>CM061921.1:136690647-136739644 GCA_031002005.1 Vandiemenella viatica | reverse complement strand
TGAGCGTTCCACTTTATATCGGACTAAAGAACAATAACGCGAGAGGCGACATCCTCATTCGCTAAATGTTTGTATCTATTTATGTTATTCCAAACAAAGATAACGCAGGTAATATTACGCCTTGTTAAGTAATGAGCATTTAGCCCCATTGTTTAATAAATCCCAATGCTGTAATGATCATGAAGTACTAATTTCAGAGACTACTAACAGCATTGTAGAAAACGGGAAAAAACGGTAATTAAGAACACCCGACCTTAAAGCTCGATTCTCAATTAACTTTAATTACTTATACCAGTTATAAAAGAATTTATTTTTGTCCTACAATAATAATCTAGTTGTAAATTTTTTAGTGACAATGGTCGTTTGATTTGTTGCGGTGCTAATATTTAGTTCTATGTGATTAACTCTCATTTATTTATATATTGCATAATCATTATTGTCCACCTACGAAGAGAGCAATAATTCCTCTTGTAAATTATATCTTTCTGAAACGCGATGTTCGTTCTACTGTGAAATAATTAATTTGGAAACATGTGTGTCGTTGAAAAGGGTCAGATGATATGATTTCGGGGCGGCTTGAAACCCGTGTAGATATCCTTCAGTTCTGCAGCCACAAACCTTTCATGCTTACGTCGGTAATTGGTTAAGAAAAATTGGGTACTTTCGCAGATGTTTATCTTATTCCCTGACGCAGTTAGGAAAGAATCATGGATACCTTATACTCATAAGCAATGTGCAGTTTCGGTACGTTTAAAAAGAATATACAAATAAGAAAAATTTCTAGATTACAAAAAATGTAAGAACTGCTTGGATTTGAACTCAGAACCATTCGCTCAGAAATGCAGAGCGCTTACCATAGGACCACTGCACTCTTTGGCTACTTTCCTCGTATAGGTGTAAACAACGCAGCGAAGGACGACTGTCTCATTCAATCCATCTTGGAGAGACACACTTCCGAAATAATTTCTTGTTTCTGTAGTTTAGTAGACTAGAAATTCTACCTCATGGAACACGATTATGCCTTGATTTGTGGACTGACCACATATATGAGTGAAATATTATCTGAAGGAATTATCAAAATTAGTATAACAATCTTATCGTTATAGTTTTATGCTAATCAACCGTAGTAATATATAGCATTGGACCGTTTTCCTGCCTCGCTTTAATGCAATCCTGTTAATTAAAACTTTTGGGATATGTTTCATGATCTGAATTTTGGTAAAGTATTATAGAAATGTAATGGAAGGTTGATGAACTGCTCTGCCAATAAGAATCGTCAGTGGGAGGAGCTTAACTCCTTCCTGTTAGCCAATTGCTTCCTGCATTGACTTAAGGAAATGAAAAATCTGCAGTATAGACGGCTCTGAATGAAATATCCACCAATGAAGTTTCGAGGAGGCGGAGCCAGTATTGCATTGCTGTTTGCTGAGATGACATTGATGCCAGATTGTGCAAAATATGTGTGATAGAATTTTTCAGTGGCGGCCAAGAATAAAGTCAAAGATTGTACATATATTTATGAAGTCTTAATAATGCTGTGGTATTTTATTATTTATCCATGAATGTGTGCTCTCAAGGTTATGTTTTTTTATGTCATCTCAACATATCTGCTTATCTTCTAAATTTTCTACTTTATATATTCTAATCTTAGGCTTCCTTTACAGTTCTTATCTTTGACTTTTCCTTCCACTGGCTGATAATGTTTTTGTAGATGTAGTCAATACAAAGCATCCATCCAATTCTTAAGCTCTGCTTTGATTTTGTTCTTAACTGGCAAAATAAGAATGAATCACATATGTGAATATTAAATCAAACTTACCTAATCCTGGATTATTTTAGTGCCAATCCATAGGATACCTAAATTTGATGTACTTGGAGAGTTATCAAAAGATAAATGTAGAATCAGAGAGTTGATATTAGCCTGACTACTACTGGTATTATTATTACTAAATGGATTTGAGATTATTCCTCACACAGCTAGTTTGGCATTTTGAAAATTTTTAATATAATTTTTTTCAGTGTCTGAGGTAAACTGTTTAGCCTCTATATTTTATTCCAATGTTGCACAGAAACTAAGTAAAAGAAACTTGATGATTCATAATTTCAGATTGACCACAAAGAATTTTTTATTTTTGATTATAAATGAAAATTATAAAAATAGTTAATAATATATTTTAAAAATGAATTATCATGCATTTATCAGATAATAAAAAGTATTAAAGGTTCTGATGACCATATTTGTATCAACTGTGGAAAAAATAATACTGGACAACCCTATAACACCATCATATCAACTTCACTGTAACCATTGAATACTATACAGTAAATACCTCAATACAGAACTGATAATATATATATATATATATTAGGATGTTAGCTGGCAGCATTCCAGTATCTTTTTTGACCTTATTACAGAAAATAATTTATAAAAAGGATTGATGGACCAACAATAATTGATCCCCTTCAAGCCATCTGCATTTCATAACAGTTTAATATTTGTCTACCAAGTGTGGTGGATGAGCGGTTAACGCTCTGGCCTCGCATTCGGGAGACGCCAGTTCGAATCCCTGTCCGGGCATCCAGAGTTGGGTTTTCCATGTTTTCCCAAAATTACTCCAGGTCAATACCAGGATGCTTCCTTCAAAAGGCAATGGCCGAATTACTTCCCATTCCTTGTCTTTTAGTCCTATCCCGCCTCTAATGACCTCAATGTCTATGACGCTTAAAGCCATAAGGTAAAAAAAAAAGCTTTGTTCATGGGAGTGTAATGAACCTTAATGCACCAGGACAGAGCCATCTGTTTTGAAGAAAGTCTTTTTCATCAGAACTAAACTGTTTGTGATGTATAGTCCACATGAACAGATACAGCAAAGTCCAAATCAACTGGGTGTTTTGCAAGAAATACAAGAGAAAGGCATATAAACAAGAAATTGACCAAAATGAAGTTTTGCCACATAATGAAGTGACTTTTTAGAAATTGCCAGATTGTTAGGTTAACCCACATGAATACTCTCTGACACACATACAGGAATATAATGGATTGACCGCATTGTGCAAAGGAGATAGCCGGGTATTTATTCCATCCTTCGCAAGTTTAGGAAGCAGTCAATTGGAAGGCAGATGGTATATACTGAACATTTCAATTGAGTGTGTCTGGGCCTAGTGGCAAAGTTGGTGGTAGCTTTACACACCATAGCTTAGAGCCATGTGTTACAATTTGAGATAACATGAATATCAGCCCACACAGAATGGTATTGTGACAGTGTGATTCAGATGGGTATGGAGATTCATCTAATGGAAGATATTTCAAACAGAATATAAACTAAGCATGGCATGAAATCCAGTTATTAGTAATCATTAATGAGTGAGAAGACAGCCATCAAGTTCATTCAACAAAGCATTCTGATGAACCCTGTATGAAGGGCAGGTATTCAAGGTCATAGACTTGAGGCAGTTTGTTGTGTAGGAGGAGTTGAACCTAGGACAACTGTACTGACATGGGTGATTAAACTCCACTGCTGGCCTCTTGCAATCTTCTGGCTCCCATTCAAGACTACTACCGCTAACTGTTTTAAGTAATTATAATGATATCTGGCAACCCATGTCAGCCATGACCCTTGTAACGATAAAGTGGCGTCTGCTGGCGGCGATAATGCACTAGCAGCTTGGGGTGGGGTAATTGTTGTTCGTCTAGGTATCAAAGGATTGCAGGTTCTTCTACTAATAATTCACAAAGTCGCCAAATAGATAATCATTCGATTTTATTCACCGAACGTACAATTACTAAGCCACCACCACCAACGATTATAATTTGACCGTATGTAAAGGCTATTCAGGACTTCTTCTCCTACAAACTGCAAGTTCTGAGCTACACTATTATCACTTGGTTTGGATGCTTTAGTTCGACGCCCACAAGTTCACTGTTATTTACGAAACACTGCAGTTTATCTGCATGACGGCGACGTACTTATAATGTTTCATCAGGTCCACACGATAGCGCCAGAACGCACCGCCAAACAATCACTGCCGCGCGCAACCAACCATTACCGACCTCCAAGACAGTGAGTCACAGACTGCCTTCGACAATCCAACTCGCATCTCGCGTAACACTTTCAACAATCGGATCGTCCTGATTCCACCGCTCAACACGAACACACACATGGTTTTTTATACTGTCTCGCCACAACCCCCCTTGGGTTTAATTTTTCCTATTTGGAAATACTGGTTTACAATGGCAAAATTTAAACCCAACAACTCATAGAGACAGTATTGTCTTGAATGTGTCTCGATATCTGTACCAAATTCTTACTTCTAAAAGGTGGTGGTGGTAAACTAAATACATATCTTCTATTACATTTCAGTGTTAGAACAATGTTAGTTTACAACAGAAATGACCCATTTAAAATAATGTCCAAAATCCACCAAAAATCTCTGTCCTGTCATGGTGGCACAGCACATACAAAACATGAATACACTGACATAATGAACAATGTACTGAATATATCAACATGCTGATATAATACACAGAAATAATACATGATGATTAAAGGTGGGTGCAGCTTTTTACAAAACTTTGTGTTCACACAATTGAACCACCTGCACTCTTTCCATTCTAATGAGAACAAACATATTTATAATGCAACAGGACAAAAACAAGCAATAGAGAAAAGAAAAAAAAAAAAAAAAAATCCAAATGAATGGTCAAAAATATGTACAACACAAACACTTATAATTGAATGGTTTCATACTGTGAGGTATAACCCCCCTTCAAAAAAACATGGTGTGGGAGGTAAGGTATACAGCTTCTTGTTTACAACATGTTACAATCCAAATACACTATCACTGGAAGCTGCTACAGTATATTACCTCATTCCTTCTCCTTTTATAATCCAGTATTTATAAAAATCACATATATCACAACAATCAAAGCTCCATGTGGCTTGGCTTGTCTTATATTAACTATTAGAATTTGAGCAAAAGATTTGTAACGAAAAATTTTCTCTGCCCATGGTAGGCAGTTAGGGATGGTATATCATCTTTTAAACTTTGTGCCTACCCTTCTTTTATCTTTAGTTCTACAAAATGGTACATTGAAAAAGAGAGACAGAAAGGAGAAAAAAAAATAATCTCATGCATATGCATGCTCACCCCCCCTACTACTAGAGGATAGTGGGACCAAAACAAAAAATAATTAGATAGATAAATAATACTTTGGTTTAAAATGAAAATTTACAACATCAACAGCATCAATTTAAGGCACGAGTGCCGGATACCGGTTTTATTCCTATGGGAGAACCAAATCTGGAACTATGGCAGTCCCTTTGAAGGTAAACCTAGACAAAGCCCTGACCCAAGGAAACCGATTCCTGATAACTGATGTGATTTTCAGACCTAAATTTTGATATCCCCAAAAAAACTTCTCAACAGCATCAATGAAAGGTGTTTCCACCTGGATCTCAGTATCAACCGCGGGTAACCGGATCTGGAACATGGTAGGTTCCTTTAAAGGTAACTCCTGGACCGGGCCTCCACCCACAGGAGACTGAGTCCTGACAGCTGCTGATGCTCTGTGTGATTTTGATGTGCTGCTTATCACTGTAACCACCTGCAAAATCTACTATCAAATTTCAGTATGTTTGTAGGGTTTCAAAGACACTACATTGTATACTCCCTTAAGCATTTGTGTTGACCGCACTACTAAAGTGTATGAATTCTCCTTCCTCCTGTTGCTGAGTCAGTTCACCTCCAGAAACCTGTTCGGATGTTGAGGTATTTCTGTTATGGTTTGTTTGTCTTTCTCCATTACCTCTTCTGCCGTTATCTCTACCACCTCTACTTCCTCTTCCTCTACTTATAAATTGTATGTTGTGTCCCCTTTTAGAATGTTGTTGGGCGTTGTTGTTATAAAACTTACCCCTGCCTTGACCATGATCATAAGTTCGCTGTTTGTTATTATATGACCTACTGTGATTGTGTTGATCCTCTATATTTTGTATCTGATCGTGCTGTGGGGACTGTTGCCATAAGGAAATTCCCTTATGGGATTCATGCATATCCTCCTTTAACTTACTGACATCATTTCTATTTTGTGTTAATGGTTTACTAAGTGTTGAAACCGTGTGATCAACTTTCTCCTTGTGTGCATTCAATGCATGTGAGAGTTGACTGACCTGTGTTTTTACTGTCAAGGAATACTGTTCAAATGTTTCTTTACGTTTTTTGTCGAAAGCAACTTCAAGTGACTGTAATGTTGTTTCAAAACCCTCAAATTGTTTTGTCTGTGCTTCAAGTTTAGTATCCACAGATTCGAGTTTCTGGTCAAGTGTTTCGCGAATCTTAGTATGTTCATCACGTGTTTGTTTAGCCTGTGCTTCAAGTATTTCAAGAAGCTTAGTGTGTTCTTCACGCATTAGCTTAGACTGAGCTTCAAGTATTTCCTGCTTGTGTGACTCAAACTTTTGATCTAGGTATTGTATGAGTTGGGATATTAGAGAGGATTCTTCCGGTGCTGGTTGTACATGATGTGTTGGATGTGGGTTAAAAGACACAACTTCATCATCAGAAGATGATCTAGTTGAAAACTCCAAATGGTCATAAGACACCGACTGTATTGGGGTACTATCGATTGATAGCTGAGAGATGTTTTGTGCATTTACAGGATTTGATTCTAACTGTGTGTTTTCCCCCTGTACAACATTGCTTTGTACGTCCTGAAATTCAGTTATGCCTGTGTTATCATCCTCCTGAAGTTGAGTATTTGTACCCTCCATGGTTAAACAAATGTTCTATACAGTGAATTGAAAGATAAATGGTATCACAAAAATAATCAAAAACTTGCTAAAATAACCAAAATGGAATTTACGTAGAAATTATTCCGTAATCCGATTTGTTGACACCGAAAACCAGAGCAGAAACACCTTCAAATCGAATAAACTTATGTCTCCCACTATATGTTCTTACAATATTCCCAAACCAACAAACACACAAAACATAAAAAAGGTGGAAAAATATCTACAAAGCAAAAAGAACTGTGTCACTAATGACTGTCGAAACCAAACTGAGCAACCAAACACACCTAACCTACAAATTATTTACGTCAAATACAATCACAACTCAAAGATTACGCGTTGCAATGTAATACGTGAATAATATCTGTGCTGAAAATCAAAGACGAAAATATTTTACATCAACAGAAAAGCAATATCTTTGCGCCAGCGACATCTGAACATCAAAGATGTCTATTTGGAAATGGAAGACGTTACTAAATCTTTGCTCACAAGTTATTTTTCTTTGTGGTTACTATCTTTGGCCTTCTCGCTTGCTCACAGACAATATGGCGCGACCATCATGAACCAAATATTAGAATTCGAAATTTAAAAAAGACAAATTTAAAATAATTTTTGTTTTGTTTTGACGGAGAGAGACAAAATCACGAGTATTTATGACTAAATCGTCGCGACAAGCCACATAGACATACAAAAATTACTAATTAAAATATTTACACAACAATTCAGCATGTGATAACACAAATATTGTATTTGGAAATACTGCTAGCAGACACTTAGCAAGCACGTGGTTGGCAATAACGACAATTTAGCCAACAAAATACTAATTCCTTTTCCCAAAATTGTATAAAGTGTTGCACACACTAATGAATCGACAACATTACTGAAAAATTACTTTCAACACTGTGAAAGCTGCAATACTTGTAGCTTGTGCGTTGCCGCACACACCTCGCGGAATGAAGACACTTTTTGAAAAAACGGCACTTATTCTGGCTTCGCTGCGAACTTATCTGTATGTTGATCGAATGTGTCGCCTTCCGTACTGCGCTGGACGTTGTGAAGCTGCTATCCGCAAAACGTCTGCTCTGCTGGATTGTGTCGACCCGTAAAGCTGCGTGACGAAGCTGCAGGACTCGCAAACTGCCCCCTGCAGTGTGAAAGTCTACGTCGGGTACCACAGCGTCTCGGAAAAGGTATCTGCGACCTCCGCGTAGTAATAATTGTCGTAGCTCGCGTCGTCTTCCACACACGTTGCCGGCAGTTGACAAAAGCTTCCGACCAAGTTTGAAGCGTAGTATTCTCTCGAAAGCAAGGTATATGAACCGCTTTCACTGGTCACTCCACAAGTCCCATGTAACGATAAAGTGGCGTCTGCTGGCGGCGATAATGCACTAGCAGCTTGGGGTGGGGTAATTGTTGTTCGTCTAGGTATCAAAGGATTGCAGGTTCTTCTACTAATAATTCACAAAGTCGCCATAATAGATAATCATTCGATTTTATTCACCGAACGTACAATTACTAAGCCACCACCACCAACGATTATAATTTGACCGTATGTAAAGGCTATTCAGGACTTCTTCTCCTACAAACTGCAAGTTCTGAGCTACACTATTATCACTTGGTTTGGATGCTTTAGTTCGACGCCCACAAGTTCACTGTTATTTACGAAACACTGCAGTTTTATCTGCATGACGGCGACGTACTTATAATGTTTCATCAGGTCCACACGATAGCGCCAGAACGCACCGCCAAACAATCACTGCCGCGCGCAACCAACCATTACCGACCTCCAAGACAGTGAGTCACAGACTGCCTTCGACAATCCAACTCGCATCTCGCGTAACACTTTCAACAATCGGATCGTCCTGATTCCACCGCTCAACACGAACACACACATGGTTTTTTATACTGTCTCGCCACAACCCCCCTTGGGTTTAATTTTTCCTATTTGGAAATACTGGTTTACAATGGCAAAATTTAAACCCAACAACTCATAGAGACAGTATTGTCTTGAATGTGTCTCGATATCTGTACCAAATTCTTACTTCTAAAAGGTGGTGGTGGTAAACTAAATACATATCTTCTATTACATTTCAGTGTTAGAACAATGTTAGTTTACAACAGAAATGACCCATTTAAAATAATGTCCAAAATCCACCAAAAATCTCTGTCCTGTCATGGTGGCACAGCACATACAAAACATGAATACACTGACATAATGAACAATGTACTGAATATATCAACATGCTGATATAATACACAGAAATAATACATGATGATTAAAGGTGGGTGCAGCTTTTTACAAAACTTTGTGTTCACACAATTGAACCACCTGCACTCTTTCCATTCTAATGAGAACAAACATATTTATAATGCAACAGGACAAAAACAAGCAATAGAGAAAAGAAAAAAAAAATCCAAATGAATGGTCAAAAATATGTACAACACAAACACTTATAATTGAATGGTTTCATACTGTGAGGTATAACCCCCCTTCAAAAAAACAGGTGTGGGAGGTAAGGTATACAGCTTCTTGTTTACAACATGTTACAATCCAAATACACTATCACTGGAAGCTGCTACAGTATATTACCTCATTCCTTCTCCTTTTATAATCCAGTATTTATAAAAATCACATATATCACAACAAATCAAAGCTCCATGTGGCTTGGCTTGTCTTATATTAACTATTAGAATTTGAGCAAAAGATTTGTAACGAAAAATTTTCTCTGCCCATGGTAGGCAGTTAGGGATGGTATATCATCTTTTAAACTTTGTGCCTACCCTTCTTTTATCTTTAGTTCTACAAAATGGTACATTGAAAAAGAGAGACAGAAGAGAGAGAGAAAAAAAATATATATATCTCATGCATATGCATGCTCACCCCTCCCCTACTACTAGAGGATAGTGGGACCAAAACAAAAAATAATTAGATAGATAAATAATACTTTGGTTTAAAATGAAAATTTACAACATCAACAGCATCAATTTAAGGCACGAGTGCCGGATACCGGTTTTATTCCTATGGGAGAACCAAATCTGGAACTATGGCAGTCCCTTTGAAGGTAAACCTAGACAAAGCCCTGACCCAAGGAAACCGATTCCTGATAACTGATGTGATTTTCAGACCTAAATTTTGATATCCCCCCCAAAAAAAACTTCTCAACAGCATCAATGAAAGGTGTTTCCACCTGGATCTCAGTATCAACCGCGGGTAACCGGATCTGGAACATGGTAGGTTCCTTTAAAGGTAACTCCTGGACCGGGCCTCCACCCACAGGAGACTGAGTCCTGACAGCTGCTGATGCTCTGTGTGATTTTGATGTGCTGCTTATCACTGTAACCACCTGCAAAATCTACTATCAAATTTCAGTATGTTTGTAGGGTTTCAAAGGACACTACATTGTATACTCCCTTAAGCATTTGTGTTGACCGCACTACTAAAGTGTATGAATTCTCCTTCCTCCTGTTGCTGAGTCAGTTCACCTCCAGAAACCTGTTCGGATGTTGAGGTATTTCTGTTATGGTTTGTTTGTCTTTCTCCATTACCTCTTCTGCCGTTATCTCTACCACCTCTACTTCCTCTTCCTCTACTTATAAATTGTATGTTGTGTCCCCTTTTAGAATGTTGTTGGGCGTTGTTATAAAACTTACCCCTGCCTTGACCATGATCATAAGTTCGCTGTTTGTTATTATATGACCTACTGTGATTGTGTTGATCCTCTATATTTTGTATCTGATCGTGCTGTGGGGACTGTTGCCATAAGGAAATTCCCTTATGGGATTCATGCATATCCTCCTTTAACTTACTGACATCATTTCTATTTTGTGTTAATGGTTTACTAAGTGTTGAAACCGTGTGATCAACTTTCTCCTTGTGTGCATTCAATGCATGTGAGAGTTGACTGACCTGTGTTTTTACTGTCAAGGAATACTGTTCAAATGTTTCTTTACGTTTTTTGTCGAAAGCAACTTCAAGTGACTGTAATGTTGTTTCAAAACCCTCAAATTGTTTTGTCTGTGCTTCAAGTTTAGTATCCACAGATTCGAGTTTCTGGTCAAGTGTTTCGCGAATCTTAGTATGTTCATCACGTGTTTGTTTAGCCTGTGCTTCAAGTATTTCAAGAAGCTTAGTGTGTTCTTCACGCATTAGCTTAGACTGAGCTTCAAGTATTTCCTGCTTGTGTGACTCAAACTTTTGATCTAGGTATTGTATGAGTTGGGATATTAGAGAGGATTCTTCCGGTGCTGGTTGTACATGATGTGTTGGATGTGGGTTAAAAGACACAACTTCATCATCAGAAGATGATCTAGTTGAAAACTCCAAATGGTCATAAGACACCGACTGTATTGGGGTACTATCGATTGATAGCTGAGAGATGTTTTGTGCATTTACAGGATTTGATTCTAACTGTGTGTTTTCCCCCTGTACAACATTGCTTTGTACGTCCTGAAATTCAGTTATGCCTGTGTTATCATCCTCCTGAAGTTGAGTATTTGTACCCTCCATGGTTAAACAAATGTTCTATACAGTGAATTGAAAGATAAATGGTATCACAAAAATAATCAAAAACTTGCTAAAATAACCAAAATGGAATTTACGTAGAAATTATTCCGTAATCCGATTTGTTGACACCGAAAACCAGAGCAGAAACACCTTCAAATCGAATAAACTTATGTCTCCCACTATATGTTCTTACAATATTCCCAAACCAACAAACACACAAAACATAAAAAAGGTGGAAAAATATCTACAAAGCAAAAAGAACTGTGTCACTAATGACTGTCGAAACCAAACTGAGCAACCAAACACACCTAACCTACAAATTATTTACGTCAAATACAATCACAACTCAAAGATTACGCGTTGCAATGTAATACGTGAATAATATCTGTGCTGAAAATCAAAGACGAAAATATTTTACATCAACAGAAAAGCAATATCTTTGCGCCAGCGACATCTGAACATCAAAGATGTCTATTTGGAAATGGAAGACGTTACTAAATCTTTGCTCACAAGTTATTTTTCTTTGTGGTTACTATCTTTGGCCTTCTCGCTTGCTCACAGACAATATGGCGCGACCATCATGAACCAAATATTAGAATTCGAAATTTAAAAAAGACAAATTTAAAATAATGTTTTGTTTTGACGGAGAGAGACAAAATCACGAGTATTTATGACTAAATCGTCGCGACAAGCCACATAGACATACAAAAATTACTAATTAAAATATTTACACAACAATTCAGCATGTGATAACACAAATATTGTATTTGGAAATACTGCTAGCAGACACTTAGCAAGCACGTGGTTGGCAATAACGACAATTTAGCCAACAAAATACTAATTCCTTTTCCCAAAATTGTATAAAGTGTTGCACACACTAATGAATCGACAACATTACTGAAAAATTACTTTCAACACTGTGAAAGCTGCAATACTTGTAGCTTGTGCGTTGCCGCACACACCTCGCGGAATGAAGACACTTTTTGAAAAAACGGCACTTATTCTGGCTTCGCTGCGAACTTATCTGTATGTTGATCGAATGTGTCGCCTTCCGTACTGCGCTGGACGTTGTGAAGCTGCTATCCGCAAAACGTCTGCTCTGCTGGATTGTGTCGACCCGTAAAGCTGCGTGACGAAGCTGCAGGACTCGCAAACTGCCCCCTGCAGTGTGAAAGTCTACGTCGGGTACCACAGCGTCTCGGAAAAGGTATCTGCGACCTCCGCGTAGTAATAATTGTCGTAGCTCGCGTCGTCTTCCACACACGTTGCCGGCAGTTGACAAAAGCTTCCGACCAAGTTTGAAGCGTAGTATTCTCTCGAAAGCAAGGTATATGAACCGCTTTCACTGGTCACTCCACAAGTCCCATGTAACGATAAAGTGGCGTCTGCTGGCGGCGATAATGCACTAGCAGCTTGGGGTGGGGTAATTGTTGTTCGTCTAGGTATCAAAGGATTGCAGGTTCTTCTACTAATAATTCACAAAGTCGCCAAATAGATAATCATTCGATTTATTCACCGAACGTACAATTACTAAGCCACCACCACCAACGATTATAATTTGACCGTATGTAAAGGCTATTCAGGACTTCTTCTCCTACAAACTGCAAGTTCTGAGCTACACTTTATCACTTGGTTTGGATGCTTTAGTTCGACGCCCACAAGTTCACTGTTATTTACGAAACACTGCAGTTTATCTGCATGACGGCGACGTACTTATAATGTTTCATCAGGTCCACACGATAGCGCCAGAACGCACCGCCAAACAATCACTGCCGCGCGCAACCAACCATGACCGACCTCCAAGACAGTGAGTCACAGACTGCCTTCGACAATCCAACTCGCATCTCGCGTAACACTTTCAACAATCGGATCGTCCTGATTCCACCGCTCAACACGAACACACACATGGTTTTTTATACTGTCTCGCCACAACCCCCCTTGGGTTTAATTTTTCCTATTTGGAAATACTGGTTTACAATGGCAAAATTTAAACCCAACAACTCATAGAGACAGTATTGTCTTGAATGTGTCTCGATATCTGTACCAAATTCTTACTTCTAAAGGTGGTGGTGGTAAACTAAATACATATCTTCTATTACATTTCAGTGTTAGAACAATGTTAGTTTACAACAGAAATGACCCATTTAAAATAATGTCCAAAATCCACCAAAAATCTCTGTCCTGTCATGGTGGCACAGCACATACAAAACATGAATACACTGACATAATGAACAATGTACTGAATATATCAACATGCTGATATAATACACAGAAATAATACATGATGATTAAAGGTGGGTGCAGCTTTTTACAAAACTTTGTGTTCACACAATTGAACCACCTGCACTCTTTCCATTCTAATGAGAACAAACATATTTATAATGCAACAGGACAAAAACAAGCAATAGAGAAAAGAAAAAAAAAAAAAAATCCAAATGAATGGTCAAAAATATGTACAACACAAACACTTATAATTGAATGGTTTCATACTGTGAGGTATAACCCCCCTTCAAAAAAACAGGTGTGGGAGGTAAGGTATACAGCTTCTTGTTTACAACATGTTACAATCCAAATACACTATCACTGGAAGCTGCTACAGTATATTACCTCATTCCTTCTCCTTTTATAATCCAGTATTTATAAAAATCACATATATCACAACAAATCAAAGCTCCATGTGGCTTGGCTTGTCTTATATTAACTATTAGAATTTGAGCAAAAGATTTGTAACGAAAAATTTTCTCTGCCCATGGTAGGCAGTTAGGGATGGTATATCATCTTTTAAACTTTGTGCCTACCCTTCTTTTATCTTTAGTTCTACAAAATGGTACATTGAAAAAGAGAGACAGAAGAGAGAGAGAAAAAAAAAATAATCTCATGCATATGCATGCTCACCCCCCCTACTACTAGAGGATAGTGGGACCAAAACAAAAAATAATTAGATAGATAAATAATACTTTGGTTTAAAATGAAAATTTACAACATCAACAGCATCAATTTAAGGCACGAGTGCCGGATACCGGTTTTATTCCTATGGGAGAACCAAATCTGGAACTATGGCAGTCCCTTTGAAGGTAAACCTAGACAAAGCCCTGACCCAAGGAAACCGATTCCTGATAACTGATGTGATTTTCAGACCTAAATTTTGATATCCCCAAAAAAACTTCTCAACAGCATCAATGAAAGGTGTTTCCACCTGGATCTCAGTATCAACCGCGGGTAACCGGATCTGGAACATGGTAGGTTCCTTTAAAGGTAACTCCTGGACCGGGCCTCCACCCACAGGAGACTGAGTCCTGACAGCTGCTGATGCTCTGTGTGATTTTGATGTGCTGCTTATCACTGTAACCACCTGCAAAATCTACTATCAAATTTCAGTATGTTTGTAGGGTTTCAAAGACACTACATTGTATACTCCCTTAAGCATTTGTGTTGACCGCACTACTAAAGTGTATGAATTCTCCTTCCTCCTGTTGCTGAGTCAGTTCACCTCCAGAAACCTGTTCGGATGTTGAGGTATTTCTGTTATGGTTTGTTTGTCTTTCTCCATTACCTCTTCTGCCGTTATCTCTACCACCTCTACTTCCTCTTCCTCTACTTATAAATTGTATGTTGTGTCCCCTTTTAGAATGTTGTTGGGCGTTGTTATAAAACTTACCCCTGCCTTGACCATGATCATAAGTTCGCTGTTTGTTATTATATGACCTACTGTGATTGTGTTGATCCTCTATATTTTGTATCTGATCGTGCTGTGGGGACTGTTGCCATAAGGAAATTCCCTTATGGGATTCATGCATATCCTCCTTTAACTTACTGACATCATTTCTATTTTGTGTTAATGGTTTACTAAGTGTTGAAACCGTGTGATCAACTTTCTCCTTGTGTGCATTCAATGCATGTGAGAGTTGACTGACCTGTGTTTTTACTGTCAAGGAATACTGTTCAAATGTTTCTTTACGTTTTTTGTCGAAAGCAACTTCAAGTGACTGTAATGTTGTTTCAAAACCCTCAAATTGTTTTGTCTGTGCTTCAAGTTTAGTATCCACAGATTCGAGTTTCTGGTCAAGTGTTTCGCGAATCTTAGTATGTTCATCACGTGTTTGTTTAGCCTGTGCTTCAAGTATTTCAAGAAGCTTAGTGTGTTCTTCACGCATTAGCTTAGACTGAGCTTCAAGTATTTCCTGCTTGTGTGACTCAAACTTTTGATCTAGGTATTGTATGAGTTGGGATATTAGAGAGGATTCTTCCGGTGCTGGTTGTACATGATGTGTTGGATGTGGGTTAAAAGACACAACTTCATCATCAGAAGATGATCTAGTTGAAAACTCCAAATGGTCATAAGACACCGACTGTATTGGGGTACTATCGATTGATAGCTGAGAGATGTTTTGTGCATTTACAGGATTTGATTCTAACTGTGTGTTTTCCCCCTGTACAACATTGCTTTGTACGTCCTGAAATTCAGTTATGCCTGTGTTATCATCCTCCTGAAGTTGAGTATTTGTACCCTCCATGGTTAAACAAATGTTCTATACAGTGAATTGAAAGATAAATGGTATCACAAAAATAATCAAAAACTTGCTAAAATAACCAAAATGGAATTTACGTAGAAATTATTCCGTAATCCGATTTGTTGACACCGAAAACCAGAGCAGAAACACCTTCAAATCGAATAAACTTATGTCTCCCACTATATGTTCTTACAATATTCCCAAACCAACAAACACACAAAACATAAAAAAGGTGGAAAAATATCTACAAAGCAAAAAGAACTGTGTCACTAATGACTGTCGAAACCAAACTGAGCAACCAAACACACCTAACCTACAAATTATTTACGTCAAATACAATCACAACTCAAAGATTACGCGTTGCAATGTAATACGTGAATAATATCTGTGCTGAAAATCAAAGACGAAAATATTTTACATCAACAGAAAAGCAATATCTTTGCGCCAGCGACATCTGAACATCAAAGATGTCTATTTGGAAATGGAAGACGTTACTAAATCTTTGCTCACAAGTTATTTTTCTTTGTGGTTACTATCTTTGGCCTTCTCGCTTGCTCACAGACAATATGGCGCGACCATCATGAACCAAATATTAGAATTCGAAATTTAAAAAAGACAAATTTAAAATAATTTTTTGTTTTGTTTTGACGGAGAGAGACAAAATCACGAGTATTTATGACTAAATCGTCGCGACAAGCCACATAGACATACAAAAATTACTAATTAAAATATTTACACAACAATTCAGCATGTGATAACACAAATATTGTATTTGGAAATACTGCTAGCAGACACTTAGCAAGCACGTGGTTGGCAATAACGACAATTTAGCCAACAAAATACTAATTCCTTTTCCCAAAATTGTATAAAGTGTTGCACACACTAATGAATCGACAACATTACTGAAAAATTACTTTCAACACTGTGAAAGCTGCAATACTTGTAGCTTGTGCGTTGCCGCACACACCTCGCGGAATGAAGACACTTTTTGAAAAAAACGGCACTTATTCTGGCTTCGCTGCGACTTATCTGTATGTTGATCGAATGTGTCGCCTTCCGTACTGCGCTGGACGTTGTGAAGCTGCTATCCGCAAAACGTCTGCTCTGCTGGATTGTGTCGACCCGTAAAGCTGCGTGACGAAGCTGCAGGACTCGCAAACTGCCCCCTGCAGTGTGAAAGTCTACGTCGGGTACCACAGCGTCTCGGAAAAGGTATCTGCGACCTCCGCGTAGTAATAATTGTCGTAGCTCGCGTCGTCTTCCACACACGTTGCCGGCAGTTGACAAAAGCTTCCGACCAAGTTTGAAGCGTAGTATTCTCTCGAAAGCAAGGTATATGAACCGCTTTCACTGGTCACTCCACAAGTCCCATGTAACGATAAAGTGGCGTCTGCTGGCGGCGATAATGCACTAGCAGCTTGGGGTGGGGTAATTGTTGTTCGTCTAGGTATCAAAGGATTGCAGGTTCTTCTACTAATAATTCACAAAGTCGCCAAATAGATAATCATTCGATTTTATTCACCGAACGTACAATTACTAAGCCACCACCACCACCGATTATAATTTGACCGTATGTAAAGGCTATTCAGGACTTCTTCTCCTACAAACTGCAAGTTCTGAGCTACACTATTATCACTTGGTTTGGATGCTTTAGTTCGACGCCCACAAGTTCACTGTTATTTACGAAACACTGCAGTTTATCTGCATGACGGCGACGTACTTATAATGTTTCATCAGGTCCACACGATAGCGCCAGAACGCACCGCCAAACAATCACTGCCGCGCGCAACCAACCATTACCGACCTCCAAGACAGTGAGTCACAGACTGCCTTCGACAATCCAACTCGCATCTCGCGTAACACTTTCAACAATCGGATCGTCCTGATTCCACCGCTCAACACGAACACACACATGGTTTTTTATACTGTCTCGCCACACCCTTTGTTATTAGATGTACTAAGTGATCATGGTTGTACTGGAGAATGTCTAGCTTCAGGTTCACCCACTCCTACAAATTGACAATGCACCTTACTGCTCTACAAGGCATTTATTATACAGTCTTGGCTGTAACAAAACATCTAGTAAAGAACAATTTGCTACGCCAACTCCAGTGGCACTGCTTGTTGGATTCCTTTCAAGCACTACTCATTATAAAATACCATTGGTGTTTCACCTTGTGTTATTGCAGGATGGCTAATAGATGTATTTGATTATGATGTTGCTTCTATCTTGGCCATGATTCTAACACCTGGCAAAGGAGAGAGGCAACCTAGATTTTAATTATATATTGTGACCATGCATATGAACAAATGAGCAGACGAGAGATCGTGGAATCCTTTGCATGTAATTTATTCTGACGCTACTGTACATTATAGATGGTTTGATCAGTCATCAACTGATCAACGCCTTCTACCCTGATAATTCTGCTGATGGCTGGGGTGTGAGCAATGTAACTCACTCATGTGAGTTGATCGCGTGCCTCAAAGTTATTGCTTATAACTAAAGGTGCTAATTCTTTATCACTAAATTAAACATCTTAAAAACATCCTTTACACCTATCTCACTTCCCAACGCAACCCACCATGCTCCTGACCCCACCACCTCCATATAGTGAGATACTCATTACTTGTGACTATGGCATTACTGGCATCAGTTGACTGACATTGATTATATAGTGTAAGAAACTCTGGAAACATGAAATTTGGCCAGAAGATGAATTCAGTGTGTGAGATCAAAATATCATATCAGATTGATGCAATTCCTCAGTGAGAGGTCCAAGAACATTTTATATGGTTTAATGTTTAATCTTTAACATCATTTACAACACTTCTCTTCTCAAAATGAACATATCAGTCCCAGTGAGACTAGTATCATGGTATCCTTATTTCCTGATACAACATGGCAGTGAGGGTAACATGTTTTGATATTTATTATTGCTCTATATATGTATAATGGCTATTGAATTCAATACTGCCACTGTTAGTTAAATGCCCTTTAATTTAACATGTACAAAGTGGATTTTTTCATTCTTCAATTACATTTCTCCTTCCACTTGTCATAACAGACTCAAATCTCAAAGTATTACTTTCAAACACCTTTAGCTGGATAATGGTGATAACGAAACTGCCAATAAGCATTGAGAATAATATAGGACAGAGATAGTAACACATCACTTACCACAGATGGAGGCAGGAGGGCCAGACGAACAAAAAAACAAAAAACACGCACCCACAGTTTACAATATTTGGTTAGTAATCATAACCATGTAGGTAGCAAGACATGTTGAAGGGGGAAAGATATGTGATATATTAGGGCCTACCACATGACTGAATCACAGATGAAACACAAGGGAGGGTAGGGATTGAACTGGGGGAGGGTAGGGATTGAACTGGTGGAGGGTCAAGAAAGTAGACCAACAATAACTTGGTAGTAGTATAATATCTGTGGTGATCAATTAGGTTAAATTAATCCATTTCTCACTCAAATATATAATGTTGATCTGCTAAATATATATATATATATATATATGTAATTGAAGGATTAATGTATAGGTTAGTATAGTATAGTTTAGTATAGGCTAGGGGCATGTCTGGTGACTAGGTTGTATGGATAGGCAAGGTCTCATTCATGAAGTTCCAAAGAGGTAGTGGTTTCCTGAAAAACTCTGACAGCTTTCACTGTAAAACATAAAACAGATATCAAGATTGTTTGAAACATGTGAGATGGCATGGATTGCCATTAGATGGTCTGGGTTGGCAGTATAAACTTTTTACCTGTGGCCATTGATTCTGTAGGATAGTTGTTGAGTGGTAAGACTGGTATAAGAAGCAGTGCAAAAAACAGGTAAGTTGGTAAATTAAGTGAGTGAGAGCACAGATGCCATGTCCAATAATAGGAAATGATCCCCTTGTAATGGGATTAGAGTAAGAAGTGTTGACTGGATGTATGCTGCATTATTTGCAGCCTGGTCTATTGTATAGGAAAGATCCATGTGGAAGTCTAGTAGAGTCAGAAGGTAATCGCCTGTAGACCAAGATGTACCAGATTAGGAGGTCTGCTGAAGCAAGTGTGAGGGCTGTGGGTAGGATTTTGGTAAGAAGTATAGAACATAGAAACTCATGCCTGCATCCTAGGATCTGGTTAATGGATTCCAGCCCAGAGGATAACTGGGTAATGAATATTGGACTGCGGTCAGCTTTGGGAGTTCCAGAATGGGAGTTGCAGGTGCTAGCATCAGAAATTCGCTATTGGCAAAGATCACGAGATTTTTAGTGTGAAGTGCGGGCTTGGAATAGTTTTTGAGAATACCTGGAAAGTATGTCACGATTAGATTTTACTAAAAGCCCACCAACAGTCTACTCATCTTTCCTCTTTCCATAAAATTATTTTCCTGCCATACCCCACCAGAACTCTACACCTTCAACAAATTCTTACCGATTACAGGTAGTTGCAACAAATATTTCCACAGAATCATTTGCACGTTCTACTTAATTTATTGAAAAACTATTTTGTTCTGTGTGTTCCTCTCGTTAACTAACACTCTTTTCATATACAGCACACACATTATCTCCCATGATTGGCAAAGCTCCAGGTCTTCCCCAGATATTACAAATATCTCTGACCCATCTCCTAGACCAACCACTCCTCGAGTCACTGCCCTATCTGTAGGTATTCCACAACAGTCTGTAGTCAACTACTCATCCACATCTCTGTTTTAACAAAAGGTTTTTTTTGTCATGTCCAGGGGACATTCTTTCTCACCTATACCAAAGTTTGACCCTGCTGCTCTAGTCCAGGGTTCAGCAGCGCTCTGCTGCCAGCTTCACTGGAGTAATCATTTCGCTATTGCAGGCATAGTGAGCTTCAGTCCAATCTAGAGCAGTTCAAACCACCATTGTTGCAGGATCTTCCTACCGTTCCTCAAAACCATCCCCTCCTTTTTCAAGAGTTTCTCCCATCTTGTCCTCAAAATCTTTCCCCTACTTTATTCCCAACTCCAATAACTCTGTTGAAACCTTGGAAAAGAGAGAACAGTTTTTTTATTTTTTATATCTGCTTAACGTCTTTCTAACAGCGAGGTCTTTAGAGACGGGAAAGGATGTGGGGCAATGAACGGGAAGGAATTCGTCCATGGCCTTTTGAAGGAAGCATCCCGGCATTTGCCTGGAGTGATATGGGAAACCATGGAAAACCCAAATCTGAATGCCCGAACGGGGATTCGAACCGCCGTGCTCCCGAATGCGAGGCCAGAATTCTAGCCATTACACCACCAAGCTCAGTGAGAGAAGAGTCCAGGAACAAAAATATCATCATCCTTCCTGTAGATACGAGCTCCATCACTGTGGCCATTAACACAATGTCTATGATTATGAGGTCCTTAGATAGCTTTGTAGCAGCCAACATCTATTTTACACACTCCACAGATCCCACTTCTTCCATTTGCTTTGAATTTCACTAATTCCTATGTCCACAATCCTTATCTCTCCTTACTCCTCAAAATCTCTCTACACCTACATTATACCTTCTCCCAGAGATCCACAAGACTGACAATCCGGACTGATCTATAGTTGCGGCATATGGATTGCGTACTGAATGGATTTCATCCTTTGAGGATCAATAGTTCCTATGTTTTGTGCAGAACCTTCCTTCCAGCATCAAAGATACCCCCGACCTCAATTCCCTTTAATACTTCCTTCCACCACATAATCTTCCAGAACATCCTTTCTCAAATCCCTAGCCAACTTCATCCTATCTAAAAAATTATTTTAATTCATAAGTTGATCACCAGATATGTGGCACTGCCGTGGGTACCCACATGGTCCATATCTTATGCAAACTCTTCCTGGGCTGTCATAAGAAACATTTTCTGAAGAAGTGCCCCCTCGGCCACCTGGTGGGGTTCAGACATATATATGATATATATACTTATGATCTGGGCCCATGGAGAAGGGCACCTCCTATATTTCCTCAATTTACACAACAGTCACTCCATCATTTTCACTTGGTTAAATTTCCTCACTTGTGTCAACTTCCTTGTTGTGGACATTACCTTACATCACGGTGCCTTCCATACCTCTTTACAATAGTACCTACAGTTTTGATAGTTACCATCCTTTCGACACCAAATGATCCCTTTCATACAGCCTTGAATTCAGCAAAGAATCATCTGTTCTGATTATGATTCACATTCCAGGTATTTCCAAAACCTATCCCAACCCCTCACTCCCCACTGTTACCCCTTTGATTGTGTGCAAAAGCAAGTATCTCATGCTATCATGCACACTCCCATTCTGCGCCTACTAAAACTGACTGTAGAGAAATATTCTTCACCCAGTTCACTCCTGGTCTGGAATTAATTAAACATATTCTTCGCCATGTGCATGATATTCTACATTCTTTTCCTAAAATGTATGTCCTCCTTCCCAAGAACTGCTTTTGACTCCCAGATTTGCTTAAGCATACCTTTGAATATCTGCAACATCATGGTCCACAACTTACCTTCTGACTCTGCTGGACTTCCACATGCATCTTTCTCCAATAATAGGCCCCCACCACAAAACATGCAGTTTGTATCATGCAATCATCACTACCTATTCTAATTCCATCACAGGAGAATCCTTTCCTATTATTGGACACATCACCCATGCTGCCAATCACCTCATTTACCAACTGACCTGACTTCACTGCAATGATTCCTAAATTTTTCTCACAACTCAGTAACTGTTGTACAGTCTGAATGGCCACAGCTAAAAAAGTTTAAACTGCAAACCCAGACCATCAAATGGCAATACATGCCAGCTCACGTGATTTCAACAATCTCAAATTCTATACAACAGATGTAACCCTAACCTCAACCTATGCTAAACCCATCACTTACAATTTTACAATCAATTTGAATATATACTTTTTCAATATATATATATATATATATATATATAAAATTGTTTGTGTTTTGTGTGTGTGTGTTTGTGTGTTTGTCTGGCCCTCCAGCATTCATCTGTGGTAAGTGGCAGCTAATTTTTCCTATTTTGTCTTATTTCCTTTTTAATAGAAATATAATTATAGTTTTAAGATGACAGGGTCAATTAAATTTCTTGGAATTATGAGAGTATTTGCTAAAGGTGTTGTTCTATAACATATAAACATTGGTGAATTAAGTTTCCTTGTATTATAACAGTTCAATAATATATCAAAACAAATCTGGTAATGAAATTGAAGCTTATACATAAATTTAGGAGGTTGACAATAAATTTGTGGTTGTGATGTATGCGAGACAGATGCTCAATAATACTTCTTTCTTTCTCTTTGCTGAAGAAGGAAAATCCTTTTGTCCTTAGTTATTTCTTTGTTAACTTCTCTTTTACTCTTGTTTCTGTCTCACTAAAATATTATATAAAATCTGTTCTAATAATTGGATGATCTAACAATCAAGAAAATGTTGACACTAAACTTTCTATTGATCTCATGGCCAAACATTGACTAAAAAATTGAAGAGCATGAAATTTTTTATTTTATTTTGTTGTTGTGTTTGAAGCATAACACTATGCTTGCACATCATATTGACAATTGAAGTTTCTTGATACCATTATTTGTAGGCTTACTGGTATGAATATCATGATATAGGGGAGGTGGTGGTAATATGAAACAGGGTTGTAATATGAAACGCCATAGTATTTGCAGACTACTAATGTCATGTGGCAGCAGTTTCAGTTATGGCAATCCTAAAGTTCTGTTTCCATCATTAGAGGCAGCAGAGATCAGTATCACATTGTTTTATGGCTGTGAGTAGACCCTCCAAAAATTTATGTAAGGTTAGATTCAAGTACTTTTTTTGCTACCTTCACTTACAAATTAACAAAATGCTTCTACATTACAATTTAGTAATAGAATTAAACCTACAAATGATAATTTTAGTTCCTTGAAATTGTTTATCAGAAGTCTAGTTTCACTGATTAGTTTCGAAAATGGCGTTGGGTGGTAATTTAAAACATGCTGTTCTATATTACAACCCCTCTTTTGTTTTGTCATAATTAAAGCAAAAGATAATCATGTGACCATCCTCTACCTTCCATCTCATACTATACATATACCGGTACTACAGCGACTTTTGGTCACGAAGAACTATGAACTCTGAAATGTAATTGTGATTTATAGCTCATAAAAACAACTTTACCGCAAAGTAATGTTTCGGACCTCTTCATTCTTTCAACTTTACTACAAGTTTACACTGTAAATTGTGATTTTCTACCAGGTAAGGTAAAAAAAAAATTAATAATGTCATTAACAAAAATGTAAACTGACAATGTTTGTTTTACAATTTATTTTAAATCTGTTTCATATTACCACCCCATTTCAAAATGCTCATAATTTACAGCAAGTAAAAAATTCTATTGTAATTATTGAAAACTTTTATTATTCATCACAAATACTTGTGATCCTTTATAACAGATATATAAACTAAAAGAGGTGACATTTTTTATGGAACAGCCACATTTTAAATTCAGTTTATTGCTTTAAACGAAAAAGTGTTCCATAATACCACCACTTCCCCTACTATTCGTTATGCAAGAAATGTTATTGACATGTACATATTTTGTTTGAAGGTGAAGGAGATTGGAGTTACTCAGAGATTACTACTGCTATTGATTATTACAACTTTGTACTGAAGATCCACAGAAAAATTGAATTATATACGACAGTATAAATAATATTTTTATACTTACTGTCTTATTGTGATTATTTATCAAAACCTATATTCAGACTGAGATGATAGTTTTTAATTTAGTTTTAAGTACTTTTGTCCATTTATTTTGAAGTGAGGAGATCATAATAATGTTTCAAATATTTTATAGGATCTGTTTCTTCTCCATGCTTAAGTGTTTAAATTGCCTTAGATATGATGTATATTTTTAAGATAAACTAATGTGTGTGGGTATGAATGCTTTTATAATATTATAATTATTATAATTTGAATTTTTATACACTTAAGTACTAATATATATATATTGTTGTTTACTCTCACTGCCTACCATAGACTGCAGTAGAAAAGATAATGACATTCTGATACTGCCATTTTTTGGGGTGTGGGGACTAGTGCATATAACATTATTCTTGTTCGATTCTAATATACAATAATGTTGTTATAAAAGCAGAACTATTTGTAACACAAAACATTTGAAATGAACTCTTTGCTAACTTTAAAGCTACCTGTCCCTTCATTGCTTTCTGGAACAGTCATTGTGATACTACATCTGCAGTAATTCATAGTTTATTTATAATACAAAGCTTGTTAAGTATACAAAATTTCTTTTTTGTTTTTTAGGGTTTTACATATGCGATATTGAATGTAAGTTAAGGTAAAATTTCCTCCCTTCTTGATAAAAATGCCACAAAATCATGTTATAGCACTAAATATGGCATCAATGAGTTTTTCACTATACATGCAAACATATTTTTACTGAATTTCTTCTTGTCTCAGCCTTATATGAACCATATTAACAAAACAAATGTGAAGATTGTTGTTTCAATTTAATTTCTATGGGATACTGAAGTAAGTAATGTGAAACAATAACAGTAATTTATCTGAAACATAATTGTTTACATCTGTACACAAAATCATGTAATAAAAACCAATTTGTTGAGATGACAATGGTGTATGAAGTTTGCTAAGATACCTGTTACTTTGTGGTTAATTTCTTTAAACTGTTATTGACATAATTGAAACTCCAGTTTGCAAATATTGTTAAGAGCAAAATATATTTCCATCATGTATGAAAATCTTGAATATAAATATAATACAAATTTCTATGGGATACTGACGTAACTAATGTGAAACAATAACAGTAATTTATGTGAAACATAATTTTTTACATCTGTAAATGATATCATGTAATAAAAACCAATTTTTTGATATTATAATGGTGTATAAAGTTTGCTAAGATTCCTGGAGCTTTGTGGTTAATTTCTTTAAACTGTTATAGACATAACTGAAACTCCAGTTTGCAAACATTGTTAAGGGCAAAATATATTTCCATCATGTATGAAAAGCTTAGATATAAATATTACACAAGTTTCTATTGGATGCTGAAGTAACTAATGTGAATTAATTACAATTATTTATGTTGTAGTGTCGCCCTCTGTATATCTCGGGATTTACTACTTTATTAACAGTTTTATTAATTATCACAAAATAAGAGACTATGGGTGGGGTTCTCTTCGGAAGTGGACCTTCACATTAATACAAGTGAAACATAATATATTAAAAAAGGAATATAGTGCTTTTATTGATTTTATAGATAGAAAGTAAATTTTATTCGATGAAACAATTACTTGAATGGGCAAATGGTTGTTCCCTCTCAGGTAGTAGAATCTACAGTTCATACGATCTTTAATTTTTGGAGCTAGTTGTGGTCTCTGTAGACGATTGCATTACCGTAATGTTGAGCAGCGCAGGCCATGCGAAGAGTCGTGTCGGTGACCCGCGAGGAGAGCTGTGTCGAGCCAATCGGGCGTGTTTCCGGCAGGCCCCAGGTAGTCTCGTCAGCTGAGCAGAGGGTGGGCCAAGCGTCTGGTGTCTCTCATGTCAAACAGCGCCATTTTCGGTGTCCCAGGAGGCCCTCAGCACTGAGCGAGTGATAGTGGCTCGCTCCGTCTTGCAGCGCCGAAATCCAAGTGTCCGTCCGCCACGTCGACGAGACATTAAACAATAAACGAAAAATAATAGAATTAGAGCTTCGAAAGATAGTATTCTAAATGTATGTGATATTGGCTAATAGCACAACAAATATAGAGAATTTCCGCTCTATTGTTCCAACTAAAATAACTTGAAAATAAACAGCTGAGACGTGGTTAATATGGAATACTAGCCTGATCAAAATAGAGAGTACTTCATACAAACCTCTCGCTTTAAAAATTAGAATTTTTCATAATTTAAGGCAATATATCTCATCAGAAAGTTGTATGTTTAAGTCGCTTATAGTCGTGGCAAAAAAGAGGACAAAACAAAACGAGTGCAGTTCTCTGAAACGGAAGGGAGGGGGGGGGGGGGAATGGAAGACAGGAAACAAAGTCAAATTGAATGTATTTATTGTGCGTCCCACCGTGAAAACTTGACCAGTTTCAAAAACAGAAATGTAAAAGTTTGCCACATACTAGTTTTGCTGAACTCCCGAAAGACAATGATCTGTATAGTGTAAATTCCCTCGTTTACTTTGGGATATTAAGCTCAAACGAAGAGAATGTTCGTATAAATTAACTAATTACTGTAATATTGCTGTTCATAATCTTCTTAGTTATAATCTTTTTAAACTGATATCTATACTTGCTCATTGAATATAAATTCACTCAATATTTTACTTAATATGACATACTCTATTTAATGTTATAATAGGAATACAGAGCGTAAAGCCATAAGTAAAAAAAAAGGGATCACAAAGAGACTAATATGGAATATATGACATTTGTTACCACCCCCCCCCCCCAAAACTGATTTAATTATTATCATTATGATTATGCTATTAGTGTTGCTTTAACAGTTCATTAATTATATTCTGAATTATTGTATAAATGTGCGTAATCAAGAATGTATTGCGTGATTCCATAGATAGTAGTGTGTTGTAGTGATCGGGTTCTTTTTATTTTTAATCTGCTTAACGTCTCTCTAACAGCGAGGTCTTTAGAGACGGGAAAGGATGGGGGGCAAGGAATGGGAAGGAATTCGGCCATGGCCTTTTGAAGGAAGCATCCCGGCATTTACCTGGAGTGATTTTGGAAACCATGGAAAACCCAAATCTGGATGCCCGGACGGGTATTCAAGCCGCCGTCCTCCCGAATGCGAGGCCAGAACGCTAGCCGTTACACCACCACGCTCGGTCCGCGATCGGGTTCATGGAGCAAACAATTCCTCCATGAACGGGGTAGAATTGGTCTAGTCGTTAAGAATGCATTTATAGTATCTTTGGTACAACAGTTGCCCAGTTGTGTTTGGAGTGAACGTCGCTCACAGTGCGAGCGAGGCAAATGTTATGTGTTGTTATTTGGTATTGTTAGAATACAAAACCATAATGATTTGCTGAATTGATGTAAAAGCTTAATGACATGATTGAAAGAGAGAAGTTATTAAATTTAACGTGTCTGATTAGATCTGTGAATTTTCTTTGGTGATTTAACAGTAATACCTTCGGTTTAATTCAGCGGGGGGGGGGGGGGGGTGTTGAGAGATGGTGAGTGGGCCAAACCATCCAAAACACGCCGTAACCACCGTTTAATAAATCCTAAAGGTTGCATTACAGCAGCAGGTTAATCACGTAAAATAGATAATCAGTTTACGGCGGATTTATCAATGCAAGGATAACGGTGGGCAGTTCGCAAATACTGACACTAGTTTATTATCTATCGAATTTTAAAAATTCTAATGTATCAAAATATATTCAATAATGGCCAACTGTTCATGGAAGACAAATAAAGTTATGTGTAGCATTCGTCGTTAAATCATCCGTACTTGGGGCGTTTTCGAGGAAGATTTGATAGAGTAGTCCATATTCGGGCACCTTACATGACTATAGCCTTTTCAGTTGACAGAAGCGGCTCAAGGTTAGTCTGCTCTATCCCCACTCCACTTCCCTTACCCCTACATGCGAAGGGGAAAGTTGTCACTCGTCTTCCTGGACACGTCAGTCAATTTCGAGAGGTAGAAACGGTAGGGGGAGGGGGGTGAAGTGATGGGCGGGGCCAGGGGAACATGACCTTGAGCCGCCAGTTCGGAGTGAACAGAGTATAAAAGAAATGCGCATGCTGTTAACTGGAATTACATTATAAGGAAAAACATTAAAACTGTATACATTTCTTAAAACACTCAGCAAAATCATGCTGTCAAAATGGTATCAGAACTGTTTCTACTCGATTTGTTTATTTATTCGTGTTCAGGACACCACTTTAACACAATTTAAGGAAATAAACTGAACACAAGATGTTAGGGATGGAAGTAAAGGGAATGGAGCGTTATGCTGAACATACAGCCTTCAGCTTTGTGCCACTGTCAGGAAGTGGAGTTTTTTTTATTTTGACTTTACGCCTCGTCAAACATCGAGTTCATTACGGGTGGGAAAGAGCTGAGGACAAGTAGCGGGAAGGAATCCGACCATGATATTTTGAAGGAACCATCCTGTCATTTGCCTGGAGTGATGTGGGTAAACCATGTAAAACTAAATTCTTGATGGCCGGACAGGTATTCGAACCAGGGTCCTCCCAATCGCGAGGCCAGAGCATTAATACTCACCACCACGCTCGGTTCAGGAAGTTAAATACAAGGGTGTACCTCACCTATGCGGTACTCATCATAGCCATCTCCATTTAGTTTCTCCAAAAATAAGCACAAACTCGATAGCGCAACTTCTTGTTTTTTTGTTTTTTTAAAAAAAAATAACCTTTTCGCATACAAAAAGTCTTAAATGTTCCAGTTATTGCGCATGAGCTGCACACTAAAATTTGGAACTACAGATTAAAATATGCAGAGAAGTGGTGTTTAGTTTTATAACTGGGTGTCTTAACTACTATTGCAATTACTATTACTCTGCGATTCACTAAAAGTGTGTGGCAGAGAGTGCATTGCACCTATCCGAAAGGGTAATAGTTTGGAAGGGATATGGCAGGAGGCGCCCATGGTCTAATGTCAGGAACCATCCCAGCATTCGCGTGGACTGATCTGGGGAAACCATGGAAAACCCAGAACAGGATGGCCGGAGAGCTTTATCGAAAGCTACTCCTGTCGGATTTAAAGTTTACTCGCCCGGTAAATCCTTTCTATTCCATTCCTTAATCGCTCGTGGAAAAAAGAATATAGAAAAGAATCGGTTCAGGCCCTAATTTCTCTTATCTTATTTTCGAGGTCATTCCGAGATACGAATGTTGCTGGTAGCAATATTTCTTTGCTGTCATTCTGAAATATGTCAGTCTTTAATTTTTCAATTAGCTTCCATCGAGAGCAACGCCTTCGGTGTTTCAGGTCTTCCCAACCAAACTACTTCAACATCGCACTTACGCTTTTCCTCCAACTATATATACCTGTCACGAATCGGGCGGCCCTTCTCTGGACCCTCTCTAATGCCTCCATTAACGCCTTTTGATGGGGCCCCATACAGAACTACAATATTCCAAGTGAGGACGCACTAGTGACTTATAAGCAATCTATTTAACTTCCGGAGTGCATTGTTTCAAATTACGACCTGGAAATCGGAGCATACGATTTGATTTCCCAATTACATTCTCGATATGTTCATTCCACGAGAAATTATTACGAATTGTTATCCCTAGGTATTTACGTGTGTCAAATATTATCTAGCAATGTGCTTGGGAATTCCGACAATCACTAAACAAAATTTCTGTTCGACGTTACCAACTAATATTCGATCCTTTGCATCCAGTTGAATCTAGACGAAATTCTTGCAATAGACACATAAATATTGTGTTTTCCATGGTTTTCCCAAATCACTCCAGGCGAATGCCGTGATGCTTCCTTCAATAGGCCATGGCCGAATTCCATCCCGATCCTTGTTCCCAAACCCATCCCGCCTCTAAAGACCTCGACGTAGACGAGGCGTAAAGCCATAAGTAAAAAAAACACATAAATAAATGTGCTCTTGTCAATTTCGCAAAAAAGACAGTAATAAATAAAGAAAACGGTCACCAAACTGAACGCTTAATTTATGAGTGAGGTGAGAGGAAAATCTGTTTGTAATCGATGATTGGAATGAATTAGTTGGAGCAAGTAATGAAGGAATTATTTGAGGGGATTTCGGACTAGCAGCAGGAAATGAACGAATATAGTGTTATGATTTTCCATAAACTTAAAAGTAATAATTACATTGAAGAATCCGAAAAAATAGAAAGAACACATGCAAACAGACAAAAGAGAGAGATAGAAATTAGTTACATTATATAATGGCTAGAAAGAGATGTATAAAGCGTATCTAGCAACTGCTATAGTATCTTACCACAATGCTGCAAAAACGAAGTGCATGCTGAAATCGAGGTGAATAACGAAGCAAAAGACGTGAAGGGAGTATACTATATCAGTTTACATGATAGAAAAGATGCATAAGCTGTAAACGTGTCTAAGAAATAATTGTGAAAGAAGAATGTGATGCACTTTAGAAGGAAATAGGGCTGGTAAATAAACATTGAGCATAAGAAACCAAATAGGGAGAAATCCTTGAACAAAGAAGAAATTTCTGACTTGCTGGATCAGAGAAGACGACACTAATATGTCTATATGACGCAGGAAGACAGCAGTACTGATATTATAGGAACAAGATAAACCAGTAGTGCAAAAATAGCGAGAGTAAGTAAACTAGATGCGACATAGAGCAGGTTCAAAACAGAAATTTTGAGAAATATAGAAAAGAAGAGTAAACATTTAAGGTGCTGATGTGAAACTACTTCTAAGCTAGTAAGAAAGAGATGGAAGAAATACATGCATTTTTTCTTATTAATGGCTTTACGCCTCGTCGACTGCTAAGGTCATTATAGGCGGGATGGGCCTGGGGACAAGGAACGGGAAGGAATTCGGCTATGGCCTTTTGAAGGTAGCATCCCGGCATTCGCCTGGAGTGATTTGGGGAAACCATGGAAATCCCAAATCTGAATACCCGGACGGGGATTCGAACCCGCGTCCTCCCGAATGCGAGGCCAGTACGTTAACCGTTCATCCACCACGCTCGGTATGCAGAAACTGTAGTGTAGGAAAGGTTGTAAAGATAAAGAGATGATGATGGTACCTGTGATACAAGAGATTAAGTACGAAATTGCACAGAGCTTTGAAACACCCGAATTCTAATAACGCAGTAGAAATTGATACGATTCTAGTTGAAGTTTCTAAGAGGCAATGAATTTAAATTGATTTTGAAATATAACGGAATATGGGAGAATTCAAATTATTTTTATAAAAGTACTTTCTTCACTCTCCTGTTAAGCATATAACCTGATAAATGCGAAAATTGTAGCACGATAAGTCTAATATCTCATGCTTCGAAATTGCGTACTAGGATATTATACGGAATTAAAGAAATAAAAGTGGAAGAGATTTTTTCTTTTGCTTATGATTTACGCCTCGTCGACGTCGAGGTAATTAGAGCTGGGAAAGGACGGGCGGCAAGAAACGGGAAGTTATTAGGCTATTGCCTTTTGAAGAAAGCATCCCAGTATTCGCATCGAGTAATTTGTGGAAGCGATGGATAACCCAAATCTGAATGCCCGGAAGGGAATTCGAACCTGTGTCCTCCGGAAAGCAAGGCCAGAACGTCACCGCTCTCTCACCATGCTCGGTGGAAGAGATAATACATGAACTTTAGTTCGGATTTAGTAATAGATGGTATACAAGTTAAACAGTCCTGGCGTTGCGATTAATATTGGAAGGATTGTTCAAGTATAACAATTCATGGCGTTTGACGGTTTTGGATAGAAGATGTTAAATTTTTTAAAGAATTCAGGTATTAAGTATTAGAGACAAAACAATAAAGAATCAGAATATGCATAAGGCAATGCTGTTGTCTATTTACACTAATATTCAACTTGCATGTAGAGGAAGCAACGAAGAAAGTGAAGATTCGAATTTTATATTAATGTTCAACAGAAACAATTAGTATTCCCCGATTTTCTGATGACATTGTACTGTTGGCAGATACCTGTGCGAAATCTGAGTAATCATTGGAAATTATTTGCACTAATTACAACTGACGACAAAAGAAAAGTCCTGAAATAGTAAAAATGAAAACAGTAACTTAAATGTAAAAATAGTTTCAGATATAATAAAAGTTGTAAGTGAATTCTGTTACTTTGGAAATAAATTGATTATTTACTAAATTTACAAAATTTACAAAATTTAAGTATGGAATATAGAATCTCGTGGAAGTGAAGCTTGTATTTCAACGATATTTTAAAGAATCAGAATTGAATCATTTTAAATGAGATACTACAGTTGGACGTTACAAATTAAGTGGACAAATAAAGCATAAAATGAATGGGTTTTGGAAACTATGGGTTGGATAGCTTATATGTAAAAAAGAAAGTATATTTACCTTTTGAAAAGAAAAAGTACAATAAAAAATATATAGTTTCACATTTTGAATACAAATGTTTTCGTCTTTACAGAAGTAGCTATTAATTTCTAATCCCTTACAAGGTGGTGTAACTGCTACCAGATTTATAAATAAACTAACAACTCATTTTAGTTAAATTTTAGGACCATCTGTTTTTCTGTTGCTGCCATGAGCAAATAGGAAACAATTATTTTTGATGAATTATAACGTGGCTTTACAAATATATTGTGTCTTGGGTCAATGAATTCTACATCACTCTCAGGAATAATAAATTCAGTTTTGTCATAATCAATTTAGTTTTGTCATAAGCACTAATATTCTTTCAGAAATTAATACCGTACAAGAGCATTCCATTTATTAATTGTTTATTATACCAGAAACAAAGCATTTTGTCTACTTTATAGTTAGGCTAAAGCATACCAACCAAAAACAATGTAAGATAGGCCTACTTTATTACAAAGTATGGTAGACAACTCTATCTATGACTGAGGCAAGAAGTTTGTGGTAAGGAGCTTCGTATAATTTTCTAGTATTGTTTTCCATTTCCACCAGCTTTAAATGCCACAAAGAACACTTTTCACTCACTATCTTGAGTGTTAGTAAACACACAGGGGAAGGGAATTTGCTGGGATCAGATCAGAGTAGGTTTATAAATTTTAAATCGTATGTTACTGGACTATGGTATCAGAAGGTAGCGAATTTGAAACACAGGATTTTCGGAGAACAAATTTTCACAGAATTATTTTCTTATTTTTGTTGAATGCATTTTGTAATATTACAAATAAGAAATACAAAATTTTTTACTGCTTTGTTTCTGATAAAAAATAAAAATGTTGCCGTATATTCACATCATCTTGTTACCGTTAATCTTGCTGAAAACACGTATTCAAAGTGTGTACGATACTTTTTAAATGTAATGCTTAAAAACAGCTTTTTGAAACCATCTCCGTGCATATTTTCTAAGCATTTTTGGCGATTAGTAACAGCTGTTTGCAAATGAAGATGTACCTCCTGAGAAATGATGCAAGAGTAGCCATGTTCCGTTTGCTGGCCACGCCTATACGCCATCATCACCTACCCGTCCCCACCACTTCAAGAGTAAGGGTCCATCCCCTCCTATCACCTTTCTGTCCGCCAGAAAACACTGTTGCCATGTTTCTGAAGAGATTTTAAGGTTTCATTTTCAAAAATCGTGTTGACAGCAGATATGATTAGACTTTACGGTTTCTACCAGTTTACCAGATTTTGCACACAATTTGTTCAAAGCACACACTACATGGTGTTACATGAATAATTCGTTTGATTAGTAACCTGTAGTATATAATCTAGATCTGGGTAGACAAATAAGAAAAACCGTGTGTCTTAAATGACACGCAACATAGTTACTGTCAAATTAGGTTGGAACATGACCATGAGTTACTTGGGGTAGACTTCTGGGGAAATAAAAGAGAAAAAGTCAGGGTATTGGCTACTTATCGTAGTTGAAAAATGAATGATAATAATTTTTTAAAAAAACTGCTTAACGTCTCTTAACAGCGAGGTCTTTAGAGACGGGAAAGGATGGGGGGCAAGGAATGGGATGGCCTTTTGAAGGAAGCATCCCGGCATTTGCCTGGATTGATTTGGGAAACCATGGAAAATCCAAATCTGGATGCACGGATGGGGATTCGAACCGGCGTTCTTCCCAAATGCGAGGCGAGAACGCTAACCGTTACACCACCACACTCGGTATGAATGATAAAGATGAGGCTCTTAGGGAGGAACTAAATTCATATTCAGAGTTCAGAAGTGAGCTTAGAATGGACATTATTGGTGGGGATTTGAACTTACCAGGTTTTAACTGGGTAGGAAGAAAGATTAATAACACAAAGGAACAAAGATTTGCAAATACCTTAGTAAGGGAAGGAGGCTTTACACAGATGGTTGAGCAAAAAACAAGGGGACCAAACATGTTGGATATTTTCCTAATAAAACAAAATGATATCCTAATCGGGTGTCAAGTAACTGAAGGAATAAGTGATCATAATGCAGTTCTGATGGATATAAGGGGATTCAGTAAACCAGTGGCCAGAATTGAAGGGGGAAATAGATACAATTATAGAAAGAAACAAATCTTGGAACTGAAAAGTTATTTCAGGGTTAACTTTATTAAATGGGAGAATGGTACATGTTCAGTGGAGACAAAGTGGAAAGAGTACAAGAAAAAAATAAAAAAGGGCGAAGAACTGTTTATTCCAAAACAGAGAATAAAGAGAAATACAGAACCTTCATACTATAACAGGGAGGTGATGAAGTTAAAGAGATTGGTGAGAAGAGAACATAACAGAGTTAAGAAACAACAAGACAGTAGGGAAGTCATGAAACACCTAATCAAGGAATTAAAAATGTTAAAGAAACTGGCTAAGGATGAGTTTATGAAGAATATTATTTGTGCATGGGGACCTCTGACTGATGCATCTAGAAAGTTGTAGAGCTATATCAGGAAACTGAGAGAAAGGGAGGGTATTGAGGCAATTATAGATAAGGATGGAGAAGAAGGCAGAGTTATTAAGTAACTGGTTCAGTGAGACCATTACGGACAATAATTCAGGGGTAATATCAGAAAATGAGCCTATCCGCACAATTGGAGGTGGGCAGATTAGAAAATTTGTAATTAAATATGAAATATCATGAAGCAACTGAGGAATCTAAAAAAGGGTTGGTGTTTAGTTAGGGCGCGTCGACATCTAGGTCATTAGCGTAAATAAGCATAAAGGGGCCGGTGTTGATAATATTACTACAGATTTCTTAAAGATAATAGGATTGAACATTGTAACTTATCTTGAAACATGATTTAAATTGAGCCTGGATACTTGTTATTTAACAGATGACTGGAAAAGTGCGATAGTAGTACCGGTCCACAAAAAGAAGGGGTGACAAACAGGGTCGAAAATTTTGGCCAATCAGCTTGACTTAAGTAGTAGGTAAATTAATGGAGAGATTAATTTGCAACCATATTATAAGTGTCTGTGAGGAAAGTAAGTGGTTTTGAAGCTGGCAACATGGCTTTAGACAAGGATATTCATGTGAATCTCAGTTAGTAGGCTAAATGCAAGATATTTCTGATGAAATGGACAGGGAAGGTCAAGTTGATAGTGAAGCACTAGATCTTTTAAAGGGCTTTGACAAAGTGAGTCATAAAATGGTGACAAATCAGTTAAAACTATTAGAATTGATAAAAAGATGATATGCTGGGTAGAAGAATTCCTAAAAGTTAGGGTAGCAAATGTAGTATCAAAAGAAGTATGAGTGAACATGAGAGTCCTACAGTGTAGTGTATTGGGACCATTGTTATTCTAATGAATGATTGTGTTAATAGTTTACTGTCAGAACTCAATTTTTTTTTTTTTTTTTTTTTTTTTTTTTTTTGCTGTCGTCAGTCTTTTGACTGGTTTGATGCAATCATCCATCCTTTCCTATCCTGTGCTAACCTCTTCATTTCTACATACCCCTTACAGCCCACGTCCTCAATTATCTGTTTCATATATTCTAATCTCTGTCTTCCTCTACAGAGATTACCTTCGACTGTTCCCTCCACCAGCAAATTAACCAATCCAGCATGTCTCAAAATATGACCTACCAGCCTGTCTCTTCTTTCCGTAAGATTCTTCCACAAACTTCTTTTCTCACCAATCATTTCCAAAACTCGTTCATTTCTTACTTTGTCAGTCCACTTAATTTTCAGCATTCTTCTGTAGCACCATATTTCAAATGCTTCAATTTTCTTTATTTCCGGTATTCCTAAAGTCCATGTTTCGCTACCATAAAGTACTGTGCTCCACACAAAGAGTTTTGAAAAGTTCTTTATAATTCCCAGATCAATATAAAATGATTAAAACAATAGAAGATTGTAAATGAATGCAGGTTGATCTAGATAGGATAACTAGCTAGGACGAACATAAATGCAAAAAAGAGCCAGCTTATTAGGTACACAGATAAAAACCTAAAGGTTGATTATGATTATAAAGTGGGGAAGTAGCTACTCATTGAAGACTTGAAATCTAAATACCTTGGCATAACATTTGATAGCTAACATAACTGGGAAGGACACATTGGACAGGTGATAGGGAAAGTGTTAAAAATCCTTCATCTATTGGAAAGAGTGATGAGGGGATGTACTAGAGAAGTAAGGGAATTGGGGTACAAAACTTTGGCCAGACCACTGCTGGAATATGGTGGTGTGGTTTGGGATCCACATTTTGGGTATCAAATACAGGAGTTGGAGGGAGTGCAGAGAAGGGCTGCCAGGTTTGTCTCTGGAAATTACGGCAGAACACAATCGGTAACTAATATGATAAAGGAGCTGGAGTGGGATTCATTGGAGGATAGAAGGAGGGTGAAGAGAATCATGGAGGTGTACAAGGGCTATACTGGTGTTGAAGCATGGAAAGATATTGGTGGGAAAACTAAGGGAGGTGCTTGGAAGGGTAAGGTTGACCATGACCACAAGATGGCACTTGATTTCAGGCATAAGGGTGTGGGAAAATTTTCTTTAGTGTGAAATGGTGTAAGGGATTGGAATAAATTTCCAAGAGAAGTGATGAATAATCTACCGGAAACACTGAAGGAATTTAAAGTAAAAATTAGTAGAGCGCAAAAGTAGGTTGGAAGAGGAAAGGAGAAAGACGGCTGTGTAGGGAGATTGCCACCAGAGCGAGCGCTCCATCACGATTTTATCATTTATTATTATTATTATAATGGTTTAATTAGAGGAAAGATATCAGTAAGCCGGAAAATATGAGTCTAAAATGAACAGACATTTCAGATATTCACAAAAATCGAAGAACACAAAAAGTCAACTGAATCAACAGAAGCGATTCAAAAGGAAAAGTAAGGCCCGATACTACGGCATTATATGTCTTTCTTACTACCACCTAAAAGACAGCTATACCCTCCATTTTCCAACCTACTAGAAAAATTAGTATTGGCTTTTCGCTATAAATTCCTTCAATTGTAAATGTTCTAAAAATATTTTACCAAATGAGATTGATGCCATTTTCGGTTGCAATGGTGTTGATTTTTTAATGGCTATTTAGGTATAAACGATTATCTGAGTCTATATTTAACATAAACTAAACTTAATAAATTATTATTGTGAAAATCTAATAATAACTAGATTTCAGAGGAGATTGTTACCGCTGAAATACCGTGTGTAAGCACCCTGTTCACTCATCTACTCTCCCGAGAACATAATATTAATTCTTAACGCCGAGAAAAACGTCACTCATATGTAATAATATAGTTTTTAACAACCTTTCACCGTCTAAATTGTTTTGGTGGGCCATGGTTAGCGTTCCAGATGGATTCATACAGATATGCCGCTAGACAAAATCATTATTCCATGCTGCATTTTTCACGTTTTCTCTGGAGTACGGCTTAAGAGATTTATGCTATAGCTACAGAACTTCGGGAGTGAACCCGCCAGTGTGACTCAGTGCTTTGAGGCGCCACACAATAGATCGGAAGGTACAACGGGACCGGGCACGAGCCCAGATTCTCACCTACCCGCCGTTCTGACTGCGATTTTTTGACAGTTCTCCGCAGCCTTCAAGGCGAATGCTAGACCGTCCAAAATCTCCGCCTCATAAACTTCACATTTCACATACAAAAAAAACAAACACTTATCACACACATATCATAACTACACATCATTTCCTCCATCAGTCCTCCTGGCAGTTGGAAAAAAGTGCTCTGAATCAGCAAGGACATGCTGTCGTAAAACTAAAGGTCCAAACTTGACCATGCAAACAAAAAGTAAAAATCATTGAAGGCAGCGGTCGCAAAATGTTGGGAAAAGGTGGTAAAGAGGTAAATAAAATACATCTAAATTGAATAACTCTCGTATTCATAGCTCAGAATATCATTATAACCATATCCTTCCAGCTTCGTCTCCCGAAGACTGAGTTGAGAGATCAAAAAAGTTAAAAAAAAGGAGCATTTAAGGTGTAGAGTGAAATGGACATATGAATTATGAAACGAATGTGTACTGGAAATGACACATTTTGGAATCAGAAAAAAAGGCGAGATATTTTTATACATGCTGTATTGGGCCGGTAGACCCTATATATGCCACTTGAAAGGAGAAAAGCAAAGATATTGATATGAGAAGCAGGTGTTATAAAAAGTAGCCAATCCAGCAAGCAAGCAATTAAGGAAGCGAAAGAAATATTCATTTTTTTATGCTTGGGCTTTACGCCTCGTCGACGGCGAGGTCATTAGAGGCGGGATGGGATTGAGACTAGGAACGGGAAGGAATTCGGCAATGGTCTTTTGAAGGAAGCATCCTGGCATTCGCCTGGAGTGATTTGGGTAAACCATGGAAAACCCAAATCTGGATGCCCAGACGGGGATTCGAACCGGCGTCCTCCCGAATGCGAGGCCAGAACTTTAACCGTTCACCCACCACGCTCGGTAGAAAAATTCAAATATAGCGTAAATGTTTAAGCAGAAACAGTCAGTATGCTATGATTTGCTGATGACATTGTCCTGTTACGCCGAACAGATTGAGGATATTGAGTAATTAATGAGTGGCATAAATAAAATCTGACGAAAGAATCTGGTTTACATCAAAGCACGAGAAAGATCGTCAAATATATCAGAAATGAGAGGAATAATAATTGATTAAAAGTAATAATTTAATTTTAACAATCTAATTTCTATCGAATTTTTTACCATCTGTGTTGTCTTGAAAAATGGCACGCAAGAAACTGTTTACAAAACTATAACAAAGTAAAAAAATTATTTTTACAAAACATTTCTGTAAATTGATTCCAAACTGAATTGAGTAACTAATAGACAAACAAATCGGAATAAACCAAGGTGAGTTCAGAAAAGGACGATCCTGTGAAGAACCGATTCTAAATCTGAAAACCATATTACGAAACAGGCTTAAAAAAACACCTTATAGTCTATGTGGACATGAAGAAATCCTACGTCTTATTAGACGGAGTCTCATTACTGAACAAGAGTGAAACTTATGGAAGAAATCTCAGATTAATTTAAAATTAAATCCAGTGTCAGGTGGGGAGATGGACTTTGCCCGATTCTTTTCAATTGTGGTTAGGAGAAGGTAATATGAGTATGGGAAAAGAAACTCAAAGAATGGGAACTCCATCATGAGATAAGACAAGGTTCGAAGCACGGAGGTGTTTGTATAAGCTGTTAGGCCTTCGCTGATGACATAGGAATTCTCTCTGGATATATATATATATGTATAAAGCACTCTGGGAAAATTACCTTTCTGAAAGAAATAGCAGGAAAAGTTGAATTTTAGATATCTTTTGAGAATAAATTCATGATCAATATTAAGGATTCATCCACAGTACGAAACACAGGGTATGGAAAAATTAACAACGTCAATAAATTTAAATATTCAGATAGATAGATAGATATGTTCACTTTGATCCCATGTGAGAATAATCTCGGGGATGTGGAACAGTACATACACTTATTAGTAATGTCAATATTACTATATAATTGATAATATTATATATTGACAAGAAGTTAGTTACGACCCATTAGTATAACCAATATTTCCTGTAATCTACAAATACAATCCCGAGTTAGTTAATACTTATTATGTGGAACAGTGTATAAACTTGTTACCAGCATCTAACAACCAGTCAAAGTAGTTCAGAATAATGCTCTCGTTAAGGAAGCAAACAGATCAAGAGCAAGAAAATTAGAACTAGCATACCAACTGACTAAAGATACAATAAGAATAATCTCTCAAGGAAAACTAAAATCAAACACTGCAACACAGTAAATAAACCAGAGGGTCTGTACGCCATAGAATACAGGCTCTCTATGAAAACTGGAGAAATACAAGAGAGAAAAGGGAAAGAAACATCTTGGGGAAAATATCGGGGCGATCGAAAACTGAAAAAGGAGAGTTTAGGCAGGGGAGGAATAACGATCTATACAAGGAAGAAGAAAACGAAAGGATTTCAGTGACGGTCAGGAATAGGAAAACCTTTTTTTTTTTGTCACTTAATGAGAATGGATAACAGCAGACATACAAAAAGAATTTTCAGCCACTATAGAATAAGCAAGAGACTGAGTAAGAATGGCAAGCATTTGATCCAAGGGATATAGAAAGATATGATAGAGATCGGAATAACAGAATATATAATACATGACAGAGCAACTTTCAGAAGATTGAAACAAAATTTCAAGGTTTTCCGTTAGAAGGAGAAGAGGAAATGTATTAACACATGTACCGAAGAAAGGAGGAAACGGCAAAGTGAAAGGATGATGAACTATTGGAAGTCAAGAAAATAAGCCTCGAGATGAAAGCAGAGGATTACTTTTCGTGGACCTTATAGGCCGAAATCGAAGAGAAGAATAAATAGATTGCAGTAACTGGATTACCCAATTAGTACTGTTGTTCAATGTCGTATTGTTATTAACACATTACTAATACTTCTCACTTTTTTATTACGATGCCTTAATGTATGGATATATTTTGAAGTCGGCGCCGAGGAATAAATCATTTATACTAAAGCAACAAATTAAATTCTTAATATGTAGTAAACAATTAGACGTTTATTTTATTTTATATCCTGTAAGGAATGTAATATTGTGTTGCGCTCGCACACTTTACCTGAAGCTGAAGTCGGTTATACCTCGTTCATTCCGAACTGGCGGGTCAAGGTCATGTTCTACTGGCCCCGCTCCTAACCTCACAACCCCCTCCCTTCCTACCTCGCCGAGCTGAGTGCTGTTTCCCGGTAGACGAGTGGCAAATTTCCCCTTCACATGGAGGGGTAAGGACGGCGGAGTGGGGATAGAGCAGACTGACCTTGAGCCGCCTCTGTTAGTTGAACAGGCTACAGTAAACGATTATTACAAGCCGGAGGGCACACATTGTTGTCAACAATCTTTGAAAATATTTAATTTTTTTAAGATTGCGCTATTTGTCAACATTATGAGTTTTATTTCTGAATTGAATCTAGTATATTTGTTACAGTAAACCGTCATTGTGGTACTATATTTTTGTGTGGAGGTAATTTAATTGGAGGTTAATATAAATTGCAAAACTTCAGTATGTATTTCTCTTTCTCCTCTCGATGCGGCCATATGAAGTCCACGTGGCACCAGTCCCTGTTTTTCCCAGGTGGCCAATGTGAAGCATGAGCGGGGGGTGAAGGACTGCGGAATACAATCCAGGTTTGACAGACCTGACATACTTATACTAGGTCCGTGTGACCATCTATCTGCGAAACGTGTTACTTTTTGTGTTCCGTATTATAAGTTTAGTTTTGTTTGCGAAATGTGTTGTTTATGAAGCTGAGCTTTGGAAAACCCACCTAAAAACCTCAATCAAGAAAGCCGTAAGCGGGGTCGGTGATGAACGCTTTTAGATTAAACTACTTTGAAAAATCAGCCATTGCAGAACACTTGTATGACACAAAACATGTTATTAACGACATTAAAAATAATTTAACCGTATTACATATGCAGGCCAATGCCAAGAAAATTGATATGTTAGAGCAGTTAGAAATATTCCTCCACAAGATACAAAGCCCAGAACACATGTTAAATGAACAAGTAGACTTTAACAGCCACTACTACTTTAATATTTTTAAAGATTTATTTCCAAAAATTTATTAATGTTAAATACTAGAGACAAGAAAAGGTCACCAACACGATATACTCTGACAACGAATAATAATTTGTAATACACCTTATCTTTAAACTGTTTTTGTTCTAATTGTTCTGTTTATATAAACACTAGCTGACCCGGTCACGCGTTGCTGTGACTTACTAATTATAGTACGTTGGATTAATGTTATTCTAAACTTCCTCAAGTAGTCAAATTAATATTCACTAATAAAGATAAAAACATTGTAGTCAATTTGGAAATTCAAATGTAATTGGTAAAGAGTTACTGAGAGTTGAAATTAAGGACAAACGATCATAAAAAAAATTAATTTACATTTCATTACAAATTACTTAATTGAAATTATATATAAATTGATATTTATAAAAATTATTTTTTATTTATTTATATAAACTGAAATTTCAGTTATATCTTCAGTCATTCTGTTTTTATATTTTTCCCACAAACTCGAAGATTGTGTTGGATAACATGTCAAAATAATTGCAAACAGTTTGACGAATACTATTCGGCGTGGCTGTCAACGCTGCATCAGCAAGTATCAGGTCCCAATAATTGTCGTCTACCAGCAGCTGCAACTCGCGACATGCATCTTGACATGTATTGAACACTCTACATGTATTGAACACTCGACCATTAACTGTTCGTAAATATTCGAAAGAAGCTGGTACAGGAACATTCACCAATAACAGACGCTGAAAGAAACATTCAAGTTGTTTTGGATGCAAAGTCTTTGCTTTGAATATGCCTGCGATCGAAGGATGTGGTTCTCCTTGTTTACGTGGCTACCATTTTTTACCTAATTTGTTCCATGAAAAATAGCTTGGAACATCGGTATATAATAATGTTTTTGCGAATTGGCGGAACACATCAGATTTTTGACACAATGTGAAAAATTCAGTTTGTGGTTTGTCGTTTTTGGTGGCTCAAGTACTCTTTGGAAAATATTTTCTTCGGTGAAATATACACGTTGACAGTTTTCAAGATGTATTGCAAGATGGTGGATGGAAGGGTCTCTTTCATGGGTGCGAAAACTAAAAATAAGCCAGATAGCTTCGTTGCTGCTGATGTATCTACCTATTTGGTATCGTGTTATTTCGTCATTTTTATTTACATTTTGAACTTCAAATACGGCCAAATCACTCTCTTTATTAACATATTTACAAACGTACATAATGGATTTTACAGAACTGCAAAACTCGACGTTAATATGAGCCTTATACGTTTTTGAAAGCAATGGTGAGTATGGTACGACCCACTGATTATCAATTTCAACTTGGTTTCTAGAATTTGACATTCGTATTGTAAATGTTTGGCCACCATTCTCAGCGTTTCTGCCGCGATGAAACGGATAACCATCGATATCCGTAATAGTATCATTCGTATATTCCTTTGGAAAACGCTTCTTACATTTTTCACCTTCCATGCATGGCGATGTCATGTTAAAAGCACCGCACGGTCCGTGGATCGAGTGACTGGTAACAATATCAAACAATTCTTGATCAAATAAATGGGTCCGGAATTTCGGCTGAAATTATTTGATCAATTTCTTCTGGACGGATTTTAACTTCAAGCCAAATCAAAATGTGAGAATGAGGCAAACCTCGCTTTTGCCACTCAATCAAATACAGATAGCAACGTGTGTTACCGAAAACTGAATGTTTTACGATTAAATCAATCAATGATTTTAATTTTTGTTTGAACACACGTGCCGTGACATTATGACGATGCATTGATTGATGGCCTGGTAATAGCAAAGTTTGTATTTCCTCCCAATTCGGATTACATGTAAATGTAATAAACAAATCTGGACGACCATAATGACGTACGTAAGTCATCGCATCTTGTATATATTCCTGCACGTTCCGTCAACTGCCGATGTAGCTTGAAGGTAAAATAAATACATTACCGATATCATTGGCGTTAAAATTTTCATAAATATTGCCGATAACAGTATCTCGTAAGAGGATGTATTCCTCCGATCGTAATTTAACCTGGTTGTATCGAATAAATCGCAAATGCTTGTTTTCAACCTTGGCGTACATATACACGACGTATTGAAGGCACAGTTGACAATATCGAAGGATATAGTTATCCTAATTACGTCTAATCATCAATCGGGGGGCGTAGTTCATCATTGAAGTAACTTTTTTATTTGTTTTATTACCTGAAAAAATTATAAATTAAATAGTAATAAAAAGAATAAGTAATCAATATAGTGGGCCCGCTATAATCCGGCCTCTGGTCGGAATACTGCGGGTCTACTGTACTAATAAAATAACGAATTTAGTAGTTGAATATTAAATTTACCAGCAACTGGATCACGCTGTTTGATGTTGATGTGATATTCATTCTGCCCTTGCCAGAATATCAGTGGATACTGGAGTGCGTCATACGAACGGTGTAGATCCGAAATTATACTAACAGTTCTATCTTGACGTGTGACTTTAATCAACTGAGTCATCAACCATAAAAACTGCAACTTCATCTACGGTTGGCGCGTTGAATCTGCCAGCGTATTCTCTTGATGGTAATTTGTCAGCTTTGATGACAATTTGATAGTTGTCATTTTTTAATTGTGGCGACACAATTGAATAAGTTGATTATTAATTTCCAATCAATTTTCCAACAATATCACAATTGCTCTCTCTTCTGGTTGTTCGATGAAATTATACTGGCACCTAGTTTTCAAGCGTTCCTCACAATTTCCAATAGATTTGGAGAAACTTCGGGTAATCGTTTGGCATCGGTATCAACGTCCCAATCTTATGGTACACCTGGCCTTGTATTTTGAATTTAGTTTCAAAATGACGTCCATCAGATGTAAGATCGCAAATTTTTGTTGCCCCAAAAGACGTCATCTGGAAGCAAGAATCGAATTTGCGTGTCTTGCGCAGAAGCAATTTCGAATCGTTTGATTCGCTAGCAAGAAGGATTGTAAATGTTCTGGCGGATTGGGTAGTGGTAATCATACATCTTTTCCTGATGCACAACACATGCTGGCTGCTTCATTGCGGAATTTCAACGCCTGATAATACTGGCATATTTTGCTCACTGCACCGATTGCAGTTTTTGAATGTGCAGAGTAATCAATGGCTGGTGCATTTTGGAACGCAAGACGAACAAATGATACACGTGTTAAAGCATGGCTGATTTACTGTCTCTCTCGTTCTCTTTCTCTAAATGTAGCTATGTGCTGTTCTCGTGCCGCTCTTGTTCTTGATATATTCTGTCACAGACGTTCATCACGCTGTTCTTGAGATTCTTGCATACGATGCTCAGCTGTCCTGATTCTTTGAACTTCCTTACTTGCCGCGATTTGTGTTGCTGATTGATAAGCTCTCTCGTCGTGCGTCTTGCCTCTCTGCTACACGCATTGTTGAGGTTAGATTCTTAGGAGACATTTCACTGAAAAATATTTGAATTACAACAAAAAGTGTCTTTCTGAAAGCCTTAAAATAAGACACTATAATACAGTGGTGAAACAGGAATTTTTGGGTCAATTGAAAAATACAGTAAAATGGAAGTGAAGAACTAATGAGGAAATATAAAATAGCATTGAAAAAAATAACAGAAAAAGAAGAATGATATTTTTTTGATACATTTATAGCATGGATGACACCAGGATTTCAAGAGGTTTAGAAAGATTTGAAACGAAAAAATACCAGTGAACCGTATGGAAAGAAAATTTTTTCGATAGCAGACTTTGAATATGGCAGGATTCAAAGGTAGAGAGGAGTGCAATAATGAAGGAGTACTGGGGAGGAAGAAAGAAAAAACAACAGGAGAGGAATTTAAATTGACACGTGGAGTCTAGCTGACCATAACAAAAAGAAGAAGAAAAATAATAAGTTAGCGAGAAATGCTTACACGATTCGAATTTATCGTAACGTTTTCTTCAATGTTATATTCATGTGTTTAATTACTTTGTCGTTAGGTATAAAGACACACAAACGATGAACAATAATACAGTATAATTATAACACAATACACAGCACAATTAAAATTGAAGAAACTCAAACATATGGCGTGGAATAGACCGTAGCATAAATAAATCGAAATACAACGCCATCTACTGGATGGTTCGATAAATTAACACACCGCCATCTGTTAGGAATAAACTGTAGCATAAATAAATTGAAACAGAACGTGATCTAATGGATGATTACCCAACCTAGCTAACCAAGTGTTGTATAGATAAGTTAACACATCGCCATCTTTTAGAAACTTATGGAACTATAATAATAATTACGTGTGGTCGTAATGACCTGGCTGGGCATTCTGCCCCTGTCGTAGCCGCCTTTACCTAGCTCGCCCATCCTGCCTGGTACAGGGAACCTACATTTTAACGTCGAATCCGAACCACAGTACCGTCCTGGCGTATTTCACCTCATACAGCATGCTGCGCCGGGGGTTAATGCCGGTTTAAGTGTCTATAAAAATCCTCGCCGAGACAGGGACTCGAACCGGGGACCTTTCTTTCTCTAGTCAGACGCCCTAACCACTGAGCCACCAGACCGCTTAGCCTTGGTGGCTTACAAATAATTATAAACCATTGTCCTATGACAAACATTTAATGAACATTTATTTCGCAAATAATAAATATTGAGGTCTATAATCCAGATAAAAACTATCCTATCTTTTAAGTTGGACTAAATCACACACATTAAACCAAATTTAATCTAAATCGGTTATGTAGTTTCGGAGTTCATCCCGGACGAACATCGTGACACGAGATTTTTATATATATAAAGATGTGCACCTTAAATGACATCGTGTCTAGTACAGCGCTCCGCAATAAATTTGTATATTAAACTGATTATTCAGCATCTCGTCAACTCTGGTAAGTTTTCCACAATGTTTTCATATTTACTCCTTTCTCTCATGATAAAACGTGTTCACGACACTTACTTCAAATCATTTTTCAGCACAGAAACAAACTTTATTACGCACGAATCTCGCTTAAGAAAAATAAAACCAATGTAAATACCACAGACACCTGAAGATGGATCCACAGGGTCCGAAATGCATTGTGTAATACAATAAAAGTTGTATTCTAGTGACTGAAGGCTGTTTTTCATTCTACCTTTTGTCTGATTAATACAGTCACGTCAATACAGTGATCTATGGATAAAATTAAGTTAAATATTATAAATAGTTTTTAGTAATATTATGTTTGACGATGTTTAATTGAAATTCGCAGATTCATAACTATAATATGTTTCTAGTTGGTTCAGGTCGAGGTAGCTACACAAAATTGTCCAGCTCCTGCAACAGTTAACTGGTTTCAGATTCGGTTGTGGAAGGAATTTTCACAATTATGGACTTGGAAAACAGAGTTACGTCTAAAAGTCCTGCGTTAAATCCTAAACCTCTTCGGTTTATGGATTGGAGCCGACTTTTAAAGCTGTCTATTCTTAAGAAATCGGAGTGAAAAATAAGAGTAAAGAATGATGATAATATTACGACATTGAATAAAGGTTCCTAAACAGTAACTGGATAATTCAATTAGTACATTCTATTGATAGTAGCGTGTATATATATATATTTAAAATCTTAATTTTGTTTGGATTTTGTTGAATTTATTATAAAATTACATTGCGAAATGTGATGAAATTTAAGTGGGAGCAATTCTTGAGAATCCTCTTTCACCTGATAATAATTCAAGTTGATCGATGACATGGTTTAGGAGTGGTTGGTGTACGTACATTCAAATAAAATAAACAACTCATAGTAACCAGCCAGAGTAACTCAGCGAGTTAAGGCGTGGAGGTACAACGGCACCGGGCACGAGCACCCCCTCCCCTTTTCGAGTACCAGCCGTCATGATTGCCTCTTTTAGATTGGTTCCCGCAATCTTCTAAGCGAGTGCTTGGATGATCCCAAATTTCCACCACGTAAACTACACATTTCACAAACAAAAATACACTTATCACACATAACCCAAGAACTTGACGCAGACAGATATCAACAGTGACTTCTTTTTCTTCTTCTAGGTTAAGTACGCCGGGTCTAACAAAACCCATTTTGAATTCGGGCAGTACACGAGTCCTTCCCTCCCTCATGATTCACACTGGCCACCTGAGTACAATAAGGGGCCGGTGGCAAATGGTTCATAGCTGGCAGGATCAGGAAAAAAACAACAAAAAATACTTAGGAGACCAATTGAGAAACTCCTCGTTTTTTTGAAGTCGGTTGATTAAGAAACAGCATAATCGATTGCATAGTTTCGGTTTAAAACAAACCAACAACAACTTTACTTGAAATTAATTTGCAACTGGAAGGTGGATTGGGTCCTTTCGAAGACAGCGTATACTACTAAGCCATTATGTAACGGGCCAGGATGGCCAGTTCCTTTCCTACGGGACCTACAGTTTAGCTTGGGATCTAAATCACGGAACGTCCAGGCCTACATCAAATGAACAAAGCAGACCCATAAAAA
>CM061921.1:136555660-136689647 GCA_031002005.1 Vandiemenella viatica | reverse complement strand
CGATGGCTGAGGAAAACCATCGTCAGGTGGTATGTGGTATGTGGGGGCATGAACTCATTATACCTTCCCGATCCAGCATGCGGCGTCACAGTACACTTCATCCGAAATACTGTATTCGTTTTAATATTTCGTAGCAAAGAGCGCCGATCGTCATGGAGTACTTACTACACCAGCATCTTCTTTGAAATTGTTGCTGTCCTTTGTAATATCCAAAGCCTCCTTCACGCCGCTAGGTCACCACTAGTCTTATCTCCACAGCAGCCTTGCATTTTCATCCTGAGCGTGGTGAGTGAACGGTAACGCTCTGGCCTCGCATTCTGGAGATCGCGTATTCAAATCCCCGTTTGGTTATCTAGATAACGGTTGACCACAGCGTCCCGAAACGACTTCAGGCGAATGACGGGATGGTTCCAACAAAAGGTCATGCCGGATTCCTGCCGTTCCATGCCCTCAATCCTCTTCGCCTCTAATTACCTCGAAATCGACGAGGCGTAAAACCCAAATTAAAAAATAAAATAGAAATGGCTTTTTCGAATTTGATCTCGTACCCGTTGTTGACAGAACTGCAAACTACTGCAGATGTTTCGCTGTTGTTTTGCATGTAGTGGTGGATATTCTTCACGTTAAATCCACCACACTGTGAAACGGTTCACCGAAGTAAATATCGCTTTAACTGCAGGGCATTTCGTAATCACTCGAAAGCTGGTCTGGGAGTAAATAGTCTTTCACTTTACTTAATGACTGGTGTAACAGGCAAAATTGTAAGTATAATATTTGAATTGTTAGAGAAGTAAAGCACGGCGATAAGTTGTCAGGCGGTCGGCGTAGCAGACATCGGCCGAGGAAAGTAGGTTTCGATAGCGTCAGCGGTTGTGCAAAATGGTCAGCCGCAATACCGCAGGAGGTCGCATGCGGAGGCTCGAGTAGCTAACGCAAACAGCTGACCCAGTAAATGGGAGCAATACGTGACCAGCCATCGAGATGTTTCGAGAACACGATGGAAGGTGACTACCTAGCCGTAGGTTAGGAAAGCGGTCACGCCGACGTCACTCTGGGTGTCGCGATATATGGACACGCCCAGGGGTCGTAAGAGGTCAGTCGGGGCTAGACCGTGAGGCTAGTCCAGGTCAGGTCGGTCTTGGCAGCCTGCCCGTCTGATTGATCAGTCTAGTCAGACACTATGTTGGTTAGACATCATTAGGGCAGTAATCGACTGTCACTATGCCAGTTAGAGTATCTACCGCTGCGCGCCACCGCCGAGCAAGCCGTCAAGCAAGTCGTTAATAGTTACGCATCATGATAACCAAAGCATTCGTCCGTTTGGAGCAGTAGCAAGCTATGGAGTTCTGTTGTAGGGAAACCAGCGAAGATGTATCATATGGAAATAAGGTGTCAATAAACCAGGAGGTGTACCAATAGAATGTTTCAGTAATAATCACCTCAACATTATTTACTCCTCAAGAAGATAGGTAGCGAGACAAGAAGAATGCCAGAGCCGTGTCATCATCCTGACAAGTAAGTTACCGCACGGCCACTTAGCCAACTCAGCCATCCTTGACATACCCGCGGCGGAAAAACGCCGTGACACTGGCCAAATTTTATAAACTGTTGACACCCCACCCGTTTCAACAATTTTCCGATCCGGTCGAAAGCATAGTACTCGGAAAATCAGGGTATTACTAACAAATTCGTTAGTGTACATATAATTTTATTTAATAGCTATATAGAAAATAATTAATCTAAAACAGCATTGTGTCCTAGCTACCAGTGGTTCTATATTTTTAATCGCTAGCTGTTCATGAAGGTAAGAGTAGAGCACCACATTCATTTTTTTTTACATTAAAGTTAATTTTTTGGTCAATGACTTTATTCTTTTCTTAATATCATTCAAAAATTAATTTTCCTATCGCTGTTAAAGAAAATCTTTATACCTAAGGATTATTTTTAACATTTAAGTTCACATTCCGATAAAAGCATGTTTTTAGTTTTTTAAACTATAATTTTATTTGTAACTTTTTAGCTCAAGCTGTAACAAAAGAATTTTTTCTTGTTGTTTGTTTTTTCTTCGCCAATCTCTCTTTTTGTGCTATAGTTTCATCTTTAATTATTATTCCCACAAGTATCAGACAGTTAAATAGTCAACCCTACCAGAAGTCGATAGCAGGGTATATGTTGAAGACTACTCTTCAATAATTAGTCTAACTAACTCAAAACAATGTAGTGAATATTCGCTGTTTAATATCTAACTAAGCGACTTGGGGCACTGCTGTAACTGCTTCATCAAGTGTGCAGGTTCAGAAGGTTGCGAAACAAAATAACGTTTCTGTTGTTACTGGTCAAGTAACGAAAATACCAGGACATAGCTGTGAAGTTATTGTATTGTTAAAAATTCTTAATACGTGTAATCCGAAAAATTCCGAAATCGAAGTGGGTAATTAAATTAAGTGTATATGGTGTCGATGACCGGGAAATCTTCGAAGGGTTCGCCCGCCAGGTGGCAAAGGTTTTCTCGAATTGCCGCACATATGCGCACTCATGTTGCGGCTGCATTTGCCTTCTTCGGCAATCCCATCAGGTATAGGATTAACATGAAAACCCAACAATGGCGCGTCATACCGTGCTTCACATAAAGCAAGCACCGCTTTACCGGAGAGGAAAGTCATCTTCTAATGTTCACTGAAAATTCTCTTCAGGATCGGGAATCGAATTGGGGGAAAGTCAGGTAACCAGGCATGCTCCTTAACCAACTGAACCAGCAGAGCACTGCTGGCAGTGGGTGAACATTAGCCACATCTGTCATATGATGGTTAAACCACTTTTCTGTTGTCACTGTCAAAGCAATGAGAATAACAGGTCAGAATCAAACTTCTCTATTGCCATTGGTTCTTGATACGTGCGCGAAATTTCAAAAACAGTTCGGACTCTTGGAAGTGGGTGAAAATTGAAATGCAAGATTCCATTGTATCCAACCACGTTTCTGTTGTCACTGTTAACGTGATGAAAATACCAGGAATAATTATGAAATTATTGTGTTGCATTGTGAAAAATTTCAAACAATTATGACATCTGTACATTCATAAATACATACAGGACAAGCTAGTATAAACCGTGTAACTATAGTACTATATTCTAATTTCTGTTTTTAAAATAGTACATACCACCGCCATATCAACCTAATTAAGACGATAGTCATATTAAATTTAGTTAAGAAAGTATTGTACAAATTACTGTTACAATATTAATTTGTTTCATTTTAATTAATGTCGTATGCGCATGTAAAGTCAAATGGAATTATGTGTATCAAGAAGCTATTCTGTATAAGAAACAATAAACGTAATTTAATGTAGTGTAATTGCTTTTTACACAGTTTTACTGCGTTTGATGTTATTTACATCATAATAAAGAAAGATGCAAATGAATATTTTCCCCAGAAAACTCGTGACTTAAAGCTCGTGATGAGCCATTATATCTGAACGAAATCTTACCTTACAATATTTGCCTACTGGTCAGAACAGGGACGCAAAGTAGGCGTACTGATAAGAATCATGAATAAAAATTTTAAATAAAAATAAATTCGCTTTCATTGTGGTATTTTATTCTTTATGATTTACAGCTACGCTGGAGATCGAACATTATCACAGATCCTTCTATACACTTGACTATTTTAGCTATTAATCATTTAGATTTTTCACCAGTTTGTTTGACATAGTTCTAAGTACTTGTATGTCAAACTCTTTGTCAGCGTACAATTCTACTGTCAAGCTTCTGTTGATTCAAGTCACACACTGTTGCACGTTACTACTTGAATAATCACATTAAATTCTCAATTTTCTCGTTACAACTGTCACATAAAATTTTTATTTTTTAATAACTTTGATAATAACGGGGAATACAAGAATTCCAAGAATAATGAACATCAAGAAAAAATTCATAACAGCCAGCAGTTAAATTACATTGCACTAATGTAAATTTTTAGTCTGATTTGTAAGTCACAATTATCATCAGTATAAAATTAATTTTCTTATTTCAGATCAATTTGGCATTCACCATTTAAGTTAGATTTTTTCTAGTTCTTTAAATTTATTTGTAAGCTTGTCAATTTTAAGTTCTATGTTGATTTTTTTTTCTTTTCTAAATCTTTGCCATGTTCTAATAAACAACTGGCGAATATAAGTTTAATGTGGATTTAGTTTTTACTATGCAATTCTGCACTGTTGAATATGTGAGTGTGCATTACTCAGGCAATTTACTGATTATTCTTTTTCAGGAATGATCGGAATTCAAATTGAAATACAGAGAAAGCTAATCTGGTGTATGATTCGGAGCTCCTGTTGCATGTTGCTACTTGGATAATCACATTATAATCTCAATTACTTGACTGAAAACTTGTATTTTTATATAAAAGTATTAAAGATGTTCGGTTTGAAAAGTGTATTCTGTCTGAATTATAATAAACTATAATTCACTGTGTATTTTGCAGCTATTTTTTGGTACAATTTCATGTGTTTTAATACCTCACCCTCTGTTAGTTCCAAGGTGAATATTGCTGAAAAATTATATAACATTTTTGCTTGAAAGAATTCTAGGACCTGAAACGAACAAACAACTTTTGCCATATTTTAATCTTTTTTAGTAGTATCCTCAACACCACTTGAATATAATTTTCAAACAAATGTGTGGACTCTTAACATCTTAACTAACTTTTCAAGTAATTTAATTTTCACGGAAAGAGTATTCAGTGCTTATTTTTTTTTTTAAATTTACTTAAAACGTTTCTTTCAATATCCATAATCTAAGAAAATTTTAAGATCACTCTCTATAAGCAATTATAAAATTATTACTACATTGCATAAATTTATTTATATCAGACCATAAAGAAATCTATAAAATAATCGCTAGTTGAGGCTGAGAAGTTTATAAATCACCCGAAAAATAAATATTATGTGCGCAAACAATGGTCAAGCATTTTGATATCGTGACTAAATGAGTAGTTATTAATTTCCGACTGCCATGTAAGCCCAGCCTTGACAGTAACAGCTACCCAGCCTTGAGAGTAACAGCTACCCAACAATTAGGCCTAATTTAACTATTCATGCTAGAATTATTTGCAAAGTATGCGGCGGTGCATCTTCGGATGTATTTGACTTGCAGCGTTTAACACAAAATCAGCTGATGTGAAACTTTTCAAGCAGGTCATCACATGTCTCTACCTCAGGTTACCCTCATGTAAGAGAAAAATTAACAACACTGTTTCTCAGTTTACGTTTCTTTTAATATATATTAGCAGGAAGAAGATGATAAATGTTTGGCAGAAATATGTTCTGCTGCTGATGTAAAAAATTAAATCACGTGTGCTTTATTTACCTTTGTTTACACGTCCTACGCAAGAGTTAAGGAATAGAATCAAAGTAAGGATTTAAATACGTTTTAAATACTTCTTTTTCTCTCTGAAGTTCGTCAGTGTCGCGATTTTTGTTGTCTTTATTGAATTCAACACATATAAATATCGTGATTCACGTAACTTACTCGTTAGTTTCTGAAAAATAATTACATGACGTGATAAACTCGGCGAAGAGAGGATCGGGGAATCTGAGTCAATAATGTGGAAAACGAATACCATTCATTTGAATCATACAAATCAATTTACATAAAGTTAATAATAAGCCAAAGCAGTTGAACGTTTGATACTATTTTTTTTACCGTACGGGTTTCAATCCAATTTTAGAGCATCTTTAGCGGCATATGTGTGATATTTGTACATTTGGTCAGTTACATTTCATTATGGAAACAATATGAAATGCTGTTGAAATTAATTTTACTTACATGTGATTCTGTTACGGTCTATTCGTTATGGAGTTGGGGTTTGCTATGCAGTGTAATTTTAACTGGAACGTTGTGAATCTTTGGGAAGCTTCTCTTCAATGTGGAATGCAATAATACAACACTGCACTGACCTGATTACACGGTATTACCAACAAGTTTAGTATTATTATCATGTCTGAAAACCTGCATGTGAATATTAAACCACACCATGTTTTTCATTATTCCAAAGAGGGTATATTTTGTTTACGTTTCTGCTTTTATTAAGTTTAAATTTTCTTGTTTTTTTTTTTTTTTTTTTTTTTTTGTAGTCTGCTTAGTGTTATGCTTGATGACAGCGGGGCATTTTTAATGGATGGTTTCCTTTGTGTATAGTTATTTTGTTTTTATCCATTGTATATAAGAATATGTAAGAATCTATATAAGAATCAAGTTGCTGAAACAAAAGTAGATTATCAGGAGAGAAAGACATCAGTTAAAAAGGGCGTGAGACAAGGTTGCCGTCTATCACCATTAATATTCAACTTGTACGTAGAGGAAGCAATAAAGGAAGTGAAGGGAAAATGTGGCATAAGTGTTCAAGCAAAAAAAAGGTCAGTATGCTACGATTTGCTGACGACATTGTCTTGTTGCAGAACCGGCTGAGTATAATGAGTAGTTACTGAATGTCATTAACAAAATACTAATGGAGGATTTTGGCTAAATATAAACCAAAGTGAGACAAAAGTAATGAATTGTAGCAGAAATGATACCAATAACAGTAGATTTAATATCAAAATATTATCGGATGCGATAGAAGAAGTAATTAAGTGAATTCTGCTAATTGTGAAGTAAAATTACAACTTATGGCCTAATCAGGAATGATGTTAAAAGCAGAATAGCACTAGCAAGAAGAGCCTTCATGAAAAGAGAAATATTTTAGTTTCAAATGTTTATTTAGGATTTAGAAAGAACTTTCTAAAACTCTATGTGTGGAACTCAGCACTTTATGGTAGCGAAGCATTAACTATGGGAATACCAGAAAGAAGGAAAATTAAAGTATTTGAAATGAGGTGCTATAGAATAATGTTGAAAATTAGGTCGGCAGATAAAGTATGAAATGAACGAGTTTTGGAAATGATGGGTGAGGAAAGAAGTTTGTGGAAAAGTCTTATAGAAAGAAGAGACAGAATAAGGGGAGGAGGGGGGGGTAGGGGGGTCTACAGAACTCTCACGTCATCTTTTTAATTCCTTGACGAACAGTGCAGTTAAAAGAAAAAAGTCTCCAGATCACTCCAAATCTCGACACTACTATGTTAGTGGAGGAACCAGTGGGAAGCGTAGATTAGAATATATGAAGCAGATGATCTAGGATGTGGGTTGCAAGTGGTATGTTGTGATGAAGAGGTTGGCGCAAAATAGGATGAGATGGAGGATTGCATCAAACCAATCGAGAGACTGATGACAGCTAGGAAAAAAAAAAGTTTTTAATATCTCTATAGTGATTGGTTGGTAAAATTTGTGTATTCATTTATTTCCTGTTTTTCTTCAATTTGTGTTTAAAGTATATGATAATTTTCTTTTTAATGCCTGCGGTTTACTATTGTTTATGTGATTTGCATGTCTGTGTGAATGTCTGCAGGTTGGCGGTTGGGTTCTAGACGTGTACTACAAATGTGGAGTGGTTGTTGTGTTTCAGGGGTCTGAAGTGTTCTTGGTACCTTCTTTGGAATTGTCTGCATTTCTGACAGATGTATTGTGTTTCACAGTTTTGGCGAGTGAGTCTGTATATGCCTGAAATGCGGTTTTTGCTATGATATGTACTGCTTTTTACGTAATTATCTATGGAATTATTGGTTCTAAATACTATGCTTAATCCTTGTTTTTTTTTTTTTTTTTTTTTTTTTTTAAGAATGTTTGCTATTTTAGGTGTATTTTTTGTTGATTCAAGTCATAACACGCCATTTTTCTGTTTTAGTTGTGTGGGTGGTATATTATCCGATGTTTCGTTCTTATGGGCGTTTATATTCAAATCAAAAAACAAATACTAAAGACAACACAAACGCCACTGCGACATGTAAATTTGTGGCTTCGACACTTGATCTCTAGCTGAATATTAGACTCGCGCAATAAATGTGCGCTGACTCGGTGAGAATACCAAAAAGCTTGTGGACAGAGAAGTTGTAATTTTTCACATTAAAGTTGTTTATTGTTAATAGTACTGTTCAATTGCGAGCGGTGTGGTGGTTCAATGGTTAAGGCGTCTAAATAGAGATAGAAATGTTCCCGGTTCGAATCTCCGTCTCGGCTGTGATTTTCGTAGGCACTAAACCCGAATTCACCTCTGGCACAGCTTACTGTGTAATATGAAGTACGCCAGAACACTTTAACTGTTCTCATTTCAAGTTAAGCTCTTGGTTTCTTATAACCGGTTGAATTACCGGCTTATCGGAGTCCTTCAGGATCTCTCGGCCAGCAATACCATACGATTATTTATATAAAACGAGATGAACAGAACACGTGGTAAAGTAACGAAAATTCGTGTGGTCTTGCGCCCTGGTGACAGATTTTCAACTCGCCGCGCAATCCGCCTCTGTCGTGGGTGGCTCTACAATTCAACGTGAAATCCGAACCGTGGAACTTCCTGGCGTAGCTCACATGAACAAGTGCAACTCTTAAAAATTCCTGACACTCCCGGGATTTTAACCCGAATCCCCGACATTTTTTAAGAAGAGCCTTAACCATTGAACTTCCTTTTTTTTAAATTATGGCCTCCTCCTCCCCGACAGCCATCCTCTTTTCTCTCCATTTCAACCTCCTCTGGCTACGGCTAGCCATATTTCTTGGTAGGTACTTTTGCAATTTTTCTTTTAAAAAAATTTATATTTGTTTTAAGAGTTTTAAGCAAATAATTTTTATATTTATAAATGAAATTAAGGGTATCCCGGAGAATAACGGGGTACAAAGTTTAAAATATGTTTTAAAAATACTAAAGGGTTAATTTAGAGAGCTGCAATTTTTTCTCTGAACACATTCTAATGTATCAATTACATACAAAAATATTGTGTGATAACTAAAGAATAATATACATATTTTTTGAGAAACATAACTTGGTGTCATTTGCCCCGTTCTGCCCCGGGTATGGGGAAGACTGGGGTGGTAAGAACAAGTAATTATAAAAACATACAAAAACTAGCGGAAATGCAGAAAAAATAAGTTTGCTCCATATTTATTTATTTTTAAGTGACTGTATAGATCTAACTGTAATTTTCATCGAATCTTTCCTTTTGTTAAGCCTATCATAAAATTCACACATTAGGACAGCCTCATCATCTTCGCTATCTATTTATTGTTGCACAGGAATTGTGTGCCCACGTTTTGCACCCGGAACAATCTATCCAACCCTAAACTGACTTTGAATAAAATTCACAGCAATGTAAACAATCATAGTCCGAACAAACATCAAAACCATTCTCGTTAGTTTTGGATTTTCTCTTGAGTTCCTTCTTTTTTCCATTTATCTTCGTTCGCTTTATTTTTTCTAATGTTAATTTAATTCTCTCTCTTAAATGGTTTTCTCCTTGCTTTTTCTCCTTTGGCAAAGTTCTTTTCCTATTTTTCCTTAACAGTGGTGTTTATATCTAGTTTAGTATGGGTAATATATTAATAGAGCGGTCTTCCACCTCTTTCGATTCGTCCTTTACGTGCTTTTTTTAACTTTTGAAATTCACAATTTCAGGTGAAACATACAAAGTTCGTCCTATCAAAAATTACAATTCAGGAGAAGAAAATCACTTAAAGAAAACTTCACAGACTAACTGTGGAGAAAACTAGACTAAAATAGATGCCGTAGTTGAGCAGCAATAGGTTCGTCTAGTTCTACTTACTTCCGCCCTTGGGAAGTACCTCCTCGACATCGAAAAACGTCGAACTTTATTCCGCCCCCGTACCCAGTTCTACCCCGGGTTCCCCTGATGTTTTCACTTTTTAAACTACTGTTAAACTCATATGAATACATTTAATAAGAGAGCCAAGTAAAAATAAAACTCTCATAAAATGAATCAGTTATCTTGAAGTAGATAAGTAAAAGGAGAAACATCTTTGAAATTTCTGATCGTCCTTGACGGCTGGCTTAGCGGTGTTGGGGTTCACGAAGAACCCGCCGTAGTTCACCCCACGATCTGTCTCCTACTTTTGTGGGAATCTTTTTCTAAAATTATTATTAGGTTTACTTTATTAATGTTGTTTTTTATAATTTCAATTCTTAGTATTTTTTCTATTTTTATTGTTTATTTTGTCGTTTATACTACTGTGTCAAAAACTGGAACCCCATTTTTGTTTTTGTTTTAAAAAAATATAAAGTAGTGGATAAATATGTTTTAAAGCATGAAAAATAAAATTAAAAATTATTATAAAAATATTTTAAATTAACCTTAACTTTTGGCGATTTGAAAAAATAGCTGCCTAAATCTGACAACCCCCCCCCCCCCTAAAAAGTATCGAAATAACACTAAAAAATACTGACTAATATGAACATACCACCCAGGACCTTAATTGTTTACGGTGAAATATGGTAGGAACTTCAAGGGTTCCAGATCTCTAAAGAACCCTCTGAAAATTAATCAAGAGATCAGGAGGAAAGAAAATTACTACCAGCAATCTTTGTTACCAGCATCATTTTATTTTATGTATCGTGCTTTAGGGAAACAAATTTTATTTTTTGAAAAAAAAGCAACATCCGTTATTCCATTACTAGTTGTGTTTACCATTCACCTTTTTAGTTTAGTTGCGAAAAACTCTGCTGTTATGAAGGGGGATTATTCAGCCACAGTATAAATGAGAAATTTGTAAATGAAGGGGAAGCTCAAGTGCTACAAAATCCTTACATATTTTTCAGCTAGGTGCGAGGTAAACAAAAAAAAAAAAAAAAAAAAAAAATGCTATAGGTTGTAGCAGAAATTTGATTCATTCCGAGAAACATCGGAAAGAAAATTTGAGAAGAATCATGTGGTAAAAAAAGAAGGTATTTGCTTAGAAAATATGCAAGAGCCAATAAAAATGTAGACCTCAAGTTAAATGAAATCACTTTGAAGTCATGGCAAAGGAAAGAGAGATATCACTTCAGATGCTTTCGATGGAAATGACATATTGAGAACAAGGTAAAGTGTTTCTAAAGAAAACCGAAAAGAAAGAATAGTTTTGGTTGTGAGAGTCAAGGCAAAATTAGAGGGATGTATCCGAATTTTTGTGTCCAATTTGTAAAATTTTCTATCCCAGTGTTCGTTGATAGATGTTTTCAAGGAAAATTGGAACATTTGGAAATTTTTAATTCCTTTTGTTACAAAGACTTTTTTGATTCTTACATAAAGGTTCTCATAAAACGTCACCATCCGTTTACACAGATTTTTTTTTCTGATGCCTGCAATATTTTAACGATTTCTTAGGTAATTTCGGCTGATAGATTCTAAAATATATTTTTTTATTGTACTCATCTCCCATTTGCTTCTATTACATTGTAAGAAATATTTCTAACAATGTACATGGGCTGATGTTAGTGTGTTTTAGGAGAATTTAAAAAGCCTGTTTCGTTAAAAAAATTATTTCATTAATAGAAGAGGCAAAGAATATTAAGTGATAATGCGTGCATGACTCATAAACAAAACATAAACATGTATTCAAAATTGAAAATTAGCCAGAAAATTCAAGGAATGAATTTGCGCTTCTTTGCACATCCTTAATGCTGAACATCAGCATTATTTCGTTTTAAACACCAGCAATAGTATGCCATAATCACGGTATCGAACATCCAGTACGGGGTTTCCACCTCCTTACTATTCTGGTGGTATCGTTCACCTTGTTCGTCGCTGACATCTCCGAGATTTTCAGGAAAACGATCAAGATGACTAAAAACAAAATGCATTATGATAGCCACATTCGCACCGATATTGCGAAACGTTGACTAAGGTCTTTATAATTTTCAATTTTGAGTTTCCCAATGAAATTTTGCACCACTTCTTCAAAGGCTTCATTCTGGTGCATTTTTTTTTTCAGCTAAATTTGTGTCCTATATGAGCTTACGGATCATTGGTCCATCAAAAATCCCTGCTTTAAGTTTTTCAATTTTATTTTCTTGAACTGCAGATATAAAAGCACTCTCACATGTTTGTCCAAAGTTTTGACAAACTGTTTGATCGATCTGAGTTTGATACGCAAAGGTGAAAAGAAGATTTTTTTTCTCTTAACTCAAGGTTCTTTTAATATTGTGGCATCTCTGCAAGGAGACATATTTGTTCGAAGGGGCCAGTCTTTTTCAACATAGTGATTTCCACTGTCTCTACTATAACTATCGGACATGCAAAGGAAACATGGGTATTCGGTATAAACGAATTGCTGTAAGTCAACTAACAGAAAAATCACCATCTTTAAGTAATGCAAATAACCATTTATGAGCATGATAACTCTCTGGCCTCGCATTCGGGAGGACGGCGGTTCGAATCCCCGTCCGGGCATCCAGATTTGAGTTTTCCATGGTTTCCCAAATCACTCCAGTCGAATGCCGGGATGCTTCCTTTAAAAGGGCATGGCCAAATTCCTTCCCGTTATTAGTTTCCAGTCCCATCCCGCCTCTAATGACCTCGACGTCAACGAGGCGTAAAGCCATAAGTAAAAAAAAAAATACCATGATACAAAACTTTCCCTAAAACCAATTTAATTGATTGATATGTTTCCTTAAAAACTGTTGAGTGTCCCGTTGGGACAAAAACATACCGATTTCTGTACTTTGACTAATACTTAGTATATGTTACATAGCTTAAAATCAAGACCTGATATGTCAAAATGAAGGTCATATTTGGAATTAGGGTACCAATTTCGTTCAGAAAAAGTGTTTATTTAATAAACACCAAATTCCTTGCTGCGCAGTGTTTCACGGCCGTGCCCTGTAAGTTAGTTTTAACACTATGGCCCGGCATTCGGTGGGACACAGGTTCAAGTCACCGTCCGGTCATCCAGATTTCGGCTTTGAATAGTTGAAATTACTCATGGCTAATACCAGATGGTTCCTCCAAAAGGAAATGGCCGAATTATTCGCGTTCCTTGTCCCCAACCCCATCCCGTTTTTAATCATCTCGGCGTTGAGCAGACTTAAAGACCGGAAAAAACATTACCATACATGATTTTCTGTTTTTGATGTAACTAACAGACTATTTATTTTTATACAATTAAGAATTTGTGTAATACCCCGTCTTCATACTTGTGCTGAGGTACTGAAATGGAATACAGAACGTTACTTTCGTTAATCTCTATATAAGGACCAGGCAGGCATATACTTCTTCCTTATTAGTGTTAGAATTAAGAAATAAATAAAAAATGAACAATTACATACATTTAAAATTTACTTTACTATAATTCGTATTTTTATTATATGGGCCCAATATTTGAATACGTTAATAGTTTTGATATTCGCATTCTGGAGGAGGTGGGTTAAAATCCCCGTCCAGCAAACCAGATTTCGGTTTTCCTTGGTTCCCGTAATCATTCCAGGCGAATGCCAAGATGGTTCCTTCAAAAGGCCATGGCCGAATTCCTTTCCGTTTCTTGTCCCCAGTGCTTCTCCGCCTCTAATGACATGGACGTCGATCAGGCGTAAATCCATAACCAAACAAAAAGGGCCGTTTCCAGTTCTCTATAGTTATGTGGAATCCCCGTCCGGGCATCCAGATTTGGGTTTTCCATGGTTTCCCAAATCACTCCAGGCAAATGCCGGGATGCTTCCTTCAAAAGGCCATGGCCGAATTCCTTCCCATTCCTTGCCCCCATCCTTTCCCGTCTCTAAAGACCTCGCTGTTAGAGAGACGTTAAGCAGATAAAAAAAAAAGTTATGTGGAAGCGGAGCGTAATTTAATTTGCTGTCTAATGTCCACCAAACTCGCACCAGGTCTCTCCCTATCTCACATAATACAATATTTCTTCGAACTAACCTTCGATTTTACTACGCCTGATCGTAAACCGTTTAGGATATCCCATTAGCCCACGTTCTTTCGTCACCACGTGCTGTTTATCTACATGTTTTACGAGTTCTGGAACAGCCTTTGTGTTCTGCTTCGATTACAGTTGTACTTTTCCAGAAAAAACAGTTTAAGATATTAATTTAAAACTTATTTAATCCGTAAATAACTATATGATTTTAGTTTTGTTTTAAATGTGGCTATCAAGCACAGTGTTGTAATAACAAATTTGCGGTCACCCATGTCGTTGGTCGCAACGTGATTTGTACAGGGCGTTCGCCGGGAAACGCAACCCACTGTTAGCGCTACAAGGAAGAAACTGCTCCCGGCGAGCGAGCGCTCAGTTTCCGGCATTGTTCGACCGTCGGCCGCGGACTATTTCATAATAATTACGCTTCATAAACTTCATAAACTTGTGTGCTAAGCATTTAAATGTGACGTAATTCATTAGCTTACCTTATAAAAGATGCTGGAAGTGTTGACCCTCTTGTGTAATGCACATTTCACATCTTCTGAACATATTTCGAGACACACGCTGCCGTAACTGACTTAATGATTTTTTGGGTGACTGTTCTAGTCGAAAAGCGATATCGTCAATTTTCTCCTCTGTGAGAATACGGTTGACCGACAGTTTCTTTTTGTTAAAAAATGAACCCGTTTCTCTTACTTTTTTAACCAGATGCAGAATTGTTGATTTAGCTGGCAGTAAAGAGCCAGGAAATTCGCGACGAAATTTACTGTGACACTTTTTAAACGACTTCTTCTTCACATATGTATCGTAGAGAAATATTCTTTGTTGCAAACTGTAACGTACCATAATTTTACTCACACTCAAACACGGTACAGATTAATAAGAGTATGAAGCCCCAAACCAGCCAAACCGCAAAGAAACGTTTATTCACAACACTGATTAATAAGAGACTGAAGTCACAAACTATCTACAATGCAAAGAAACCGTTCTTAACAATGTAAGGGTCACTGCAATGAACTGTTGGGGCAGCGGAGGTGTTAAACAGTGCGGTGATTCACGGTGCCGGTTGGCGGAAACTGCTGGCGGCACTGACCGAGCAAGTTGCTGACGGCAACAGACTGGGAGGGTAGCGTTTTCCGGCGAACGCCCTGTACTACTGCATTTCAAAAATGAGTAAATTTCTCACTTAGGCTATCATCGTATGAACAATAAATTTACCAGTTTCTACTCCCGGAATGAGCACTTACTACGTTTTCTTAGTGGTTGAGACTATATAACTCTGAGAAGAACACAAGATGTTGGCAAAAACATACAGCAGTAACTAAACTGACACGGTATCGCACAGTTAAATAGGAAAACACTTAATGAAGATGGCACTACAGTCCATATTCAGTATAGCGGTGCTTTGATGCTAATATGTCACTTGTCTTACTGCATCTTTACAGATTTTCCGTTATTTATGCTACTCTTTGTATGATAAATTTATTAATATTCAGCATTTTTTTATTTATTAGGCACTGGATTAAGATTATAATTTAAGTACGACTGTCCATCGTATACACTGAAGCGTCAAACTGTACAAAACAAGGGAGAGTAGGTCCAGATCAGATCATATCTTGCTGTGAAACAAGAGAGCCAGGTAGGCAGATTGTACGGGATTGGACGGATTTTAGGAAAGCTTTACTTAATTTCAATCCCCAACGATACTGTTTTTTTTTTTTCCAAAAAAATTCCAAATTTACTTGGGGCGAATATCAAGTAGATTTCTGAAAATAGTAATGAGCGTTTCCTGTCTGTGCCCTTATTTTAATATGACAACCATTAAACTTAAACCATTCTGTGCCGTAAATGTAAAGTTAATCACAAAATAAATAAGTAGTAATTGTGGATTGTACTGGATATAGCGTTATCCAGCTGTACACTTTATTAGTTGTATCGTACCACTAGCTTTCTTGCCTTCTTTGAACGGTGTTCAAATGTAATGTCCAAATACATGTATCAAATGGGTTATGTTTCTACACCGACTTTTTGACACAGGAAGAACTTTATAGTTCCACAACGCTCTTGAAGAGAAATATCCCTTACAGTTTTTTCCTTGAGAAGAGCTCTAAGGAATTATTTCCATTTCCTTTCTCCGTTCCAGTATGTATACAACTGTATATAAAAATGTGATAATATCATTAAAGTGTCTGGGAAACTTGCAATAATATGACGATGTTTTGCAATGTTGACTTTGTGACACTCTGAGATAAAGAAGTACAATAATAAGTTGAAACTGCTGCACAGCTGTTTTTCAGTTAATAGAAACAAAGGTGGAAACTTGGCGAAAACTTAAACTTTTTGTTTGTACGATTTTATTAACATTTTAAGATTTTGATTTAATTGTGTTTGATTTTCAACACATCAAATTATTTGTGATCGCTGTTGTTATATACTCCCTGGAACTGTTTTTATTATATACTTGACGCAAGTGTTCTTTGATTATACGTAGTATTGTGGGTTCTATGACTTTCTGTGCCGTCAGATCTGAGATACTTGGAGCAAAGGAATACCATTTATTATTTTCCGTAAGTGACCGATAGTAAACACAAAGTTTTTCCAAGACTTCCCAGGTTTTTTTTTCTTTTTTTTTAAAAAAATTGGTTCATTATTACTACAAACAAGAAATACTACAGAAATTCGGTAATTTCCTCTGTTTGAATAAAAGCATAAATTTCTTACAATAGATGATAAATTTACTCTTGATTTCCAGCTGGAATCAAGTAGAAACTACGGTAGAAAGGCAGAGAACATTTCAGACCTCTACCATAGACCCTGGAATTCCTTTAATAATTTACTTTGACGTTTATTTACTGGAGCCGTAAAAATTAAACCAGCGTCGGAACAGTTGAGCAGGAAATGTCAGCTTGATTTCACGTCAGAGCGTGTGCGACGAATTCCACTGGTCTCCCCGTTGCCCAATTTTGGTGAGTGTCGTTAAAACTCGAGCTGTAGGCTGGGTGTGATTTACTGCTTCCGCTATAACTCGGAGCTTGGTTCAGCTCATGACACGGCTCGCTGGAACAGTTCTCAGAGTTTTGTTCAAGACGAAACATTTCAAATCGTCTACAGTGCATTTCGCAAGCTGTTCTTTTAGGTACCGTGTCCGGGCGTCGGTATTTTGCTATAGTGGATGATCTCGTCGGCAGATGTATCACTGGAAAATATACTAATGTAGTGTCCAGTCGCTTCTTCAGTGTGGAATTGTTACTGTTTTGTGTGGATTACTGTGATGCGTGTGTGTTTCTAGTGTGGTGTATTGTTGAAGAGATATAGAGGAAGGAATGGGTGAAACCCAGTAGCCTACAATACCAGGATGCTGCCGAGGTTAACATCCCCACCTGACAGACGATTCACGCACTGCGATAAGGTATGGGATTCAACCTAGGACCGTCTCGAATTGTAAATTATTCTTCCACCATCAGGCTAATTACGTGGCAGATGTAGGACACCATCATGGTGCCGAAACTACCATAGTCAATGGGGTGGGCTTTAGACTATTCTTCTTCTTTAATGAGTGCCACACCCGTGTCCTAGTGTAGATGGTTAACATGGAAAATGTTTATCCTTCCATTGTAACGTCCCGGTGGAGATGACCTTGGTTTTCTTCCCTTTGAGTTTCCCTGAATGACAGTGTTCATAAATGTTATTGTAAGTGTGTATGACCGTAATGATGTATGTGTTTCGTGTAGAATGTTGTATGTGTTGTGGATGCGAGATAAAAGAACGAAAAGTGTGAAATCCTGTGCCGGCCCATTTAGGGCTGCTTTTCCGAAAGACACCAGAGGCTTAACGTCCCCATCTGACGGGTGAATAACTATCGGAATTATAAACCTTCATCTCTCCTGCCTGGCGGCTAGGTTTAGATGATAAAAATTTTCTTTTCCACCAGGACTCGGACCGGCTTACCTCTTGTCAATTGGGTTGGCACACTACCATTAATATCAGCTTTTTCTTATATTCAGATGGCGCAAAAACATTTGTTGAGAAAAGACTGCTGCTAATACAGACTAAGGATCTGATCTGCTAGTGGTCTTACCTTTGCAACAGAAGCAGCAGTCACATGGAGAAATTTATGCATGACTTTACATGGAGTGACAGGAGGTATGACACCATGAATTTAATGTTAAATTAGCGTCATATCATTAATCTCATATTTTAACCACGACTAGCTGTGAAAACCCTGTCAAAATCTGACAGTTACTTTTTAAGATATACGATACACTGATCAGCCAGAACATTATGACTACCTACCAACTATCGATATAAACCCGACACGTCGATAGCAGCGCCACCTGACGAGTAAGATAGATAGATAGATATGTTCACTTTGATCCCATGTGAGAATAATCTCGGGGATGTGGAACAGTACATACACTTTTTTGTAATGTCAATATTACTATATAATTGATGTTATTATATATTGACAGCAAGTTAGCTACAACCCATTAGTATAACCAATATCTCCTGTTATCTACAAATACAATCCCGAGTTAATTAATACTTATTATGTGGAACAGTGTATACACTTGTTACCAGCATCTAATAATCACTTATTTTCTTACAACCAGTAACCATGATAAGTTTCACTGTAATTTGCGACTACATATTATATCATGTTAGTTGCTATTTATGTGGAACAGTACACACACTTATTAACAATATCAATTATATTACCAACAACTCATAAGCAGTCAATTACTTAACAACCTGTTAGTATGAAATTTTTCACAGCAGTTTTGAATGCATGCTATCCCATGTTAGTTACTATATATGAGTGGAATTTTGTAACACAATAATTACTTAAATTGTCCAAAAGTTTCAACAGAAAGAAAAACCATATATCATTTTAGTAATTGTGGACAACTTTGTCACCTTCCCCTTCCATACACCATATACACTATTTTATCAGTCATTCCTAGTTACCAAATTCCAAGAAGAAAATTCTTTCACAGAGTAAAATGGGTTCTGAAGCAGAAACTCTTTCAGTTTGGACTTAAAGTAGTTGGGTTTTTGTAGGTAACATTTAATTTCTGTTGGTAAGACATTGAATAAGGAAGCTCCAGTAAATGTTAACCCTCTCTGTACAATTGACAGTGATTTGTAATCCTTGTGAATATTATATTTATTCCTAGTATTATGGCTATGTATGTCAGCATTAAGATTGAAGTGTTCAGGATTTTCCACTACAAATGATAATACAGAGTATACATACTGTGCTGGCATGGTCAGAACACCCAGGTTTTTAAACAGATTTCTGCACGACGTCCATGGGTTTGCTCCACAAATAGTTCTTATAGCACGTTTTTGTAATTTAAATACCCTTTGTGCTTGTGACGAGTTTCCCCAAAATGAGATGCCATAAGTGAGCAGGGAATGAAAATATGCAAAATATACTAACTTTCTGGTTTCTATATTAGCTATTCTAGATATTACCCTCAGTGAGAATGTTGCAGAATTCAGTTTTTAAGAAATTGTTGAATATGTTGTTTCCAGTTCAATTTGTTATCTATATATACACCCAGGAATTTGTGAAACTGCTTTCATTGATTGTTTTCCCTTCTGATATCACATTATAGCTGTCCTTTGTTTTATTTTTTGTAACAAACTGAAGTAACTGTGTCTTTTCTACATTAAGTATTAGTTTGTTGGCATTAAACCACCTATTAATTTTCTTTATAGCATCATTTGCTATGTTTTCGAGGTTTTGTGCTGATGGATCTTTCAACGATATGCTAGTATCATCTGCAAAGAGCACTATGTGTTCATTATCACCTAGTATATGTGGAAGATCATTTATATAGATTAAGAACAGCAGAGGGCCAAGAATTGAACCCTGAGGCACACCACATTTAACTATACCCCATTCTGAGTTTATAACATCTCCTGTATTAGCATCTTTCAGTGATACACATTGCTTTCTATTTTCCAGGTATGATTTAAACCAAAGTCCTGGCTTACCACTAACTCCATAGTGATCTAATTTACCTAGTAGAATATCATGATCAACACAGTCAAAAGCCTTAGCAAGATCACAGAATATACCTAGGGAATTTAGTTTTTTATGCATTGATTCCAGTATGTTGTTTACAAAAGCAAAAATTGCTGAATCTGTTGAAACGCCTTGTCTAAAACCAAACTGTACTTTACTGAGTAGGTCATTCTTTTGTAGATGTGCATACACCCTTCTGTACATTGCTTTTTCAAAGATTTTTGAAAATGCTGGTAGAAGTGATATTGGTCTGTAATTCTCAATCTTTGAGGATCACCCTTTTTATAAAGCGGTTTGATTATTGACTTCTTGAGTGAGTCAGGGAAGATACCTTCTTCAAAAGAACTATTACAAATGTGACTAATAACTCTACTAATGCTGGTGTTACATTGTTTCATTACATGGGTTGAAACCTCATCATAACCAAATGAATTTTTATTTTTGAGGGATTTAATAATTTTTTCAATTTCATTTTGACTGGTGGGAAATAGAGACATAGGTGCTGTTTTTGGTGACAAGGATTTAAGTATTGCTATAGCATCCATATTCCCAATACATTTTCCTTTTATTTTTTCAGCAACTGTTAAGAAGTATTTATTGAAAGCACTTCCTACATACGAGGGGTCATTTACAAGTTTATCATTAATGCTTATAGATATAGGTTTATGTTCAAGGGATGATACAGTTGTTTCTCTTTTAATAATGTTCCAGACACTTTTTATCTTATTATCTGAACTACTAATCTCATTGTTTATGGCCAAACGTTTAGCTTCTTTTACTACTTTGGTTAAAATTCTACAGTAAGTTTTGTAATGTTGTCTGAGAAGCATATTATCAGTATTCCTAACTTTTACATACAATTCCCTTTTATGTTTGCAAGATGTTTTGATAATGACTGCTAGTCAGACACACACACGGCGCATGTTGCATCAGTGAGCGTGCTATCCGTATTTAGAATGGGTAAGGCGAGCGATGTATCTGAGTTTGACCGTGGGCAGATTGTGATGGCCCAGAGGATCGGCACGAGCATTTCGGAAACTGCATGACTTGTCGCGTGTTCAAGTAGTGTTGTGAGTGTCTTCACCAAGGTAAAACCACGTCCAAACGTCGACTAGTTGGCCGGCCATCCTTCATTACAGATGTAGTATGCTGGACAGACTGCTAATAAAATTATAGTTTAAAAAAACTAAGATACACGCTTTTGTAGCAATGTGAACTAAAAGGTTAAAAATAATCTTCATAAAAAATTTTTTCAACAGCGCTAGTATGTCCCACAATTCACTATAATTTTTTGAATGAGCCTAAATTAAGTATAAAGTTTCTGATTAAAAATTAACTTTAATGTATAAAAACGTGGGGTGCTAGATATAGCCAGCTGTTCGTAAATGTAGACTTAGAGTCATCATGAGTATGTAGAGAGCACCGCATGCTTTTTTTACATTAAAGTTAAAATTTAATCAGAAACTTTATACTTAACTTAGGCTCATTCAAAAATTATACTGAATTGTGGGACATACTAACGCTGTTGAAAATTTTTTTATAAAGATTATTTTTAACCATTTGGTTCGCATTGATAATAAGCGTGTTTTTTTAGTTTTTTAAAACTGTGATTTTATTTTTAACTAATTAGTTAACTTTGTTACAAAAACATGTTTTCTGGTTTTTAAAACTATAATTTTGTTAGATTCCAGATAAAATCGTGTTAAAAAGTTATGATGCTGCTATAACTGTACTGAGTAAAGTGTGTGTCATTACAAAGATACTTTAGAAATCGGAAGTATTTTTGTGTTTATAGAATGTATTTAATATAAAATAAGTAGTTCATTTTTAGTATAGACGTAATGGCTAAAACTGGTTTAGCCGTTTCGGCGTGACTTGGCAAGAAGCAGACTTAAAATTATTAAATGAATACGAGCTGAAGGATTTAACTGCTATGGACGTTTTCCCTAGAGTTAAAATTCTTGTGGAGGCTTAGCAAAACTTCGGACTTGAGCTCAACGCGAATTAGTGGAACGATGCTCTACTAACAGGCTGAACTGTCCCCGCACAGAAGTGGAAGGTCAACAATTTTATGTTGTTACTGTCAAAGTAATGGTAATTCAGAGATAAAAATATGAAATTATTATATTGCCATCGGTTCTCAACACGTGTGCAAAATTTAAAGAATTCGGATGTCAGGAAGTGGGTGAGCTGAAGCATTTAACTGTTATGGACTTTTTGCAGCCAGTTTTCTCCCAGGGTCAAAACTCTTGTGAGGGCTTAGCAAAAGTTCTGACTTGACGTCACCGCGAATTAGAGGAAGGATGCGCTTCAGAAAGACTCAGCTGTCGCCGCAAAAAAGTGGAAGGTCAATAATTTTCTTTTATTACTGTCAAAGTAATAGGAAATTCAGAAAATACATATGATATTATTGTATTGCCATCTGTTCCAAATATATGTGAAAAATATCAAAGGATTCTGAAGTAAGGAAATGGGTGAACATTGACATGAAAGATTCCATTGCATTCAACCCCTTTCTATTGTTACTGCCAAAGTAATGAGCATATCAAAACGTAGCTAAGAAATTATTCGTCACCGGTTCTTAACACGTGTGCAAATTTCAAAGAATTCAAACGTCAGGAACTGGGTGAACATTGAAATTAAAGATTCCATTATATTCAGTTGTTTATCTATTGTCTTTCAAAGTAATGAGAATATCAGGACATAACCATTATTGTACTGTCGCCGGTTCTTAATACGTGTGCAAAATTTAGAACAACTCGGACATATGGAAGTGGGCGAAAATTAAATAGAAATATTCTGTTACACTTATTCATTTATACATATATACATACAGGTCAAGCTAATACAATAAAAAGCTTTTCCTCAGATGAATGTCACCTATAAGGTGCGCAAAATTAGGAACCAAAACGCCATTCGAACCGGGTACGGTTCGGTCGGCGAAGCACCTTAACCATGTGAGCCACCAAACCGCTACTGAAAGTCATTGACATTTAGCCATCTGTCATATGACGGTTACACTACTTTTCTGTTGTTACTGTCAAATCAATGAAAATATAAGGACATAGGTATGATATTACTGTATTGTCATCGTTCATTAATACGTGTGCAAAATTTCAATAGTTGAAAGATTCCATTACATTCATACGAGCTATTAAAAGAGTGTTAAAAAGCAATTATGCTACTATGAAACACATCTAACGTAGAGTTTATCCCTTAACCATTGAAAATATTTTCCTTACAATAAAAAACTAAATTAGCGCACAACCCGTAAGTCATTGAGTCATAGGTAGGACGACCAGTTCCTTTCTTCTGGGAACTACAGTTTTATCATGGAATTCTAACCACAAAATGTTCTGGCATAGCTCAATTAATCAATCACAACTGTTAAAAATTCCTTCTTTCGTTGGGATATGTACTCTTAAATGGATCATAGAGTTTAAAAATTAGACCAATCGTCTGCACATTATGTACTTAATACAAAACGAAAAGTTCACTTTTGGCATAGACATAATGGCGAAAATTTGTTTAGCCGTTTCCACGTCACTGAGTAAGAAACAGAAGTAGAAGTATTAAACGAATATGAGCGGAAGGATATAGCTGCTACTGAATTCTTGCAGCCATTTTTTCCCCGGATTCAGAACTATAGACGAATAAAAGTGGAGGGTGAACCGCTCATATTACGCCCGAGTGAGAGGCTTAGCAAACGGTAGGACTTACGCTGAAGGTGGTGCTTCTGACAATACCTACTCTCGCCGAGCAATAGTTTAGGGTAAACCAATGGCGCCACGCATAAGTAGAAGATGTATAAAATTGTGGAACTTTAGCTCACCGCGAATTAGTGGAAAGGTGCGCACGCGGCACTAAAATGGAGAGCTAACAATTTTGCTGTTATTACTGTCAAAGTAATGAGAAATATCTATAAAATTATTTCATTGTCATCAGTTCTTAATTCGTGTGCAAAATTTTCAAACAATTCGGACGCCTAGAAGATAGTGAAAATTGAATTCAAAGATTCCATTACTTTCATACCAACATATATACAGACCCAGGTAGGCCTACATACATATAAGCGTATAATGAATACGAACTGAAGGATTTAATTGCTACTGAAGTCTTGCAGCAGTAGTCTAAGGCTTAGCAAAAGGACGGACTTGAGCTCACCTCGAATTAGTGGAAGGAAGCGTTTCTGACAGGCTCAACTGTCGCCGCACGAAAGTGGAAGGTTTATCATTTGTTTTGTTATTACTATCAAATTAAAAGGAATTTTAGGACATAGATATGAAATTATTGTATTGTCGTCAGTCCTGAATACGTGTGCAAAATTTCAAACACCTCGGACATCTGGAAGTTGGTGAAAATTGGATTGAAAAATTTCGTTACATTCATTCATACATACATACATACATACATACATACAGGTCAAGCTAATATAAAGCATGTAAAATAGGACAGGCGGCGAACTGTAGTGGAACTAACTCCCGACTTGACTGCTGGGAAGAGATCAAGTGTGTCTAAACACACAGTGCACAGAACACTTCTTGCGATGGGCCTCCGCAGCTGACGACCCATTCGTGTGCTAGTGTTAACACCACGACATTGGCAACTACTACTGAAATGATCACGTGACCATCGTCACTGGACGTTGGCGCCGTGGCAGAGCGTTGCTTGGTCTGATGAATCCCGATACCTTCTTCATCATGCAGATAGGAGGGTGCGAATCCGTCATTTTCCAAGGGAACAGCTTCTTGACACCTGTACTGCGGGACGGAGACTAACTGGGCGGCGACTCAATTATGCTCTGGGGAACATTCAGTGGAGTTCGTGCAAGGCACCATGATGGCCAATAAATATCGTACACTGGTTGTAGATCACATACACCCCTTCATGACGACCATGTTTCCCAACGGCATTGGCATTTTTCAAGAAGATAATGCGCCATTTCACAAGGTCAGAAGTGTGATGGAGTGGTTCGAGGAACACAGTGGCGAGTTACAATTGATGTGCTGGCTCCTCAACAAGCTAGATCTGAACTCGATCGAAAACACCTGGGATCTGATTGAACATGGCGTCAGAGGTCATCGTCCCCCTCCCCCCCAGGAATTTACGTAAATTAGGTGACTTGTGTGTGCAGATGTGGTGCCAACTCCCTCATATTAACGTTAAATGCTGGTCGCGATTGTTTGCCGACGATGCAGTTATCTATAGGGAAATAAGGGGCTCGGACGATTGCTTAGAAATTCAGCGCGATTTGGATGCTATTTCCGGGTGGTGCCGTAAATGGCAGCTTACACTAAACTGCAAAAAGAGCAAGGCAATGCGAATAAGTAACAAAAAGAATCAGTTTGCTCACGAGTACCAAGTAAACAATTCAGTTGTTGACACGGTTGATTTTCTGAAGTTTCTGGGGGTAATAGTACAAAGCAACATGAAATGGGATTGCACATAACTTCCGTCGTAGGCAAAACAAATTCTAAATTACGATTCATAGGTCGTATTCTGAGGAATTTAAATACTCATACAAAGGAAATAGCGCATAAAACACTAGTGCGTCCGCATCTGGATTACTGTTGTGGAGTTTGGGATCCGTATCGCAAGGTCCTGAGTGAAATATGCCCATGGAATTATGGGATGGTAGATTTTTGCCAAATCTTGTCTGAAAATGATGAACAACAGTAAAGGACCGAGTCTGATGATATTCGATAGTTGTAAGTGCTCTCTCGTGACCATTATCTGCATTATTACAAACACTGACGCAATTAGGTCCGGTGTCATGGTGCATTACCATCGAAGAACATGCAGTGTTACTGGGAACCTGAAAGTTATCACCAAGTAGCAGGGAACAGTTATATCTAATTTCGTAGCAATGTTGTAAGAGTACCAAAATTGAACAAACTTATTGATATTCACACCGACGGATCTATGCTACATGATTAGTGTATGTTCCACAGTAAGCTATACTAAATATGCTTTCCATTTTTTGTATAAATACTACTAGTTGGCGTTTCAGAATAAAAGACTGTTTTTAGATATGTAGAACATTTAAAAAAAGACTACCTGGCAAATGGGAGATACTCCAAATGGACTATAGAACAGCGTGGTATCTTCTTATCTCTTATAGTGTTTACTGTCCAGAACTGACCAATAATATATAACTCTTGACTCTGATATTTGACCACATGACCCCGTCCTTTTCCCTTACCCCTTACATTTGACCTTTGGTCCTTTGACCTCTTTAACTCTTTACCACTTACAAACTTTTAAAACTCTATCTTGGCTGTGGCTTTAGGTGGTACGTGTGTTAGTTCTTACGTGGCCTAACAGTTGATAACACCGTTCCTGAGTCCTATGGAGTGTTAAAAATAGTTTTAGAGATGCATCCATAGCAAACGGTATAGCAGGAACGTTCGTGAGATTCCGTTCAAATTCCACACTACCAAACTCTATGAAAGATGTTATTTGTCAAAACTGAGTCCTACGGAGCGTGCATAAACTAAGTGGCTTGGTCTAAGGGGGGAGGGGGTTGGGTTAAAAAGCTACGCTGGGCTACGTGGGGGGGGGGGGGGGGTCACGAGCCAGGCCACGTAGCCTTTCATTCATATTATTTGTCACAGTTTAAAATGAGGAACAGAACACTCAGCAACATGCAAATATCTATTTCCATCATTTAATTATCCACGTATGTAATTTACGATAGTCCGACAAGAGAAAACAGTACAAAATGTCTTCTGGAACCAATAGGGGAAAAGAGGCTATGTCGGGAGGGGGGGGGGGTTGGTAGAGGCAAAAGCCACGTCAGGCTACGTGGGAGGGAGAGGGGGGTTCATAGGATGCCAAAATGGAGCTACGTGGTTTATGGACGCTCCCTTATAAGTTTTTGTTAAATTAGTGCAGCATAATTTCTTCATAGAACGAGTTAAATGGTTTGGTGCGGGCAGAAAATAAACGGTGTCCATACTACTTATAGGCAAGGGTGGTAGGAGAAAGATGGTAGGACGCAGATGCGGGGTCCCCTATGGGGTGGCGGAACACAGGGCAACTAGGCAGACGACTGGAATTAAGCCAGATTTTAAGGTGACGTGCCACGGGAGGCATCTGCTGGGCTCTCTGGGCGATGGCTGCAAGTGACATGGCCCGCTTCGCAAACAGGATGAGTATAAGGTGTAGTGAACACACAGTACCTGTGAAGTCGTTCAGAGCCATACAGATTACTTAAAATTATATTACAGCTGCTTCGTGCCGGAAGAAATGGGTGGAAAACACGCCAAGCAGTTAAATTACTTACAAACACACAAACAAGCCAGAGAGAGAAAAATATCGCCGATAAAAGGAACTGAAGCGAAGCATCCTTACTATTCTGCCAACAAAAAAGACAACTGTAGGACTGTGACCCTGACTTCTCACAAATGCCCCTGCCACAGATGATTAATTCAATATGGAAACAGTGTGTCCGTACTCCGTACTACTGATCTGGTTCGACCACCATGAGTGTAGACTTTAAGCTGTCCTGCATTAGAATTGTTCAGGGTGTTGTCTACACCCCATACCCTTCTAGAGCGGTTCCCATTGTCCATTCGGCCTTCTGTTAAGTGAGCTGTAGGTAACAAACACTTCGAGCGTGACTGTGCGGGTTTGGCTTTAGGCATTATGTAGACTCGAAGTGCAATGAATTGTCCAGCTGCTTGGCTGGCAGTAACCACCGCGGTCGAGAAATTTGTTGTGTAGTCAATAGAGTGAGTTGGCGGGATGTCTTAGCGGAATATTTTTTTTTTTTTTTTTTTACTGCTTTACGTCTCTTTTTAACATCGAGGTCTTTAGAGACGGGAAAGGATGGGGGGCAAGGATGGGGGCAAGGAATGGGAAGGAATTCGGCCATGGCCTTTTGAAGGAAGCATCACGGCATTTGCCTGGAGTGATTTGGGGAAAACCATGGAAAACCCAAATCTGGATGCCCGGACGGGGATTCGAACCGCCGTCCTCCCGAATGCGAGGCGAAAACGCTAACCGTTACACTTAACGGAATATTCTATAGATCTAAGGAGTGGATGTTCACGCTGTTAAACGGGATCGCCTAGTGGTCGAAGAGTTAGCTTTAACGGGTTTGTTTTAGCCAAAAAGAAAGAAGATATGTGCTGGTGTTAAAGAAGCGTCATCTTGCTCTCAGTGGCAGCTAAAGGACAAGCAGGAGCAGAGAGAAACACCTTGGGGAGGGGGGGGGGGATACGGTGCTGACGTGAGCATTGTCAGGTAGATTCCTTAGGGGAATGCCATTATTATTTTTTTCCGGAAATTTAGATCCTCCCACGCTTTTAGTGAGATTTGGTAAGAGACGGTGGGAAACCCCCGCCCCCCCCCTAATCACTTGAGATTTACCTTATAATTTTAATTTTAAAAAAATTAAATTTATTTGATATATTCATGTATTTTTCTTGATGCCACTAAATACCTAAGTGTTAAAACTGATGTCTTCTAGGCACTATATTTGTTTATGTGAACTACGAAGAGAAAAATGGTACAGAAAGTTGAGAATTTTACTAACCCCTCCCCACTATCAAATGAGATTTGATGAAATTTTGCTGAACTCCCCCCCCCTCCCCACCTCCACCACCTTGTTAAACTCACGTAAGTAATGGACATCCCGCTACGAAGTGATAAGGAAATCGGCTATTGTGAAAGGCATCCTAATATCTGCAACGTTCTCTGTTATTAGAGATTTGTATTGTGTTTATCATTAAGTAAAAGAACTACTCAGATATAGACCTGTGATTCCCTGGCAGTCGTTCACAGATTCCGTTTGATAATACAGGGTGTCCAGAAAAGGACTCCATGATTTCAAAATTAAATATCTCGAAAACAAAGATTGATAGAGGAATGCAGTAAACGGCATGTTTCTCGTGACAGCTGTAAGAAGCGTATACAGCAGTTTGAAATAATAGTTACAAAAACTGCTAAAAGATGGCGCTGTAATCGCCATACGTAATGCCTAAATAGTGATCCGAAGCTCAGGGCGATCAGTTCCACCATTGAAACGTGAAAGGAGGTTAGCGTGATTGTGATGTGATTGTTTGCAAAGATTGTTTTCATACGATTATTTCACTTATGTATGCTGATATGAGCTGTACAGCGTACAGCGCCATCTGTTAGCAGCTTTTGTAACTATTATTTCACACTGCTGTATACACTTCTTACAGCTGTCACAATAAACATACCGTTTACTGCATTCCTCTATCGATCTTTGTTTTCGAGATATTTAATTTTGAAATCAGGGAGTCCTTTTCTGGACACCCTGTATGAACGCGAGTCCTCCCAAATGCGAGGCCAGAGCGTAACCGCTCACCCACCACGCAAAGCGTAGAACAAACCTATAAAATTGGCTTTCATGATTCGTCAGACCTGCATATATCGATGCTTTAAAATTTAGGAGTTTTGGAGTTAAATGCGTTAGAAAGTGGTTGTTTATTTACTTTATTTTTTCTGCTCCTCTTTTTTTATCTTCACGATGTTTTCCACTAAACAAGACAGTGAAACCACTACTCTATCATATTACACATCATAAGAACCAGTTCAGTTACACGATCTGAATATGACAACGTGTGAATGGTACAAATGACACTATCAGCCATTAAGTAAACGGTAACTGTCCACAATTTTTGCTCGGTGGTTGTCACCCAGTTAGAAGCTCGTAGGGCCACCCCTTGCGGCTATAACAGCAGCCAACCTGTCTGGCACGCTCTCTACGAGTCTTTGCAGAACATCCATTCCTCTTGCAATCATTCCGCAAGTTGAGCAATGAATCATAGACGCTCCTGACAATACTTCACTCGGCGATCAAATTCGTTACAAAGATGTTCTACAGGATTCAGGTTGGGGCCAATCGGCGAATATTTTTGCAGGCGTACCATCGCATAGTAGCCTTTGAAACATGGCACCTCGCGTTGTCATCAGGGAATTAACAACGAAAAAATGTTGGGATCATTTCACTATCCACAATTGGCCTCTGTTTTCATGCCACCACGGAAATACACCAGTTGTCCAACGCCAGAGGCTGCCAAACAGACAAACACCATCACGGCACTATCACCGAATTATACACTCCGGCAGAAGCCATTCCCAGGGTATGCACCACACCCATAGAAGCCCATCGGACTGAAATAATGTAAACCACGATTGATCACTCCACAGAACCTATTTCCACTGCTCCAGATTCCGTATGCAACGGTCCAAACGCCACATGAGTCGCCGAGCTTTATTGTTATCGTGGAGCTTATATGCAGCTGCTCCTACGAAACATCGAAGTCGCTGATCCTCTGAACGCAACGTTCAAATGGAAACCGCTACTCCTGTTGCCGCATGAAACACCCTCGGATGGTAGCAATGGGTTGTGTCCTATTTTTCGCAGTTTCACATTTCAGAATTATGAGGTCGCCGGCCCTGGCAGTGTAGGGGCTAGCACACTGGCCTCGCATTGTAAGGGCCGCCGGTTCGAGTCCGGCCGCGGCCATGGGTGGTTTTAATTAAGTGTTGTGTTCGTCTAGTGCTGTCCTTACTGTAGTGTCTACAATATCATGATTAATGCCTGATACAACAGTTGGTACAAAAACAAATTCGAGCTGGCTAAATGGTAGCAAAGACCGAAGGCTATATATACAGGGTGTTACAAAAAGGTACGGCCAAACTTTCAGGAAACATTCCTCACACACAAACAAAGAGAATATGTTATGTGGACATGTGTCCGGAAACGCTTACTTTCCATGTTAGAGCTCATTTTATTACTTCTCTTCAAATCACATTAAACATGGAATGGAAACACACAGCAACAGAACGTACGAGCGTGACTTCAAACACTTTGTTACAGGAAATGTTCAAAATGTCCTCCGTTAGCGAGGATACATGCATCCACCCTCCGTCGCATGGAATCCCTGATGCGCTGATGCAGTCCTGGAGAATGGCGTATTGTATCACAGCCGTCCACAATATGAACTCTAACATGTCCACATAACATATTTTCTTTGTTTGTGTGTGAGGAATGTTTCCTGAAAGTTTGGCCGTACCTTTTTGTAACACCCTATATATATATATATATATATATATATATATATATATATATATATATATATATAAATTATGAGATGTTTGACGGTCAAAATTGGAGTTCATCAACGACGTACAACATTGCCACAGTGCCCATCGACCTTCCAGTTACGCAGGAAAAATGCGACCGTTGATTTGGGCCTTTTAACCTCCACTTCAGTCAGCCAGCTAGATGGTAGCTCACAATTACGCCCTTATCAAAGAAGAATTACTTTGCACTTCATACCACCTACTTGTCAACTGGTTTTACACCGGCCTGCAGCATACGGAAACCAGTCAAGTCTACTGACGTACTGAATTATCTACGTTCACGGGTGCTGTGACGTCACAGTCACTTTCCGCCGATCTGCAGATAGCACCTGTGTAATCGGACGAATACATTGTTTGAAGTCAGTCGTGACCTAACTATGGTAGCGGACGGTCCGCGTCACGTAGCTTGAGACGCTATAGTAATAGTGCGGTGTATTAACCATCATGAAGAGAACTGAATGTGTTTAGCCGGGACAATGCATGTATTATATAAAGTTTGAACAGTGCAGGAATGCAGAAAAACATTAATTGTGGCATTACAAGTCACTTGGTGTAAACCTGACTAGGTTGTTAATTTCCTTTTATCTTGAATAACTCTGCAATCTACGATTGGCGAATATTTTTATTTTTTATTATTTTTTTTATTTTTTTTTTACGATTTCATTCCTCCCAGCTGAAGGCTGGGAGGCGGGCTGCTGGAGGACTCTTTTCAGCCAAACTATACTACGGGGAGGGAGGGGGGATGGAAGGTCGGCCGTGGCCTTGTAGGGAACCATCCCAGCATTCGCCTAAAGTGTCTGAGGGAAACCACGGAAAACCTCAGACAGGATGGCCGAACCGAGTTTATCCCCGGTCCTCCCGAATGGCAAGCGGCAATATGCAAAACGTGTGGTGGCCAACTGGTTCGAAGCTCTAAGCTATTGCAATAAACGTGTGGTGGACTTAAGTTTTTTGGTACAGTAACTTGATGACTTTTTTTTAAATTATTTATTCTCCTCCTGTTTCGAGCTAGTTTGGTAGGTCACCTGGCGACAGACGGCTCTAACGAACGATTTAAAATTAAATTAACCTGCTTTTAGAACTGTGACAGAATAATTTGCAAACTTTAATAAGCACTAAGTTCGGGTTGAGAGAACATATTTCTCAATATACAATATATATGGCCTCAAAGAGCTTACATTGCCCAGTTGCTTTTAGGTAGATACTGTACTTTAGATGTCAAATAGTTTAACGATAAGTGGATTCGAAACATCAAATCGCTGTAAAATCTAACTATAATTGTAATGATGATGTCTCTGCGAGAAATACCTAACGTCACTAATATTCTGTGCTAAGTTTTAAAATATTTCGATAGTTTTCTAATTGAAAATTATAGATTTGTTAATGGTTTTCCAGGCCGAGCGTGGTGGGTGAGTGGTTAAAGCTCTGGCCTCGCATTCGCGAGGACCCAGGTTCGAATCCCCGTCCAGGAATCCACATTTGGGTTTTCCATGGTTTCTCCAGATCATTCCAGGCGAATGCCAGGATGATTCCCTCAAAAGGGCCATGGCTGAATTCCTTCCCGTTCCTTGTCCCCATCCCGCCTCTCTTCGACGTCGACGAGGAGTAAAGCCATAAGTAAAAAAAACTAGGTTTTACAGATAATTTTTTACTAAAAACTGTACAATAGCATCAGAAAAAAATTCGCATAAACCATTCCAAAACTAGCTTCTTAAACATACAGCATCTCTACAGTGCCATAGTACATTCAATGTATGTTGACTGGGATTGAGGTGCTGTATGTCTGAGTCGTCTGTTGAATTCAGGCATACAGTATTACTAACTACAGTTCAAAATTCCCATAGACAATATGTGTATATGCATTCTAAAACTCATATTTCCTTAAACGACACCGCTGTGCCAGATTTATTTATTTCTTAATACAAGTAAAATATATATATATATATTCAGAACAATCTGGCAGCTCTTCAAGCTTAACTAACCAAAAATTCTTTCTTTTTAATGGCTTTTGGCATCTTAGGCCATACTGCCAGACTGATCAATTTTTACCAGCTAATTAGACACACCACAGGGCGGACGTAACATTCACAGACAAAACACTTAAACACCCCTGCCCGCGGCCGGACTCGACCAGGCGACCTTCTCTAGCCCATGCACTACCGAGGCCTGCAACCAATGCATTCAAGCCGCTATGTGTCTCACTGCTACAGAGTCTGGAAGAAGGTCTCTTTCCAGAACGTAAATGAGACTTATCGCAGTAAGTGTACTACATGACATCAGTGTTCATATTTCAAACAGGAATGTGCCTTTCATAAAACTATCAGTGTCATCATACGCTCCATTTTGCCAAACAAAATTGTGAACTAATAAACAAGCAAATGCGAAAAACTAATCTACTACGGAAGATTATTCTCTCTCGTATCAATTACGTAAGTGGGCGATGTAACTCAGTTTTTGAGGGAAAGACTGTGAATTGGTGGACAGAATTTCAAATACCGGTGAGGCCCTAGGTAAACTAGCCGGAACGTTGTGCCGACTACACCACTGCAATTCCAGAACAATCATCAAAGATAATTTAAAGCTCTACAACCACTAATCGATCTAGTAATTTCTGGAAAGGTACAAACCATTATCAATCAAAACGTCCCTGGTAATTGATAACAGACTGAGAGAAGTTCATTTTCGATAAATAATTCTCAGCTTCGTCTGGACTTTTACTCCTATCCGCCACTCCTCCAACTTACCAACTGAGTGGGTACTCCGATAGTTACGATACAAAACTTATTATTTTCAACAGTTCCAGCCAATATTTCATTGTTATAGATGCTGCTGCATTAAATATGTATTAAACCAGAATCGAAATGTCTTTTCCACTATTAATGGTTTTTAGAATTTTATTACGAATATTCCAACTGCTTCCCAAGCACAATCTACAGAGTAACCTGTGTAATTAGAGAAAACACCGTAGATGGTTTTGAACAGATTGTAGAACCGCATTCCAAAACCACTTATCAGGAAACAACATAAGCAGCAAAACTGTTACGAATAACTGTTGTTTACTTCATCAGTTTTTTCAACAATACACAGTTATTCTCTATCCTATTATCTACGACACAATTCATAGTGGAAAGAATTCCATAATCTAAGCTTTTTGGCAATCGTGTATTTAGTGTTAAAGGAGTAATTAAGATTAATTCTCCGTACACTGTGATTGTTAAAAAAAATCCATAATTATACAAAACCTTCCGTTAAATAATGATAGAAAATAATTCTTATAAGCTTTGTGCTATCTCGAAAAGAAGAAACAGTGCAATAAATTGGAAGGACAAAATTTGAATCCAGTATGAGACCATCGCGATACCAGGTTTTCATTAAATCTTTGTTGACTGATCTATAACAAAACCATCATTTTTTTTTAATGACTGAAACGGAGGAAAATAATAAAGTTGTACTGTAACGCGCTACCAGTAGGTTATATAACATAAATCTGAAACAGTGAATTTTGATACTTAATTTTCGTAAACAAACAGTGAGTACATGAAGACGAAATCGTGTTCAAAACGTCCAGTATCATAAGTTGTTACTGTACTGTTCTGTACGTTATTAATACCGTCACTTTCTTCTTCTTCATAAGAATTTCCGCAACAGTGAATGCATGAAGACTTATCTGTGTTTTGTGAATCAATTGACGGGTTAAACCCCAAATTTAACCCACAATTTGTCCTGAAGATTACGGGAATTTTGTTTATTAATTTACGAAGTAATATGCAGTGTAAAATCTTTTCCAGTAATGCTGCACGGCTCCAATTTAGACACAGTTTAAAATTTGGTTGAACTTCAACTTGCCTTAATTCAGTTCTTCTCAAAAAACATTGAGTGTACAAAACACTCACCAGAATAAACACTTTTAAAAAACACAAGACGAAACAGAATTGAGAGAGGAAACAGTGCTACAAGTATACTATTCAATTACTGCAATAGCAACAAACCAGTAAATTTATAGTTATGACAACGATTAATCGAAAAATACATAATTAAATAAGCTGGTCCCTTGCAAACCAACATGGTAGCAATTTTGATTAAAGAGCGTGACGTAAAGGACAAGTTATTTTCAATTAACTTCGTGAAGTAACAAACCTCTGAGCTTAATTCAAACTTTATCTTTGGGGATAAACAAACTTATAATGAACAATACTAGAATTTTGAAGCAGCTAGGCATAAAAATTTGTTGCAATAAGCACTGCTCTATCGTTCCTTTAAGCCACACATTTCACTTTATAATTCAGCTTGCCCTTCCATACTTAAACAGGCTATCCGAAACACAAGAGACAATATTGAAGTAAATATCTTCTACGAAACAAATTTACTACGTTTGCTCCCATTAATTAATTAGATACGTAGATACTTTTCTGACCACATGAATTCTGCATTCTCGACTTCATATCGTATCGTAGGTTTATGTTTTTCTTTAGAAAACGAGTCAATAAGAACTAAGAATCTCATAATTTTAACATAAGAAGAAGATCATTATAAAAAAAAAGTGATAACTGATACGATTTTTTCTAGTCTAAAGAATTAGAAAAGAAGATAAATGATATTTAAAAACACTAAGCATTCAGACAGACATAGATTTTCCTCTGAGCGTTCAGAAACCGATGTCGATTTGTATATTCCGTGCCTTCAGATTTTTATGCATAAAAGTTGCAACAAACTACTGCATTGTATAAAATTGTGCTTAATGGCGCAATAAGGCTAATTTAGTTACCTTGTAAGCACTCACTCTGCAATGGGGAAAGAACGCTACGCATCGAAACAGTAAATGTTCTGTTGAAAGACGTTCCCTTCGGTGTTACAAACTGCAGTCTGGCGTCACGACGCATTCAAGCGGTCTAGCGATAAAAATCCAGCCCTGACTGGTCACATCCGGCGAACTGCTGGAAGAATGAGAGGGGCAAGAATTCGGCGTAAAACGTGCGAGAAAATGTTGGAGGCCTAAATCTCACCATACTGAATCGGATAAAAGTTTATTGTTGGCATATGCTGCAACAGTTCCTATTTTGTCCACAGTATATATTCATTCACGTATTAACAGAAAAATCTAGCATTCACTTAGCTAACGTACGTTCTGTTAAGTGCCCTCAAAATCTATAAAACAGAATGAAATTATCATTTTATACAAGCGTATAGGTAAATAGTACGTTGAGAAAGGTATGAAGAGTTAACAATTATGGTACCTTTTTCTCTTAACTTAAGGGGTAATTATGGCTGTTACCTGCGACTTCCTATGCAAGGACACGAAATTTCATTGCTATAATTGGATATGGAAAAATGTAAGTATATCTTCGTTAATATTCAACTTGTATGAAGAGGAAGGAATAAAGGAAGTGAGAGAAAAATTCTCATGTGCCTTAAGTGTTCAAGGAGAAAAAATAATTATGCTACGATTTGCTGATGTCATTGTCTTATTACAGAACAGGTTGAGGATGTTGAGAAGTTACTGAATGACATGAGAAAAATACTGAAGGAAGATTTTTGACTGAATATAAATCAAAGCATGACAAATGTGATGAAATGTAGCAGAAATTATACCAATCACAGTAGATTTTAAATATAAAAATAGGATAAGATGCAATAGGAGAAGGAAGTGAATTCTGCTACTTGGGAAGCAAAATTACAACTGATTGTCGAAGCAAGAATGATGTTAAAAGCAGAATAGCACTAGACAAAAGAGCATTCATGAAAAAGAAAAAAATTTTAGTTTCAAATATTGATCTAGGACTTAGAAAGAAGTTTTCAAATCTGTTTGTGTGGAGCACAACACTTTATGGTAGTGAAGCATGGACTTAAGGAATACCAGAAAGAAAGAAATTTGAAATATGGTGCTACCGAAGAATGCTGAAAATCGAGCGGACAGACAAATTACGAAATGAACGAGTTTTCGAAATGATAGGTGAGGAAAGAATTTTGTGAAAGAAGCTTACAGAAAGAAGAGACAGGCTGGTAGGCTATATTTTGAGACATGCTGGATTGGTTAATTTGTTAGTGGAGGAGACAGTCGAAGATCAGAACTGTAGAGGAAGACAAAGATTAGAATTTATAAAGGAGATAATTGAGGACGCTGGTTGTAAGGGGTATGTAGAGATGATGAGGTTAGTACAAGATAGGTCGGGATGGAGGATTGCATCAAACCAAAAGACTGATGAGAGCAAAAAAACTTACGTAAAATTTGTTCCAGAACCACGTAGTCGCGTTAATGTGAAGAGGTAGCCGTCAACATACCATTTTATCATCGAAACTTCTCCATCAAGAGAACAAACTTAGGGATAACTGCGGAAGACTGCATTTAACAGTCCCTCCGGCAGATATTTGTCCATGGTTTAAAATAATGCCACTTTCTGGGGACATCGTATGTCAGTACCGTTTTGAACACAACATTTTTGGGTTTGCTGACCTTTGCTAAGATTTATATCCTTTTGGTGTTTGCAAACCGTTGAACTAACTACATACAAACACAAACTAATAGTCTGATGGAGCGCAAATCTACATCTATATTAAATAATAAGTTGTGTCTGTGCATGAAATTTGTGAAAAGATTATACACAAACTGACTGCGACAGAAACAAAGGCTGAGCAACCGATATAACAGTAAAGAGACTTACACACGCTATCCGGCTGTCTAACACCGTTCTGTTAGTTTTGTAAATTTCATGACAAAATATGTTTATCCTGAAAAACGCAACCTATGTGTTCTAATAATATATATATTATTTCCTTGTCAGATTTCATCAAGATCGGTTCGGCCGTTTAGTTGTGAAAACATAACAAACAGACAGAGAGATAGAAATTTATAATATTAGTGTAGATTGAAGCGATTTCACAGATTTACCGTAGCTATGTTGTATACATTATTTACAGTCGTATAGAAAAATTCAAAAAATTCTTGTGACGTATTACAAGTACATTACCTCCCCTCTGGAATCGTCCTCGGCCGACTTTTCTCCCTTCCAAGCAGCAAGCCGAACTCTGCCGACCGATTCTGCCGACTGAAGTCGTTACACTGGTCCAGAGTTCGGGCGTTCTGACGCTCACTCTATTGGAGAAAAATTTCAAACGATAGCGCGAGCCGGTAGAAACCCCGCCGTTTTGACGGTGTGGTCAGTTGATGGATTTGGAGAAGTGTATAAAGGAAGATCGAAAATTTCCTGTTCTTTACGACGAAATGTTCATTTCATGTTATCAATTGCCTTAAAAAAATGTCGTTTTTTCTTCAAGCTCACTTCCTGGTTCATCAAATGATCGTAAAAGATAGATTGTATCATTCTAAAACATTCGTAAAATTTCGTCTCCTGATACATCAGATGCTGTGACAAAGGTTCCACCCTATATTTTATTTTTATGGAACAATAAAAGTACGTTTATGTTTTGAGATAGCAAAAATAAAGTATATTGTAAAAAAAAAAAAAAAAAAAAAAAAAAAAATATCTATCTTATTATGTTTGAATGCATATTTTTCATTACTTCTAAATTTGGCCTAATGTCGTAGTTGGTGACGGCATGTCTTTGGGGTTCGGAAGGTCCCCGTTTCAAATCCCGGTCTCGGTTACCATTCTTAACGGCCTTAAAATTGACCTTCACCTCTGCAAAGCTTTGATTTGTTAATGCGGTCTGTATTTAAACTAAAATATAGAATGATCTCATTCTTTACTAACGAAAAATGCCTAGTGAATTGAAAGTAACTTCAAACAAAACAAACACGTCAAATGTCAATTGATTGACGTTTGACATTGCTTTGTGATTGCGTTCAGAATAGCGAGAATCTACCAGTCCAGTACAGTGTGCTAAAGACTTAATTATGGTTTGTTAAGAATGTGCATGGATACTATATTTGTACGTAGAAGATCAAATAATGAGGTGATAGCGTGAGTTAGATAAAAAGTATTTTAACGTACTTTATTACTTTCGTAGAGTATAAAGTACTGCTATGGAAAATAAAGAACAATATTCTTTTATATAGTACTGTGGCAGCCCTAGCAGTGACCCCCAGGGATACAGTTCATTTGTTTGACATATTTTTTTAAAATATTTGTCTGAGTATATAAATCACCAATATAGTCTGGTTAGTTATCAACTGAAACTAAAAATTTATGAGAAGGTGTGATATGAAAAAAAAAAGTTTATGGTGGTAACTTGTGTAACATATTGTAAAATCAAAACAAATCATAATATTCCTTGGTGAAAATACATTTCTACTCGTTCATTTCGCTGCTGCGATATAGCTAAATACTAATGCACAAATAATGCCAGACAATCGCGTTTGGCCGAATAAAACAAAATAATTTGATCGGCGAAAGAAGTCGCCAGAGTTTGGAGTATTTCAGCCGAGTAGGCCGATCATAGTGTAACCACTTCCACCGGAATCCATATTGTTGCATACTTTTGTTTGTTTGGCCTATGTCGGCCGTATTCTGCATTGTGAAAAATCGGCCGAAGTCTGTTCCAGTGTAAACTGCACCTTACAGATTCTGCAGATATCAAGTAAATAATCAAGTTCTTGCCACTCTCACATTTATAACCCCAAACAAAAGAACTGTAAGCTGGATTCAACAGTGCTTTTAAACAGACTGATAGGAATATGCTGCACCGAGCCTGGCAACAACTTGATTATCGACTTGATATTGCAGAATCACACCTACAGAGTTTGAGTTTTTCTGTATGACTGTAAAATTTTGTGACAATGTATCAAATAACATAGCTGCAGTATATTTGTGAAATCGCTTCAGTATTTTCTAATAACCCTCTATATGAAAAATTGAAAGTGACTGACAAACTTAGACATCTACATCGAAGTTGTACTGAAGTTTAGCTGTCGTTCACAGGCAACGATCCCAGTATAGTTTATTTTAGAGTTCCCCTATCGTCATTTACAGCTTTCCGTTATATACTGCAAGGTCTAGCAACAAAGACGAAACACACTGAACTATAAGTTTATATGTGTCACCGGGTGATGCTTAACAAAAAATTTTACATGTTTGCTTTTGGGTTTACGTTTTGCTGAGATCACTAGACGAGAATGGAGGGGTAAATAGTAGTAAGAAATTCTGTTTTGGGTGAATCTGACACGTTTTGCTGAGATCACTAGACGAGAATGGAGGGGTAAATAGTAGTAAGAAATTCTGTTTTGGGTGAATCTGACATCAAGGAAAACGAAAATGTGGAGTGGATTGCCTAGCCGTCGTTGGAACCCATGCCCTCCTCTATCCAGGGTGGTGGTTGAGCGCATTCAGGATGATGCGGGTTCGAATCCCCGTCTGGCCATCCAAATTTCGGTTTTCCAATGTTTCCCGAAATCAATCCAGACGAATGCAGGGATAGTTCCTTCAACAAGGCCATGGCCGAATTCATTCCCGTTCCTTGCTCTTTTCGTCCCTCTAATAAGCACGACGACCAAGAGGTGTAGGTCATACGCAAAAAAAACAATAAATAAATAAATAAAAATCAAACAAATCCTATCCGCCTTGTTGCTAGGCCTGTGTGTTAACCACTCACCCAAATTACTCTGTTAACAAGGGAAAACATGTTTTTGTAACGTTAAAACGTCTTTGTAATAAAGCAATTCAATCCGCAGGGAAAATTCTCAGGAGCAAGAGTGTCTTAAATTATACATTACGTATTTTTGCTAACAATATGGTTTTTAGATAAAGCTGCGCCGGAGAGAGGGCCAGCCTTATCTTCGGTAAAATACATTTGAAAAAGTCACATGATTCCTGCAACATCAACAGATGTTTCACTATAGCGTATATTGCCAACTACCAATACATAAAACCAGAGGCCTCACGTCGCTTCAATAGGTCTGATAATTATAGGCCTACTAAACTATGAAGGAATTAATCGATCTCGTAGGGGATGAAAGCTATTACTGTAAAATTCATTATTAAAAATGTCTCCGAAATTTAAGCCTTAGTGGCAGGTTGAAATGAGCACAACGCTCTGGCCTCGCAGTTGGGAGGACGCCGCTCCGGTTCGAATCCCCGTCCGGGCATCCAGATTTGGTTTTTTTATGGTTTCCCCAAATCACTCCAGGCGAATGCCGTGATACTTCCTTAAAAAGGCCATGGCCGAATTTCTTCCCGTTACTTATCCCTAAGTCCTTACCTGCCTCTAAAGACCTTGACGTCGACGAGGTGTAAAGCCATAAGTAAAAACAAAAACATCGCCATGACAGGAGAAATAAGATTAGAGAAATAAGGTGATGCACTGGTGCTTATGTGAATTCTTTCTTCCCCCTCCTTATACTGGATTAGAATTAATAGTAGACATTAGTTTTGGTGCAAAACACTTTCTTCCACCCACAATTTTGTGAACTGCAAAATATATATGTTGATTTAGATGAAGATTCTTCTTCGTCTTCCATGGAGACGACTGCTAGTGTATTAAAAGTTTATGCGAGCTCTACCACTCACTGACAAGACAGGCAGTGTAGTCGACCAACCAATCAACCATATACTACATCGCGTTCGTGTGCATTAAAATTTAGAGACTGTCAATGGAAAGGAGATCTCTCAATCACCCAAATTCCTTTACTAACAAACTCTCTCTCCATGTCTCTCTCACACACACACACACACACACACACACACAGAGAGAGAGAGAGAGAGAGAGAGAGAGAGAGAGACAAACACACCCTGGGTCACAGATGCACCCTGTAACATACATTCAAACATCACCATACGGATTGCATAAAACCGCGAAAACACAGCACAGCGAAGCTATATTTACGCTGAGCCGCTTTCATTTAACCTATCGATACTTCACCCTTAATATATTTTTACTAAATTTCATAGAGCATTATGGTGGCTGACTGGGGTTTTCAAAGGCTCTTAACCAAACCTTCGCCTCTGACACAGCTGGCTTTGTGTGTATGAAGTACGCCACAACGCTTCTGTGATTCAGATTCCATTTTAAACTGTGGGTCCCAGTTAACCAGTAGGACTAAGACGGATTCTGATTATAAAATGTAGGTCCTAACTGTAGTTGGCGACGATGTTGGAAACTACCAAAACGATGTTTCATTGAAATTTAGTGAGGTAAGAAAGTGAAAGGGATACTACCTGAAGATCATTTTGGGTCTACGAAAAATAGGGATAAAAGTCAAGCAATATTACCGTTATCGTTAATATTAGAAGAAAAGATAAAAAAAAAAATGCACACAAGGATTATTGTATTTCTGCACTTAGAAGAAGCTTTTGATAATGTCAGATGGGGAAGTTATTTAAAATATTAAAAAATTTAAGGCCAAAATGTAGAGACAGAAGAATGATCTATATTTTATGTAAAAGTTAGTTGGATTTATTAAAAGTAAATAATCATTAGAGAATCATCAGGTTGTATTACTTCCCCACTAATATTCAACTTGTATGTATATTACGCATGCATGGGTGCAAAGAAAAATTTTTATATGGCAAAGGGTTGAAAGTGAAACAATCATAAAAGAGACAGAATACTAAGGAATTATTAAACAAAAAAATTCTGTATGAATAATTCGTACTGAAAATAAACCAAAGCAAGGCAAAACTCGTGAACTGATCAAAAATTATTACAGTAACATAAGGTTAGATATAAAAATAGGATCAACATAATGTTTGTGAGAAGCATGGTAATTATGTTAATAGCCTTGATTTTCTTTTAAATTTTTTTATTCAACATTGGCTTAGAAAGAACTTTCTATAGCTGCATGCATGATACAAAGCATTTTATGGAAGTGAAGCGTGGACGTCAGGAATACGAGAATGGAGCTTAATTGAAACATTTAAAATGTAGAGCTGTAGAAGGGTGATGAAAATTAAGGGGACGGATAAGTGGATGTTTTCGGGTAAATGATGGCCGAGAGACGAAGTTTGCGGAAGAGTCTCACAGAAACAAGAGACTGCATGTTGCTTCACATTTCCAGACATCCCAGGTTGATTAATTTGTTAATGGCTGGAATAGTCAAAGGAGAGAACTGTACAAGTACAGATTAGAATATACGAAACAGGTAGCTGAGGACGTAAGCTGTAATGGAGATGAAGAGATTATTTCAGGATAATAGAAGATGGCGGATTGCATAAAACCGCGAAAACTTCATTCCCTACTAACAACTGAAAGTTTCTTATAACATTCATCGCAACACAAAACTGCATTCCACATAGAACGAAATCCCACAGCGCGTCCCTCGGCGCGTGCTAGGGAACGCCTGTCATTTTAGCCGTATATGCTAGCAGGGACGGCATGCCTCGACCCACCACCAGGCGGTAGAAGATGAAAGGTGTAACCTGCCTACCACGTGCCGTGTGAACGAACCTTTATAGAAGCAGGTGAAATCATCTGGGCCGGGGAGCATACCTTTACCTTGCAAACACCAATGTTTACCGAACTATTATTCCTCGTCGTCCTACATCACTATCAAAAATCATATCGCAGTACCTGAAGAACAACTCCAGAACAGCAACATACGTATTTTTAAGGAGAGCAAGAAAATGGAACTTTTATTAATAAATAGCTCACCAAGCAACGAATATTTGAGAAGTTGGACTGGTAGTATCATGTCTGTTGTATGAAATCATGCATACCCATTTAATAATAGTAGTAACTAAATATAATAGAAATCTAACATAAAATCAACTCATTATTACAATTACGTCATGGTTAATCTGGAATATATTTATAGGGAATATTTATTTAAGTAAAAAAATAACACGAAAAACTTTATTGATAATGAACTAATATATTATTATAGTACATTATTTCACATGTAATGAATGAATAAAGTTCTTGTGTAATCGAGGCACAATATTACTTTCAATAAAATTCCGCAAGTCACTCATTTTATTAATAAGAAGTGGCAATTTTTTTAGCATAAACTGATTTTAAGTTGAGAGTTGTAGCAGGATAGTGTTTCTCAACCTTTGTTCCTTGAAGATGGTTCAAGTGGTCCACAGACAGAATATTGAAAATTTAGATAACGTACTCATACTGTATAATGTTATAAACGAGTACAAGCTATAAGGCCTACTTTCTAAAATTCATGCGTATTTCAATCCACTGGCAAAAGTCTGGAATTTCCAGGACATGTGTATAGGACAGTGTTGTTCATAAGAGCGCTCAAGTAAACAGCAATAAGATACCAGGTGTCGTTTCTTCTGTTTTATTTATTTTGTGCATATAGCATCATACGTAATTTTCAGAAGAGAAAAAATAAATAAAAGATAATAAAAAATAGCTTACCAAGCAACAAATAACTGAGAAGTTGAGTTAGCAGTATCATACTATTTGTTGTATGACATCACGCAAATCCAGTTAATATTTCGAGTGAAGTGGACACGGGAGGACAAATTGACCGTGTAGCACTAGATCTTTCAAAGGCTTTTGACAGAGTGAACCATAAAATGGTAGTAAATAAAACAAATGTGTTGGAGTGTATCAGAAAGTGATTTTCTGGGTAGAAGAATTTTTGAAAGCTAGAAAACAGAAAGTTAGGGTAGAAATGCGGTATCAAAAGAAGTGAAAGTAAAAATTGGGGTGCCACAGGGTAGTGTATTTGGACCATTGCTATTTATTATTCTAATTAATAATTGTGTTGATTGTTTACTATCAGAAATTAGATTTTTTGCACATGCCATCTTATCTTATATATATAAAAATCTCGTGTCACGATGTTTGTCCGGAATGAACTACGAAACCTCTTAACCGATTTTGATGAAATTTGGCTTAATGTGTGCAATTTGGTCCATCTTAAAATTTAGGATAGTTTTTATCTCGATTATTGACCTCAATATTTATTATTGCGAATTAAACGTTTGTCATACGACAATGGTTTGTAAATTCCATAAGTTTCAAACAGATGCCGGTGTGTTAATTTATCGTCACAGGTTGGGTAACCATCCGGCAGATGCCGTTGTATTTCGATTTATTTATGCTACAGTCTATTCCAAGCCATCATAAGTTTCTAACAAATGGCGGTGTGTTAATTTATTGAACCATCACGTAGATGGCGTTGTGTTTCGGTTTATTTATGGTATTCTACAGTCTATTCCACGCCATAAGTGAGTTTCTTGAATTTTAATTGTGCTGTGTATTGTGTTATAATTATACTATATTGTTGTGCATCGTTTGTGTGTTATTATATGTAACGACGTACACACATGAATGTAACATTGAAGAAAACGTTACGATAAATTCAAAAACGTGTAGGTGTTTCTTGCTTGCTTCTAATTTTTCTTCTTTTCGTTATGGCCAGCTCTCCAGGACTCCTTCATTATTGCACTGTGTTATCTCTTTCTCTCCTCTCTAGCTTGGAATCCTCCCATATTAGAAATCTGCTTCCAATTTTTTTTTCTTTCCATACTGTTCATTGATGTTATTTCGTACAGCAACGCGTGACCGGGAGACTGTGTTCCCCAATATATCAAATAATTACTTAGATCATAATTGGATCGGTAATCGTGCTATTTTGGCATCAAAAAATGTTGACGTTGACGTTGACGAAATTAACTGTTGCCATGTGCTCTGATGTCTTTTAAATCAATAGACACTATTGTAGATGAAAACGAACCCGTGAATTTTCCAACCGAGTATTCTTTGGATATACCAGGAATGCCACCACACAATCATCGGTTAAAGATTGGTTTACGGATTATACTTCTTCGTAATTTGAATCCACCTAGATCATCCAACGATACACGTTTGGTTATCAAAAGGATCACCAGAAATGTTCTTGAAGCAACTATTTTGACTGGAAAGCTTAAAGGAGAAATCGTCTTGTTGCCACGTATTCCAATGATACCGTCAGAATCCCCTATAACATTTAAAAGGCTTCAATTTCCGATTCGTTTGATTTTCGCTATGACCATACATAAGTCTCAAGGCCAAACAATGTCCGTTTGCGGCTTGGACTTCGAAAATACGTGTTTTTCCAATGGGCAGCTATGAGTGCTCACGTGTGGGGAACCATCAAATCTATTTGTATTAGGCTAACTAAGAATATTGTGCAACAATTATTATAAATTGTAATAATTTAAAATAATGAAAATAATTGTAAAAAATGTTTAAAAATCTACTTGATCTATCTCATTTATAAAACTGAAATTTCAATAAATAAATAGATATTAATTTTGAATTTTCAAATCGACTAAAACGTTTTTGTCTTTATTCGTTAATATTAATTTGACTACATTAGGAAGTTTAGAATAACATTGATCAAATGTAGGTTCTATAACCACTGAGTCACAGCAATGAGTGACCGGGTCAGCTAGTAATGCTATATAAAAGGATCAAAACGGTTGACGATTGTAAACGGTTGCAGGGTGATCTGGACAGGACATCTAGTTGGCTTGGAAAACATGGGATGAAGATAAATATAGAGAAGAGTCAGCTTATTAGAAACACAAATAAAAAATTAAAGGTTCATTATGACTATAAGGTGGGGAAAGAATTGCTTATTGAAGACTTGAAATGTAAATATCTTGGCATCACATTTGATAACAAGCTTAACTGGGCAGAACACATTGGACAGGTAGTAGGAAAACGATTCAAAATTCGGCATTTGTTGGAGAGAGTGATGATGGGATGTACGAGAGAAGTAAAGGAATTGTCTTACAAAACTTTGGCCAGACCTTTGCACGAATATGGTAGTGTAGTATGGGACCCACATTTCGACTATCAAATGCAGGAGTTGGAGAAGGTGCAAAGAAGGGCTGCTAGATTTGTTTCTGAAAACTATCGCAGAACGCAATCAGTAACAGATATGATAAAACAGCTGGAATGGGACTCATTGGAAGACAGAAGGAGGGTGAAGAGGGTCACGGGAGTGTACAAGGCGTATATTGGTGATGAGGCATGGAAAGATATTGGTGTAAGAATTGAAAGTAATGCATAGAAGGGATAAGTTGACTATGATCACAAGATGGCATTCGATTTCAGGCATAAGGTGTAGAAATACTTAATTATTTCTAAATTAATCAGTCTTGATCAATGTACAAACCTTGTCGAAATATTTTTTATTTCTACATATCTACATTAATCACTAAGTCCATTTACAACATCAGCAATTACTATTATCCGAAGTTTGCAGGTTCGTTAGACCAAAATTGAGATAAGTTTATTTCAACTACATAGCGAACAAAATCACGGAACATTACCAGAACACAATAACAAAGATGCTCTTCTTTACAATCAATCTAGCGATACATTCAAAGATATAATAATTAACCCAAAGAATAATAATAATAAAACTAGGTGGACCCTTTAATTAGTAACATGACGAAGGGTGTAGGAAGATTCTCTTTTTTAGGTAAGAGTGTCAGGGATTCGAATATGTTACCAAGAGAAATGATGAATAATTTACCAAAAACCGGGAAAGAATTTAATGTTAAAATTTGTAGAGAGCAAATGTAGGTGGGTGCAGAAAAGGGGGAAGATGGGTGTTTAGGGAAATTGCCACCGGAGCATGCACTCCATTGCAATTTTAATTAAATATAAATATAATAGTAGCAACAAAGTACAACAGAAATCTAGCGTGAAATCAACTTATTATTACAATTACATAACGGTTAACCTCAAATATATTTATAGGGTTTATTTAGTTAAGTCAAAAAATAACACTGGTGGTTTAGTGTAGCATCCAATCTTCAGTAACGTTATTATTCATTTTATTACTAAATTTTAAGAGTCTGACCAATACGTAACTAAATAGTTCACTTCTAGTTTCATAACTGAGTTTCTATAGCAATTATAAAGATGTTTTCAGATTTATTATGTTAAAATGGTACAGTAAAACATGTCCCAGCTGTTACAGATAAAACATTAGGCGCACATAAGTTAGTGGTCCGTAGCGTTATTTATCTCAGTTTTCTGGTACGCTGTTTGAAAAAGTTGAGAAACGCTGTAGTATGATTACTCTCAGAAGAATACCTTGTAGTAGACTGAAATTGTATACAATGGCACTCTTACTGCTGGTAGCTGGTTCTGAACTAAAATTCATCTAATTCATTTCAGAACACAATAGTCTAACTTCTTTAGTTTGAGTTTATTACCATCAATGTCTTTTGACTACTGAAAACTTGCTTCATCAAACAGGCTTTTTAATCTGTAGATATCAATGAAGTTAATTTCTTGAACTTTCAAAGTAGGTTCCGTTTTTTGGCATTTCGATTAATGATACATATTTATCAGGAACATAGCTGTGGCACGATTTATTTTGCTCTGTTCAATGTTTTCACAAAAATACTGTGAACGGCATCACCCACATTTTGGGTATGGCCACGGACAAGCTATTTATGTGTTATTTACTCAATTTTAAGGAAAATGTACATCGAAATAACAAATCTACTCTTGTGTTGCCCACCACAATTGCCTGAGCAAAACACCACTTCAGCGTCTGGCTTCAGCTGTGCCAACTCATAAATGGACAGTAAAATATTAGATCCAATTTCTATAGCGCCTCTTTTTCCTAATCCTTCACACCAGAAGAAATGTTTTTCTATTTTTGATTTCTGTTATTCTAAAATTACAAAAGTTCAATTGAGATTTATAGAAAAACGTGATACTTTGTCCAGTTGGCACTGATAACACTGTCTGTAAATCATAAACTACCAACATAATATCGGATTTTTTCAGTTTTCTACGTATCTGAAATTTTTCTCCATTGTTCACTAAATAAAAAGCATGATTCGTGTTCACGAGAAGAAAGCGTAGTTTGAATAATCTTCTGGGCGCGTTTACTCATAGTTGATCTGTAATGATTGGAAGAACAATTATGTCACCGCAAAGTAATAATTATATTTACAAGCACAACGACCAAAAGCATAGTTCTGTCGCAAAACCTACTGAAAATAGATAGTAATAACGATGAAAACTACACTTACCTCACTTATATATTAGTGTATCAAACACAAAATACAGTTGCGTCGTTTTCCTACCGGAGACAACGCGTAATGCACACAATCTTGAACTCAATTGACACTTGCACTATTGTGCTTCCAAAAGGTTACACCAAACCTGACTAATATCAACAACAACGCAAATTTCCTCTACCCAAAACATGACAATAGTAATTGTGATAATAATAATTCTGTGATTTTTCCACCGAATGTAAAGGATCATTTTATACGTAGTTAGCACTTGAACACAAAATTTAAAATTCTGCAGTTGTGCCCTTGTTATTTCGGGACAGAGATAGGAAGTAATTCCCTTTTTTCAAGCTCTCTGTTGTTTGGTTACAATCATTTGTTATCGTTCGGACTTTCAAGGTACCTGTAAACGTATTTCGGCGGAGACACATGACCACAAGAAAGGAAAAGCTAAGCATTTGAATTGACACTCATCTAGGGACACAGAGTATCAAAAGGTTGAGAGAGAGAGAAAAAAAGAAACTACTTAATGATATTGCAGACTGAAATAAAAAGTTACACGAAGGATGGATGAAAAGTTATTGCAGTTTCGAGTGGAATAGATGAGTGTAATATAGAACCGAAACGCTAAAATTGCAATATCGCTAGGTTGGTACTTTATTTCCGTGCTAACATTACAAGGAAACGAAAACACCCCCTCTAACCACCTCAATGTAATTCACACATTTAAAGCTCAGAGACTTAAATTCGACAAGGAAATCATATGTTTGTGAAATAATGTGGAGATGAGAGTACAAACTAATTTATGAATGTCTCATTACTTCAGTATAAAGGTCTGAAGATATATGCTTGATAATACTCATATGACAAGAACTTTGTTACAAAGTTGGCGAAACTGTTGGTTTTTAACCATTCCTTAATTACGCTAGCCTCATTTGTTTATTGATTACACAATCAAACAAATTAATACAGCATTTACTTCCGTTATCTCCAGTATCACTCACGAACCGTGTAAATACTGCATATCAGTCTAAATGTTTCATGTTTGAAATTTTTTAGTGTGTTCGCGAAATTGTTGCCGCATTGTAATCAATTTTTTGGTCGCTTCTATTGTATAAATATTTGTTTATTGTTTCAATTTATATTTAAGCAATGTCAAAGAAAGTTCTCTTTATTTTGGAGGTACATAATCAAATCAGATTACGTAGGACCGCTGTCGGGAAAGTTCGGCTTCTATCGGTAGATTTCGGTGTCACGCCGCATGCTTTGTTTACTGAACCGTCAACGCAGCATGCTACACGTGGTTCCATAGGATCGTTAGAGAAGCTATGAGTAAGTATGCAGCCCTACTAATTTACCTTTCAGTATATTCCTTGGCTTAGTTTTTCGTTAAACCTCTATAACCATGTAATCAAATTGTAGTCAACACATTCCTCCCCCCCCCCCCCCAGTCCCGCATGTCTCCAAATGTGACCCACCATCCTGTCTCTTCTTTCTATAAGACTGTTCCACAAACTTCTTTCCTCACCCATCAACACGTTTATTTCGTACTTTCTCTGTCCATTTAATTTTCAGCACCCTTCCATAGCACAACATTTCAAATGATTCAGTTTTCCGTCATGCTGGTATGCTTCGTTACCATAAAGTGCTGTGCTCCACACATAAAATTAAGTTCTTTCTGGTTCCTAGGTCAATATTTGAAAACAAAATATTTCTCATTTTCATGAAGGCTCTTTCTGTTAGTGTTATTCTGCTTTTAACATTATACCTGCTTCGGCCACCGGTTGTAATTTTACTTCCTTAGTAGCAGAATTCACTTACTTCTCCTATCGCATCCGGTCCTATTTTTATATTTAACATACTATTATACGATCATTTCTACTAAATTTCATCACTTGTATCTTGCTTGGTTTATATTTAGTAAAAAATCTTCCTTCCACATTTTGATCATGCCATTCAACAACTTTTCAATATGTTCAGTCCTTTCTGCTAACAGGACAGTGTAATAAGCTAATTGTAGCATACTAATTTTTTCTCGTTGAAATTCAAATTTTTGTTTCACTCTTTTATTGCTTCCTCTACATACATATTTAACATTAATGGGGATAGACTACAAGCCAGTCTCACATCATTTTTAACTGATGGGTGTTTCTCATAATTTTTTCCTTTTATTACAGCCACTTGATTCTTAAATAGATTAAAAATATTCTTCTATCTCGGTATTTTCCGGCCAACCAACCAGATTCCGGTTTTCCTTGATTTTCAGAAATCACTCCAGCCAAATGTCGGGATGGTTCTTTCAAATAGTCGTGGCCAAATTCCGTCCAGTTCCTTGCACCCCGCCCCTTACTGTCCATAATGACATCGACGTTGATGAGGCATAAAGCCATAAGCAAAAAAAGGAGTGAAAATATCTTTTTTAGCTTCTAATACCTACAGAAAAATTATAACAAATATTTATGACTGCATTTTAATTTGACATAACGAGATGCATGTCGTGGCTTTCAGCATATAATAACACTAATTTAATTGTTCTTGTGTTAAACATTTATTTCTGTTCTCGACTGATAACAGGTTGACGTTATTTGACTGCAGTTATTTGTGCTGAAATGACAATTGGAATCGCGGTCCTATCTAATGCTCCTGCCCTCCAATGAATCTCCTTGCAGCTCTTTTAGCATATCGGTTACTGATTGTAATTTCCAGAGACAAATCTAGCAGCCCGTATTTGCACCCCCTCCAGCTCCTGTATTTGATACCCAAACTGTGAGTTCCATACTACACCACCATATTTAAGCAATGGTCTGACCAAAGTATTGCAACCCAATTCTCTCACTTCACCACTCACCTCAATAAATGAAGGATTTTGAAAACTTTTTCTACCACCTGTCCAATGTGTCCTGCCCCATTAAATTTAATATCAAATGTTGTGACAAGGTGTATACCGTACATTTCAAGTCTTCAACAAGCAATTCCTTCCACTCCTTATAATCATAATCAACCGTTAGTTATTTATCTGTATAGACTGTATATCCAATAAGCTGACTCTACTTTGCATTTATCTTCATCCCATGTTGACCTACCCAGTGAGATAATCTGTATAGATCATCTTGCAGCTGTTCACAGTTTTCTATCGTATTATCCTATTATATAACATTATATCATCTCCAAACAACCTAACTTCTGACGGTAAACCATTAGTACAGTCATTCAGTAGAATAACGAATACCAATGGACCCAATACACTATACTGCGGCAAACCCATTTTCATTCCCGCTTCTTTTAATACTGCATTTCTTACTACAATTTTTGCTTTATACCTTGTAAGAAGTTTTCTACCCTAATGGTTTTCACCTTATTAACCTCCATTTTATGGTTCACAGCGTCAAATGCCTTACAACGTTCTAGTGCTATAGTATAAATTTTGTCTCCCTTGTCCATTTCATCTGAAATATTTGAATTTAGCTCAATAACTGAGATTCACATGAATATCATTACGTAAAGCAATGTTGTAGATTTGAAAATAAATTTCTTTCCTTCCAGATATTTCTGATGTGGTTGCATATCAATCTCTCCATTAACATACCTACACTGATGTCAACCTGATCGGCCTGTAAGTTTCGACTCTATTTGTCACCCCTCCTTCATGGACCGACCTTACTATTGCACTCTTCGAGTCCTCTGGCAAGCACCAAGTATGCAGATTCAATTTAAATAACTTTTCATGATAAGGTACAACGGAATATCCTGTTCGCTTTAAGACATCTGAAGCAATATTACCTACCCCAGCCTCTTTATGGATTTTTAGCTTTCTTAGTTCCTTCTTAATATCGTTAGCATGAATTTGAAACTTTTTACTCTGCTCATTTCCAACTATGCCGACAAGCTCGTTATCTTATTTACACCTTCCCAATCTTGATTCATAGTCCCAGTTGCTTAATATCTCTGCCTTTTTCAAATCTATAGTAACTTCTCCATCTTTAACTATAGTTCCCTGAATACCTTTCTATCCCCTCAGTTTTCGAATATAACCAGTGGCGTATCCAGAACTTTGGTTTGGGAGGATGGGGCTAGGATTGGATTTTGGTTTGGGGTGCGGGAATCTTGATTGGATGGGGGTCGACGAAAAAAAAATGGTTCCAAAAATTTACGATGTCGTCGGTGGTGATCTAGATGCTTTGGTTGGGGGGGGGGCCTTGAGCCCCTTACCCCCCCCCCCCCCACACAACCCTGGACCCTCGCTGTTAAGAGACGTTAAGCAGTAAAAAAAAAACCTAATAACATTCTTCACAAACCTATCTTCAGCTTCCTTCTTTGCTAGGTATTATTTCATTGTTTCGTTACTTCAAGTGTTCCCCACTTGCTGGCTCTTAACTTGTACTCTTGTACCTTCCGTCCACATACGTTTCCTTGAAATATCTATACAGTTCCTAAATATGTACTCTTATTTAACTGTACCAGCTTCAATTTTGGCTACTGGTTTACTGAACCCTCTAATATCCATCTGAAATGCTTCATGATGACTTATTCATACCGATATTTGAGACTCCACAAGTAGACGACAGGTAAATTTAAAACCCCACAAATAATGACCATTCTACGTTCATCCTTAATCTGTGAATATTTATTTAGTTCCTCACTATAAGCCCCATTTTCACCATTCATTCTTCCACTACATTAAGCAGCTAACACACCAATTTTTCATTTTTTATCATCCCATAAATCTAACTCTAGTATCTCTTGGCTATGATCCATATAAACCAGCGATCTATGGTAGCTTTTGCTAACCAATATGTATACCGCTCCACCAATTGCTCTTCTATTTTGACGATACACTCTACAACCTCCGGGGAAAATCTTATTGTCCATCACTCGTTTCAACTAAGATTCCACTTCAATAACTACTAGTTTGTTGTGTATCTCTGTTAAGTTATAAGGTATATGTTGAGATGAAGAGGTTAGCACAAGAAATAGCTTGAGAATTGCATCAAACTAGTCAACCAAAAAAACAGGCAAGAGACTGATGACAACAAAAAAGGAAAGAAAGAAATGTTTAAAATAATTGCGACTGCCATTATTTGACAGATTTGACCGGATATCCTTAAATTGTTTTACAGCTGAGTTGCAGAATTTCGACTTGCTGTACATTAACGTAACTGGCCCATACTAACCTTAACAAAACAAAGCTTTTCCACAGAAAAATCGAATCATTTGAAATGTGGCGCTAAGGAAGTGTACTTAAAGTTAAATATACAGATTAATTACGGAATGAAAGTGCTTAGGAAACAAGTGATTAGATAAGAAGTCTGTGGAAGATGATTCTGGCAGAAAAGAAAAAACAGGATGGTGCGCCACATATTATGACATGCAGGATTGGATAGATTGTTTTTAAATGGAACATTGGTTGGAGAGCTGCAGATGAAGAGAAAATTTAGAATACATCAAGCAGGTACTAGAGGACGTAAGACGAGCGGTTATATTGAGGAGGAGGATTGTAGATAAACTTGTGAGAGACTCAAGACAAGAAAGAAAAAAAATAACTGACATTACTTAGCGCTGATCAAGTGATCAATCGGTAGACATTTTCAGGCTAGTGTGTTCGTAATTCTGCATGTGGCTATCTTTACCTGTCTGATGTACACTGATGCAGTATCACAGTTCATTTCAATGTTTTAAACAGCAAAGACGTTCGGAAAGAAAATCGGTGTATGCTGAAACAAACGTATTCGATCATAGTACATAGTTATTCCATTCGAATTTCTGTTTCGTATGCCAGCTCTGATCGTGTAACGTCTTCTGAACAGGTATCAAAAATTCGAAATGTCTTGTCTAGTGCTTTTATTACGTATTTTCCTTTTGGATTTATAACTCGTCGACGTCGACATCATTAGAGGTGGAGAAGGACTGGCCATGGCCGAATTCATTCCCTTCCCTTGCCCTCAGTTCCTTCCTGCCTCTAACCACCAAGACGTCAACGATGTTTATAGCCAGAAGCAAATAATAATAATAATAATAATAATAATAATAAATCTTCTTTATCAATGAACATTTCCTTTTCTACTTCTTTCCATTTTTCTTTGTGCCACTTTTATTTTGCTTTCTTATATTTCCTTTTTTTTATTTCTAAAATGTCTACTGCTATCTTCCTGCTTCATCCTGAGCATTTTTGTATCCTCACGTCTGTTCCAATAACTCCAAAATTTCTTCTTTGATACAAGGTTTTCGTGGGGCTTTTTTCCTAAAGCCTAATGTGGTTTTACCAGCTTTCATTATTTCTGTCTTCCCTGGACTCCATATGTTCTTATTGGAACATCTTTCAGAGTTATTTCTTAGTCCCACGTCTACCATCTCCTCAAATTTTTCCATCATGTAGGGTCCTTTCAATTTGTACCCTTCCAGTATGTTCTGCTTGTATTGATTCTTTATTCCCTTTGCACTTCACAACTATCAGATTGTGTTCAATGTCCTCTCCTGGTTATGCTTTACAGTCTACAACTTGGTTCCTGAATCTATGTTTGACCATGATATAATCTATCTGATAACTACCTGTATCCCCTGGACGTTTCAAGGTGTATATCCGTTGTGCATGATTCTTAAAAATTGTGTTCGCCACGATGAATTTACATTTTTCACAAAATTCTACAGTCATTTTCTTCTTCTAAACCAAAAACTTCCTACAGCATTCCTGTCTTTTTCTTCTTCCATTATCTTATTCCAGTCGCCCATGATCATAAGATTTCCCTCTCCTTTCACATATTAGATTAATTCTCCAACTTCATCATATTTTTTCTCTGTTTCTTCATCAACTTCCTATAACGTCAGCATATAGGCTTGTACGCAAAAGTTAACAATTTTATACCTTTAACCTCGTTAAACTGAGACTATGAAACATTCGAATTTTCGTGATAAGACTCGGGAGTGTAGAAAAGTCATTATACAATATCAGACTTGAATTGAAAATTGGAGAACTATAAAGCAAACACTAACAGATATTCGCCATACAATTGCAGCACATACAAAATTTGCTTTTCTGTCCTTTGATTTGAATAAATTATTTGACTGCATCAATCGCAATTAAAGGTCGCTGTGGAGAAGATGTGTATCAATTCGGGAATATGCAGATTTGCACAGTATTACCTCTAGCGCTATCGCAGGTCTGGTGGCTCAGTGGCTAAGGCGTGTGACTACATCGAAAGGTCCCCGGTTCGAATCCCTCTATCGCCGGGGCTTTTCATAGACCCTTAGCCCTTGCTGATTTCAGGTTAAACTGTAAATCCCCTTTACCCGGTAGGACTACCGAGTTAGGTTAGGAAAGTAACTGGCCACCTTATAGCCACCACCAAGTTAAGTATATCTATCTCGGGAGGCTCCAAACAACTCAAGAGTTGAATACCAAGGTAAGCTTACATCAAGCGACATCACAGATTAATAAGCAACCAATAGAAATAACTCTAGAGTATCCGTGTCTGAAGTAACACCTTATTTGGCGGCAATTAATAACTCGGTTCCTGGCTTGGATCTCAGAGAAGAAAAAATTGTTGCGGATGCATTTGCTGAATTCGTTAACGTCATTGTCACCAATTATGAAGACTTAGGAAAAACATAACGGTTTGTAAACTCATAATTTCAAACTTCAAATTCAAAATAAAATTTAAGAACATCTGCAATGTTGAATATAGGTGCTGGTATAAGATTAAATAGCACAAGTGAGACACATACATCTGACAAGATATTAGGCACAGAATTTGTCAACACACTACAAGAAGTATCTGCAACAAATTGGAGAACTTCATTAGCAGCAATTAAGAGTAAGGTACCCGATTTCTCATTCAGATAACTAAACCCAATTCAGTTGAAGAACACCGCAGTGCTCCAGAAAACATGGTATCTGACTCACCGTGTTGATATACTGTAAATAGATCGAAAAATGGAAAAGGCAGTAAGCAAGATTATACCGGGGAGACAGATATTAAACATCTAACACATAGTTCTGTAAATGCCGTACAAGAAAGAGGGCTGAAATTCATTGTTATTGTGCGAAATGTACAGCAATCTTCAAGAAAAATAGCTTATGATCAGTACTGCGCAACACAAAATACTTTACAGCGCAAGTATAAAACGCGCTATTAAGGGGCGTCCATTAATGACGTGAGGTGAAATAAGAGGGGGGGAGGGGGGGTTCCGGCGAAATCTCACGTGATTTTAGGTGGGTATTTTGGTTCAAAAACCGACCTTGGGGGGGGGGGGGTATAACCACCCATTGGAGCATGAGACCTAAAAAAAAGGTTCAAAAATTTGCGAGGACGATTGGTAGGGGGGGGGGGTCCCTGTCAAAATCTCGCGTCATTTTACAGGGGGGGGGGGGGTCAGGAATTCCGGAAAAACTCGTCACGTCATTAATGGCCGGCTTCTAACTGCACAGCGAGATAAACGTGAACGTAAGGCATTTGCGCACATTCTTTCTTTAAAGTAGCTACCGTATGTAAAATAAACAATACAGAACTTGTTCCTTCAACAGGAAAATTATCCTGTTTGCTGAGAAGAGAGATTCAAAGCAAACTAGAGATCATTCGTAGAAGAAATGATAGGGAGAACATCCGTATCCCATATATCAGTACCAGCGCATGTTCCTCATGGCACAGAAGATATCGACCAATGAAAAGTTATTCATATTAGGTCTTTGCCAATTCTAAATTTATCTACCTTGTTACATACAGTACACAGTTAATTACGAAGTAAAGATCCTGACGTATGAAACGAAAAACAAGCTAGCTTTAACAAATAGAACTTCTTCACGTATGCGTATACAAGAAGATATAATAATATCAGATAAGACAATATAGCCTACAACTAAAAGAAATTCTCATTTCTGGCGTATTGTCCATTAATTTGATCATAAAAGGGTTAAGCCTCGGATAATAATGGTATAACCTAACAACCGGACATAAGAAATTAGCGAATTGGAAAAAACATAGACTCTCTCGTTTGTTAGGCATCATAATTCCGTACTGAAAATAAAAGGTGGTTTAAAGTTACGACCTGACTGATAAAAGGAAGAACATAGATTGAGCTTCATACTGCTGATTGGAGAATTATTTTATACTCTCACGCTAAATTCATTAATCTTATTATCCTTTTCACCCCCTTTTTATTCAACCTATGTCACCGCCCTAAGAGAACAAATGTAAAAAGTTTTTATTTTTATTTGTTTTTATAACTATATCTAAATCTCATTTCGTCATGATAAAAAAAAGGATGATTTTTTTAATTTTAAAAAACGAAGAATAATAATTTTTTGTTTTATAATTTATTTCAAAATACCGTCACTATACGTGAAATTTGCTAAGAAACCAGAGCCGAAGAAGGCAACAAAGCAGAGAGAAACGGATTTCTAGTAGAAGAGGAAAAAGCCAATAAACAAGTTTATAAGCGCTCGCATGCATAATTCAATGTCTGAGGTTTAAAACCTGGTGGAGCCGGAAATTTTTATGGGTCTGCTTTGTTCATTTGATGTAGGCCTGGACGTTCCGTGATTTAGATCCCAAGCTAAACTGTAGGTCCCGTAGGAAAGGAACTGGCCATCCTGGCCCGTTACATAATGGCTTAGTAGTATACGCTTGCTTCGAAAGGACCCAATCCACCTTCCAGTTGCAAATTAATTTCAAGTAAAGTTGTTGTTGGTTTGTTTTAAACCGAAACTATGCAATCGATTATGCTGTTTCTTAATCAACCGACTTAAAAAAAACGAGGAGTTTCTCAATTGGTCTCCTAAGTATATTTTGTTGTTTTTTTCCTGATCCTGCCAGCTATGAACCATTTGCCACAGGCCCCTTATTGTACTCAGGTGGCCAGTGTGAATCATGAGGGAGGGAAGGACTCGTGTACTGCCCGAATTCAAAATGGGTTTTGTTAGACCCGGCGTACTTAACCTAGAAGAAGAAAAGAAGTCACTGTTGATATCTGTCTGCGTCAAGTTCTTGGGTTATGTGTGATAAGTATATTTTGTTTGTGAAATGTGTAGTTTACGTGGTGGAAATTTGGGATCATCCAAGCACTCGCTTAGATGATTGCGGGAACCAATCTAAAAGAGGCAATCATGACGGCTGGTACTCGAAAAGGGGAGGGGGTGCTCGTGCCCGGTGCCGTTGTACCTCCACGCCTTAACTCGCTGAGTTACTCTGGCTGGTTACTATGTGTTGTTTATTTTATTTGAATGTACGTACACCAACCACTCCTAAACCATGTCATCGATCAACTTGAATTATTATCAGGTGAAAGAGGATTCTCAAGAATTGCTCCCACTTAAATTTCATCACATTTCGCAATGTAATTTTATAATGAATTCAACAAAATCCAAACAAAATTAAGATTTTAAATATATATATATATACACGCTACTATCAATAGAATGTACTAATTGAATTATCCAGTTACTGTTTAGGAACCTTTATTCAATGTCGTAATATTATCATCATTCTTTACTCTTATTTTTCACTCCGATTTCTTAAGAATAGACAGCTTTAAAAGTCGGCTCCAATCCATAAACCGAAGAGGTTTAGGATTTAACGCAGGACTTTTAGACGTAACTCTGTTTTCCAAGTCCATAATTGTGAAAATTCCTTCCACAACCGAATCTGAAACCAGTTAACTGTTGCAGGAGCTGGACAATTTTGTGTAGCTACCTCGACCTGAACCAACTAGAAACATATTATAGTTATGAATCTGCGAATTTCAATTAAACATCGTCAAACATAATATTACTAAAAACTATTTATAATATTTAACTTAATTTTATCCATAGATCACTGTATTAATCAGACAAACGGTAGAATAACAAACAGTCTTCAGTCACTAGAATACAACTTTTATTGTATTACACAATGCATTTCGGACCCTGTTGATCCATCTTCAGGTGTCTATGGTATTTACATTGGTTTTATTTTCTTAAGCGAGATTCGTGCGTGATAAAGTTTGTTTCTGTGCTGAAAAAAGATTTGAAGTAAGTGTCATGAACACGTTTTATCATGAGAGAAAGGAGTAAATATGAAAACATTGTGGAAAACTTACCAGAGTTGACGAGATGCTGAATAATCAGTTTAGTATACAAATTTATTGCGGAGCACTGTACTAGACACGATGTCATTTAAGGTGCACATGTTTATATAAACAGAACAATTAGAACAAAAACAGTTTAAAGATAAGGTGTATTACAAATTATTATTCGTTGTCAGAGTATATCGTGTTGGTGATCTTTTCTTGTCTCTAGTATTTAACATTAATAAATTTTTGGAAATAAATCTTTAAAAATATTAAAGTAGTAGTGGCTGTTAAAGTCTACTTGTTCATTTAACATGTGTTCTGGGCTTTGTATCTTGTGGAGGAATATTTCTAACTGCTATAACATATCAATTTTCTTGGCATTGGCCTGCATATGTAATACGGTTAAATTATTTTTAATGTCGTTAATAACATGTTTTGTGTCATACAAGTGTTCTGCAATGGCTGATTTTTCAAAGTAGTTTAATCTAAAAGCGTTCATCACCGACCCCGCTTACGGCTTTCTTGATTGAGGTTTTTAGGTGGGTTTTCCAAAGCTCAGCTTCATAAACAACACATTTCGCAAACAAAACTAAACTTATAATACGGAACACAAAAGTAACACGTTTCGCAGATAGATGGTCACACGGACCTAGTATAAGTATGTCAGGTCTGTCAAACCTGGATTGTATTCCGCAGTCCTTCACCCCCCGCTCATGCTTCACATTGGCCACCTGGGAAAAACAGGGACTGGTGCCACGTGGACTTCATATGGCCGCATCGAGAGGAGAAAGAGAAATACATACTGAAGTTTTGCAATTTATATTAACCTCCAATTAAATTACCTCCACACAAAAATATAGTACCACAATGACGGTTTACTGTAACAAATATACTAGATTCAATTCAGAAATAAAACTCATAATGTTGACAAATAGCGCAATCTTAAAAAAATTAAATATTTTCAAAGATTGTTGACAACAATGTGTGCCCTCCGGCTTGTAATAATCGTTTACTGTAGCCTGTTCAACTAACAGAGGCGGCTCAAGGTCAGTCTGCTCTATCCCCACTCCGCCGTCCTTACCCCTCCATGTGAAGGGGAAATTTGCCACTCGTCTACCGGGAAACAGCACTCAGCTCGGCGAGGTAGGAAGGGAGGGGGTTGTGAGGTTAGGAGCGGGGCCAGTAGAACATGACCTTGACCCGCCAGTTCGGAATGAACGAGGTATAACCGACTTCAGCTTCAGGTAAAGTGTGCGAGCGCAACACAATATTACATTCCTTACAGGATATAAAATAAAATAAACGTCTAATTGTTTACTACATATTAAGAATTTAATTTGTTGCTTTAGTACAAATGATTTATTCCTCGGCGCCGACTTCAAAATGTATCCATACATTAAGGCATCGTAATAAAAAAGTGAGAAGTATTAGTAATGTGTTAATAACAATACGACATTGAACAACAGTACTAATTGGGTAATCCAGTTACTGCAATCTATTTATTCTTCTCTTCGATTTCGGCCTATAAGGTCCACGAAAAGTAATCCTCTGCTTTCATCTCGAGGCTTATTTTCTTGACTTCCAATAGTTCATCATCCTTTCACTTTGCCGTTTCCTTCTTTCTTCGGTACATGTGTTAATACATTTCCTCTTCTCCTTCTAACGGAAACCTTGAAATTTTGTTTCAATCTTCTGAAAGTTGCTCTGTCATGTATTATATATTCTGTTATTCCGATCTCTATCATATCTTTCTATATCCCTTGGATCAAATGCTTGCCATTCTTACTCAGTCTCTTGCTTATTCTATAGTGGCTGAAAATTCTTTTTGTATGTCTGCTGTTATCCATTCTCATTAAGTGACAAAAAAAAAAGGTTTTCCTATTCCTGACCGTCACTGAAATCCTTTCGTTTTCTTCTTCCTTGTATAGATCGTTATTCCTCCCCTGCCTAAACTCTCCTTTTTCAGTTTTCAATTGCCCCGATATTTTCCCCAAGATGTTTCTTTCCCTTTTCTCTCTTGTATTTCTCCAGTTTTCATAGAGAGCCTGTATTCTATGGCGTACAGACCCTCTGGTTTATTTACTGTGTTGCAGTGTTTGATTTTAGTTTTCCTTGAGAGATTATTCTTATTGTATCTTTAGTCAGTTGGTATGCTAGTTCTAATTTTCTTGCTCTTGATCTGTTTGCTTCCTTAACGAGAGCATTATTCTGAACTACTTTGACTGGTTGTTAGATGCTGGTACAAGTTTATACACTGTTCCACATAATAAGTATTAACTAACTCGGGATTGTATTTGTAGATTACAGGAAATATTGGTTATACTAATGGGTCGTAACTAACTTCTTGTCAATATATAATATTATCAATTATATAGTAATATTGACATTACTAATAAGTGTATGAACTGTTCCACATCCCCGAGATTATTCTCACATGGGATCAAAGTGAACATATCTATCTATCTATCTGAATATTTAAATTTATTGACGTTGTTAATTTTTCCATACCCTGTGTTTCGTACTGTGGATGAATCCTTAATATTGATCATGAATTTATTCTCAAAAGATATCTAAAATTCAACTTTTCCTGCTATTTCTTTCAGAAAGGTAATTTTCCCAGAGTGCTTTATATATATATATATATATCCAGAGAGAATTCCTATGTCATCAGCGAAGGCCAAACAGCTTATACAAACACCTCCGTGCTTGGAACCTTGTCTTATCTCATGATGGAGTTCCCATTCTTTGAGTTTCTTTTCCCATACTCATATTACCATCTCCTAACCACAATTGAAAAGAATCGGGCAAAGTCCATCTCCCCACCTGACACTGGATTTAATTTTAAATTAATCTGAGATTTCTTCCATAAGTTTCACTCTTGTTCAGTAATGAGACTCCGTCTAATAAGACGTAGGATTTCTTCATGTCCACATAGACTATAAGGTGGATGTAGTCTTCTCGGGAGACTAGCCGAGTGAGTAAGATGTTTCCACACGATATTTCGGCGATCTCAGACTCCGTCGCCATCTTCTGGTGAAGAAGCTAGTCTCCCGAGAAGACTACATCCATTCTCAACGCCGAGAAAGACTTCGTTCCTATATAGACTATAAGGTGTTTTTTTAAGCCTGTTACGTAATATGGTTTTCAGATTTAGAATCGGTTCTTCACAGGATCGTCCTTTTCTGAACTCACCTTGGTTTATTCCGATTTGTTTGTCTATTAGTTACTCAATTCCGTTTGGAATCAATTTACATAAATGTTTTGTAAAAATTATTTTTTTACTTTGTTATAGTTTTGTAAACAGTTTCTTGCGTGCCATTTTTCAAGACAACACAGATGGTAAAAAATTCGATAGAAATCAGATTGTTAAAATTAAATTATTACTTTTAATCAATTATTATTCCTCTCATTTCTGATACATTTGACGATCTTTCTCGTGCTTTGATGTAACCCAGATTCTTTCGTCAGATTTTATTTATGCCACTCATTAATTACTCAATATCCTCAATCTGTTCGGCGTAACAGGACAATGTCATCATCAAATCATAGCATACTGACTGTTTCTGCTTAAACATTTACGCTATATTTGAATTTTTCTACCGAGCGTGGTGGGTGAACGGTTAAAGTTCTGGCCTCGCATTCGGGAGGACGCCGGTTCGAATCCCCGTCTGGGCATCCAGATTTGGGTTTTCCATGGTTTACCCAAATCACTCCAGGCGAATGCCAGGATGCTTCATTCAAAAGACCATTGCCGAATTCCTTCCCGTTCCTAGTCTCAATCCCATCCCGCCTCTAATGACCTCGCCGTCGACGAGGCGTAAAGCCCAAGCATAAAAAAATGAATATTTCTTTCGCTTCCTTAATTGCTTGCTTGCTGGATTGGCTACTTTTTATAACACCTGCTTCTCATATCAATATCTTTGCTTTTCTCCTTTCAAGTGGCATATATAGGGTCTACCGGCCCAATACAGCATGTATAAAAATATCTCGCCTTTTTTTCTGATTCCAAAATGTGTCATTTCCAGTACACATTCGTTTCATAATTCATATGTCCATTTCACTCTACACCTTAAATGCTCCTTTTTTTTAACTTTTTTGATCTCTCAACTCAGTCTTCGGGAGACGAAGCTGGAAGGATATGGTTATAATGATATTCTGAGCTATGAATACGAGAGTTATTCAATTTAGATGTATTTTATTTACCTCTTTACCACCTTTTCCCAACATTTTGCGACCGCTGCCTTCAATGATTTTTACTTTTTGTTTGCATGGTCAAGTTTGGACCTTTAGTTTTACGACAGCATGTCCTTGCTGATTCAGAGCACTTTTTTCCAACTGCCAGGAGGACTGATGGAGGAAATGATGTGTAGTTATTATATGTGTGTGATAAGTGTTTGTTTTTTTTGTATGTGAAATGTGAAGTTTATGAGGCGGAGATTTTGGACGGTCTAGCATTCGCCTTGAAGGCTGCGGAGAACTGTCAAAAAATCGCAGTCAGAACGGCGGGTAGGTGAGAATCTGGGCTCGTGCCCGGTCCCGTTGTACCTTCCGATCTATTGTGTGGCGCCTCAAAGCACTGAGTCACACTGGCGGGTTCACTCCCGAAGTTCTGTAGCTATAGCATAAATCTCTTAAGCCGTACTCCAGAGAAAACGTGAAAAATGCAGCATGGAATAATGATTTTGTCTAGCGGCATATCTGTATGAATCCATCTGGAACGCTAACCATGGCCCACCAAAACAATTTAGACGGTGAAAGGTTGTTAAAAACTATATTATTACATATGAGTGACGTTTTTCTCGGCGTTAAGAATTAATATTATGTTCTCGGGAGAGTAGATGAGTGAACAGGGTGCTTACACACGGTATTTCAGCGGTAACAATCTCCTCTGAAATCTAGTTATTATTAGATTTTCACAATAATAATTTATTAAGTTTAGTTTATGTTAAATATAGACTCAGATAATCGTTTATACCTAAATAGCCATTAAAAAATCAACACCATTGCAACCGAAAATGGCATCAATCTCATTTGGTAAAATATTTTTAGAACATTTACAATTGAAGGAATTTATAGCGAAAAGCCAATACTAATTTTTCTAGTAGGTTGGAAAATGGAGGGTATAGCTGTCTTTTAGGTGGTAGTAAGAAAGACATATAATGCCGTAGTATCGGGCCTTACTTTTCCTTTTGAATCGCTTCTGTTGATTCAGTTGACTTTTTGTGTTCTTCGATTTTTGTGAATATCTGAAATGTCTGTTCATTTTAGACTCATATTTTCCGGCTTACTGATATCTTTCCTCTAATTAAACCATTATAATAATAATAATAAATGATAAAATCGTGATGGAGCGCTCGCTCTGGTGGCAATCTCCCTACACAGCCGTCTTTCTCCTTTCCTCTTCCAACCTACTTTTGCGCTCTACTAATTTTTACTTTAAATTCCTTCAGTGTTTCCGGTAGATTATTCATCACTTCTCTTGGAAATTTATTCCAATCCCTTACACCATTTCACACTAAAGAAAATTTTCCCACACCCTTATGCCTGAAATCAAGTGCCATCTTGTGGTCATGGTCAACCTTACCCTTCCAAGCACCTCACTTAGTTTTCCCACCAATATCTTTCCATGCTTCAACACCAGTATAGCCCTTGTACACCTCCATGATTCTCTTCACCCTCCTTCTATCCTCCAATGAATCCCACTCCAGCTCCTTTATCATATTAGTTACCGATTGTGTTCTGCCGTAATTTCCAGAGACAAACCTGGCAGCCCTTCTCTGCACTCCCTCCAACTCCTGTATTTGATACCCAAAATGTGGATCCCAAACCACACCACCATATTCCAGCAGTGGTCTGGCCAAAGTTTTGTACCCCAATTCCCTTACTTCTCTAGTACATCCCCTCATCACTCTTTCCAATAGATGAAGGATTTTTAACCCTTTCCCTATCACCTGTCCAATGTGTCCTTCCCAGTTATGTTAGCTATCAAATGTTATGCCAAGGTATTTAGATTTCAAGTCTTCAATGAGTACCTACTTCCCCACTTTATAATCATAATCAACCTTTAGGTTTTTATCTGTGTACCTAATAAGCTGGCTCTTTTTTGCATTTATGTTCGTCCTAGCTAGTTATCCTGTCTAGATCAATCTGCATTCATTTACAATCTTCTATTGTTTTAATCATTTTATATTGATCTGGGAATTATAAAGAACTTTTTAAAACTCTTTGTGTGGAGCACAGTACTTTATGGTAGCGAAACATGGACTTTAGGAATACCGGAAATAAAGAAAATTGAAGCATTTGAAATATGGTGCTACAGAAGAATGCTGAAAATTAAGTGGACTGACAAAGTAAGAAATGAACGAGTTTTGGAAATGATTGGTGAGAAAAGAAGTTTGTGGAAGAATCTTACGGAAAGAAGAGACAGGCTGGTAGGTCATATTTTGAGACATGCTGGATTGGTTAATTTGCTGGTGGAGGGAACAGTCGAAGGTAATCTCTGTAGAGGAAGACAGAGATTAGAATATATGAAACAGATAATTGAGGACGTGGGCTGTAAGGGGTATGTAGAAATGAAGAGGTTAGCACAGGATAGGAAAGGATGGATGATTGCATCAAACCAGTCAAAAGACTGACGACAGCAAAAAAAAAAAAAAAAAAAAAAAAATTGAGTTCTGACAGTAAACTATTAACACAATCATTCATTAGAATAACAATGGTCCCAATACACTACACTGTAGGACTCTCATGTTCACTCATACTTCTTTTGATACTACATTTGCTACCCTAACTTTTAGGAATTCTTCTACCCAGCATATCATCTTTTTATCAATTCTAATAGTTTTAACTGATTTGTCACCATTTTATGACTCACTTTGTCAAAGCCCTTTAAAAGATCTAGTGCTTCACTATCAACTTGACCTCCCCTGTCCATTTCATCAGAAATATCTTGCATTTAGCCTACTAACTGAGATTCACATGAATATCCTTGTCTAAAGCCATGTTTCCAGCTTCAAAACCACTTACTTTCCTCACAGACACTTATAATATGGTTGCAAATTAATCTCTCCATTAATTTACCTACTACTTAAGTCAAGCTGATTGGCCAAAATTTTCGACCCTGTTTGTCACCCCTTCTTTTTGTGGACCGGTACTACTATCGCACTTTTCCAGTCATCTGTTAAATAACAAGTATCCAGGCTCAATTTAAATCATGTTTCAAGATAAGTTACAATGTTCAATCCTATTATCTTTAAGAAATCTGTAGTAATATTATAACACCGGCCCCTTTATGCTTATTTACGCTAATGACCTAGATGTCGACGCGCCCTAACTAAACACCAACCCTTTTTTAGATTCCTCAGTTGCTTCATGATATTTCATATTTAATTACAAATTTTCTAATCTGCCCACCTCCAATTGTGCGGATAGGCTCATTTTCTGATATTACCCCTGAATTATTGTCCGTAATGGTCTCACTGAACCAGTTACTTAATAACTCTGCCTTCTTCTCCATCCTTATCTATAATTGCCTCAATACCCTCCCTTTCTCTCAGTTTCCTGATATAGCTCTACAACTTTCTAGATGCATCAGTCAGAGGTCCCCATGCACAAATAATATTCTTCATAAACTCATCCTTAGCCAGTTTCTTTAACATTTTTAATTCCTTGATTAGGTGTTTCATGACTTCCCTACTGTCTTGTTGTTTCTTAACTCTGTTATGTTCTCGTCTCACCAATCTCTTTAACCTCCTCACCTCCCTGTTATAGTATGAAGGTTCTGTATTTCTCTTTATTCTCTGTTTTGGAATAAACAGTTCTTCGCCCTTTTTTATTTTTTTCTTGTACTCTTTCCACTTTGTCTCCACTGAACATGTACCATTCTCCCATTTAATAAAGTTAACCCTGAAATAACTTTTCAGTTCCAAGATTTGTTTCTTTCTATAATTGTATCTATTTCCCCCTTCAATTCTGGCCACTGGTTTACTGAATCCCCTTATATCCATCATTATGATCACTTATTCCTTCAGTTACTTGACACCCGATTAGGATATCATTTTGTTTTATTAGGAAAATATCCAACATGTTTGGTCCCCTTGTTTTTTGCTCAACCATCTGTGTAAAGCCGCCTTCCCTTACTAAGGTATTTGCAAATCTTTGTTCCTTTGTGTTATTAATCTTTCTTCCTACCCAGTTAAAACCTGGTAAGTTCAAATCCCCACCAATAATGTCCATTTTAAGCTCACTTCTGAACTCTGAATATGAATTTATTTCCTCCCTAAGAGCCTCATCTTTATCATTCATACCGAGTGTGGTGGTGTAACGGTTAGCGTTCTCGCCTCGCATTCGGGAAGAACGCCGGTTCGAATCCGCATCCATGCATCCAGATTTGGGTTTTCCATGGTTTCCCAAATCAATCCAGGCAAATGCCAGGATGCTTCCTTCAAAAGGCCATCCCATTCCTTGCCCCCCATCCTTTCCCGTCTCTAAAGACCTCGCTGTTAAGAGACGTTAAGCAGTTTTTTTAAAAAATTATTATTATTCATTTTTCAACTACGATAAGTAGCCAATACCCTGACTTTTTCTCTTTTATTTCCCCAGAAGTCTACCCCCAGTAACTCATGGTCATGTTCCAACCTAATTTGACAGTAACTATGTTGCGTATCATTTAAGACACACGGTTTTTCTTATTTGTCTACCCAGATCTAGATTATATACTACAGGTTACTAATCAAACGAATTATTCATGTAACACCATGTAGTGTGTGCTTTGAACAAATTGTGTGCAAAATCTGGTAAACTGGAAGAAACCGTAAAGTCTAATCATATCTGCTGTCAACACGATTTTTGAAAATGAAACCTTAAAATCTCTTCAGAAACATGGCAACAGTGTTTTCTGGCGGACAGAAAGGTGATAGGAGGGGATGGACCCTCACTCTTGAAGTGGTGGGGACGGGTAGGTGATGATGGCGTATAGGCGTGGCCAGCAAACGGAACATGGCTACTCTTGCATCATTTCTCAGGAGGTAGATCTTCAATTGTAAACAGCTGTTACTAATCGCCAAAAATGCTTAGAAAATATGCACGGAGATGGTTTCAAAAAAGCTGTTTTTAAGCATTACATTTAAAAAGTATCGTACACACTTTGAATACGTGTTTTCAGCAAGATTAACGGTAACAAGATGATGTGAATATACGGCAACATTTTTATTTTTTATCAGAAACAAAGCAGTAAAAATTTTTGTATTTCTTATTTGTAATATTACAAAATGCATTCAACAACAATAAGAAAATAATTCTGTGAAAATTTGTTCTCCGAAAAATCTGTGTTTCAAATTCGCTACCTTCTGATACCATAGTCCAGTAACATATGATTTAAAATTTATAAACCTACTCTGATCTGATCCCAGCAAATTCCCTTCCCCTCTGTGTTTACTAACACTCAAGATAGTGAGTGAAAAGTGTTCTTTGTGGCATTTAAAGCTGGTGGAAATGGAAAACAATACTAGAAAATTATACGAAGCTCCTTACCACAAACTTCTTGCCTCAGTCATAGATAGAGTTGTCTACCATACTTTGTAATAAAGTAGGCCTATCTTACATTGTTTTTGGTTGGTATGCTTTAGCCTAACTATAAAGTAGACAAAATGCTTTATTTCTGATATAATAAACAATTAATAAATGGAATGCTCTTGTACGGTATTAATTTCTAAAAGAATATTAGTGCTTATGACAAAACTAAATTGATTATGACAAAACTGAATTTATTATTCCTGAGAGTGATGAAGAAGTCATTGACCCAAGACACAATATATTTGTAAAGCCACGTTATAATTCATCAAAAGTAATTGTTTCCTATTTGCTCATGGCAGCCACAGAAAAACAGATGGTCCTAAAATTTAACTAAAATGAGTTGTTAGTTTATTTATAAATCTGGTAGCAGTTACACCACCTTGTAAGGGATTAGAAATTAATAGCTACTTCTGTAAAGACGAAAACATTTGTATTCAAAATGTGAAACTATATATTTTTTATTGTACTTTTTCTTTTCAAAAGGTAAATATACTTTCTATTTTACATATAAGCTATCCAACCCATAGTTTCCAAAACCCATTCATTTTATGCTTTATTTGTCCACTTAATTTGTAACGTCCAACTGTAGTATCTCATTTAAAATGATTCAATTCTGATTCTTTAAAATATCGTTGAAATACAAGCTTCACTTCCACGAGATTCTATATTCCATACTTAAATTTTGTAAATTACTTTCAAAGACGTAGGTCAATGTTTAAAACTAAAAGATTTATCTTTTTTGAAAACACTATTTCCTTAATGATATTCAGATTTTGACATTGTTTTAACAGCTGTAATCAATTTATTTCCAAAGTAACAGAATTCACTTACAACTTTTACTATATCTGAAACTATTTTTACATTTAAGTTACTGTTTTCATTTTTACTATTTCAGGACTTTTCTTTTGTCGTCAGTTGTAATTAGTGCAAATAATTTCCAATGATTACTCAGATTTCGCACAGGTATCTGCCAACAGTACAATGTCATCAGAAAATCGGGGCATACTAATTGTTTCTGTTTAACATTAATATAACATTCGAATCTTCACTTTCTTCGTTGCTTCCTCTACATGCAAGTTGAATATTAGTGTAAATAGACAACAGCATTGCCTTATGCATATTCTGATTCTTTATTGTTTTGTCTCTAATACTTAATACCTGAATTCTTTAAAAAATTTAACATCTTCTATACAAAACCGTCAAACGCCATGAATTGTTATACTTGAACAATCCTTCCAATATTAATCGCAACGCCAGGACTGTTTAACTTGTATACCATCTATTATTAAATCCGAACTAAAGTTCATGTATTATCTCTTCCACCGAGCATGATGAGAGAGCGGTGACGTTCTGGCCTTGCTTTCCGGAGGACACAGGTTCGAATTCCCTTCCGGGCATTCAGATTTGGGTTATCCATGGTTTCCACAAATTACTCGATGCGAATACTGGGATGCTTTCTTCAAAAGGCAATAGCCTAATAACTTCCCGTTTCTTGCCGCCCGTCCTTTCCCAGCTCTAATTACCTCGACGTCGACAAGGCGTAAATCATAAGCAAAAAAAAAAAAAAAAAAAAAAAAAAACTCTTCCACTTTTATTTATGTAATTCCGTATAATATCCTAGTACGCAATTTCGAAGCATGAGATATTAGACTTATCGTGCTACAATTTTCGCATTTATCAGGTTATATGCTTAACAGGAGAGTGAAGAAAGTACTTTTATAAAAATAATTTGAAATCTCCCATTTTCCGTTATATTTCAAAATCAATTTGAATTCATTGCCTCTTAGAAACTTCAACAAGAATCACATCAATTTCTACTGCGTTATTAAAATTCGGGTGTTTCAAAGCTCTGTGCAATTCCGTACTTAATCTCTTGTATCACAGGTACCATCATCATCTCTTTACAGCACACGGCTTTTACAACCTTTCCTACACTACAGTTTCTGCATACCGAGCGTGGTGGATGAACGGTTAACGTACTGGCCTCGCATTCGGGAGGACGCGGGTTCGAATCCCCCGTCCGGGTATTCAGATTTGGGATTTCCATGGTTTCCCCAAATCACTCCAGGCGAATGCCGGGATGCTACCTTCAAAAGGCCATGGCCGAATTCCTTCCCGTTCCTTGTCCCCAGGCCCATCCCGCCTATAATGACCTTAGCAGTCGACGAGGCGTAAAGCCATAAATAAGAAAAAATGCATGTATTTCTTCCATCTCTTTCTTACTAGCTTAGAAGTAGTTTCACATCAGCACCTTAAATGTTTACTCTTCTTTTCTATATTTCTCAAAATTTCTGTTTTGAACCTGCTCTATGTCGCATCTAGTTTACTTACTCTCGCTATTTTTGCACTACTGGTTTATCTTGTTCCTATAATATCAGTACTGCTGTCTTCCTGCGTCATATAGACATATTAGTGTCGTCTTCTCTGATCCAGCAAGTCAGAAATTTCTTCTTTGTTCAAGGATTTTTCCCTATTTGGTTTCTTATGCTCAATGTTTATTTACCAGCCCTATTTCCTTCTAAAGTGCATCACATTCTTCTTTCACAATTATTTCTTAGACACGTTTACAGCTTATGCATCTTTTCTATCATGTAAACTGATATAGTATACTCCCTTCACGTCTTTTGCTTCGTTATTCACCTCGATTTCAGCATGCACTTCGTTTTTGCAGCATTGTGGTAAGATACTATAGCAGTTGCTAGATACGCTTTATACATCTCTTTCTAGCCATTATATAATGTAACTAATTTCTATCTCTCTCTTTTGTCTGTTTGCATGTGTTCTTTCTATTTTTTCGGATTCTTCAATGTAATTATTACTTTTAAGTTTATGGAAAATCATAACACTATATTCGTTCATTTCCTGCTGCTAGTCCGAAATCCCCTCAAATAATTCCTTCATTACTTGCTCCAACTAATTCATTCCAATCATCGATTACAAACAGATTTTCCTCTCACCTCACTCATAAATTAAGCGTTCAGTTTGGTGACCGTTTTCTTTATTTCATTACTGTCTTTTTTGCGAAATTGACAAGAGCACTTTTATTTATGTGTTTTTTTTTACTTATGGCTTTACGCCTCGTCTACGTCGAGGTCTTTAGAGGCGGGATGGGTTTGGGAACAAGGATCGGGATGGAATTCGGCCATGGCCTATTGAAGGAAGCATCACGGCATTCGCCTGGAGTGATTTGGGAAAACCATGGAAAACACAATATTTATGTGTCTATTGCAAGAATTTCGTCTAGATTCAACTGGATGCAAAGGATCGAATATTAGTTGGTAACGTCGAACAGAAATTTTGTTTAGTGATTGTCGGAATTCCCAAGGACATTGCTAGATAATATTTGACACACGTAAATACCTAGGGATAACAATTCGTAATAATTTCTCGTGGAATGAACATATCGAGAATGTAATTGGGAAATCAAATCGTATGCTCGATTTCCAGGTCGTAATTTGAAACAATGCACTCCGGAAGTTAAATAGATTGCTTATAAGTCACTAGTGCGTCCTCACTTGGAATATTGTAGTTCTGTATGGGGCCCCATCAAAAGGCGTTAATGGAGGCATTAGAGAGGGTCCAGAGAAGGGCCGCCCGATTCGTGACAGGTATATATAGTTGGAGGGAAAGCGTAAGTGCGATGTTGAAGTAGTTAGGTTGGGAAGACCTGAAACACCGAAGGCGTTGCTCTCGATGGAAGCTAATTGAAAAATTAAAGACTGACATATTTCAGAATGACAGCAAAGAAATATTGCTACCAGCAACATTCGTATCTCGGAATGACCTCGAAAATAAGATAAGAGAAATTAGGGCCTGAACCGATTCTTTTCTATATTCTTTTTTCCACGAGCGATTAAGGAATGGAATAGAAAGGATTTACCGGGCGAGTAAACTTTAAATCCGACAGGAGTAGCTTTCGATAAAGCTCTCCGGCCATCCTGTTCTGGGTTTTCCATGGTTTCCCCAGATCAGTCCACGCGAATGCTGGGATGGTTCCTGACATTAGACCATGGGCGCCTCCTGCCATATCCCTTCCAAACTATTACCCTTTCGGATAGGTGCAATGCACCCTCTGCCACACACTTTTAGTGAATCGCAGAGTAATAGTAATTGCAATAGTAGTTAAGACACCCAGTTATAAAACTAAACACCACTTCTCTGCATATTTTAATCTGTAGTTCCAAATTTTAGTGTGCAGCTCATGCGCAATAACTGGAACATTTAAGACTTTTTGTATGCGAAAAGGTTATTTTTTTAAAAAAACAAGAAGTTGCTCTATCGAGTTTGTGCTTATTTTTGGAGAAACTAAATGGAGATGGCTATGATGAGTACGGCATAGGTGAGGTACACCCTTGTATTTAACTTCCTGAACCGAGCGTGGTGGTGAGTATTAATGCTCTGGCCTCGCGATTGGGAGGACCCTGGTTCGAATACCTGTCCGGCCATCAAGAATTTAGTTTTACATGGTTTACCCACATCACTCCAGGCAAATGACAGGATGGTTCCTTCAAAATATCATGGTCGGATTCCTTCCCGCTACTTGTCCTCAGCTCTTTCCCACCCGTAATGAACTCGATGTTTGACGAGGCGTAAAGTCAAAATAAAAAAAAACTCCACTTCCTGACAGTGGCACAAAGCTGAAGGCTGTATGTTCAGCATAACGCTCCATTCCCTTTACTTCCATCCCTAACATCTTGTGTTCAGTTTATTTCCTTAAATTGTGTTAAAGTGGTGTCCTGAACACGAATAAATAAACAAATCGAGTAGAAACAGTTCTGATACCATTTTGACAGCATGATTTTGCTGAGTGTTTTAAGAAATGTATACAGTTTTAATGTTTTTCCTTATAATGTAATTCCAGTTAACAGTATGCGCATTTCTTTTATACTCTGTTCACTCCGAACTGGCGGCTCAAGGTCATGTTCCCCTGGCCCCGCCCATCACTTCACCCCCCTCCCCCTACCGTTTCTACCTCTCGAAATTGACTGACGTGTCCAGGAAGACGAGTGATCACTTTCCCCTTCGCATGTAGGGGTAAGGGAAGTGGAGTGGGGATAGAGCAGACTAACCTTGAGCCGCTTCTGTCAACTGAAAAGGCTATAGTCATGTAAGGTGCCCGAATATGGACTACTCTATCAAATCTTCCTCGAAAACGCCCCAAGTACGGATGATTTAACGACGAATGCTACACATAACTTTATTTGTCTTCCATGAACAGTTGGCCATTATTGAATATATTTTGATACATTAGTATTTTTCAAATTCGATAGATAATAAACTAGTGTCAGTATTTGCGAACTGCCCACCGTTATCCTTGCATTGATAAATCCGCCGTAAACTGATTATCTATTTTACGTGATTAACCTGCTGCTGTAATACAACCTTTAGGATGTATTAAACGGTGATTACGGCGTGTTTTGGATGGTTTGGCCCACTCACCATCTCTCAACACCCCCCCCCCCCCGCCCCTGAATTAAACCGAAGGTATTACTGTTAAATCACCAAATAAAATTCACAGATCTAATCAGACACGTTAAATTTAATAACTTCTGTCTTTCACTCATGTCATTACACTTTGCTTTTACATCAATTCAGCAAATCATTATGGTTTGTGTATTCTAACAATACCAAATAACAACACATAACATTTGCCTCGCTCGCACTGTGAGCGACGTTCACCCCAAACACAACTGGGCAACTGTTGTACCAAAGATACTATAAATGCATTCTTAACGACTAGACTAATTCTACCCCGTTCATGGAGGAATTGTTTGCTCCATGAACCCGATCGCGGACCGAGCGTGGTGGTGTAACGGATAGCGTTCTGGCCTCGCATTCGGGAGGACGGCGGCTTGAATACTCGTCCGGGCATCCAGATTTGGGTTTTCCATGGTTTCCAAAATCACTCCAGGCAAATGCCGGGATGCTTCCTTCAAAAGGCCATGGCCGAATCCCTTCCCATTCCTTGCCCCCATCCTTTCCCGTCTCTAAAGACCTTGCTGTTAGAGAGACGTTAAGCAGATTAAAAAAAAAAAAGAACCCGATCACTACAACACACTACTATCTATGGAATCACGCAATACATTCTTGATTACGCACATTTATACAATAATTCAGAATATAATTAATGAACTGTTAAAGCAACACTAATAGCATAATCATAATGATAATAATTGAATCAGTTGGGGGGGGGGGGGGTGGTGGTAACAAATGTCATATATTCCATATTAGTCTCTTTGTGTTCCTTTTTTTTTTTTACTTATGGCTTTACGCTCTGTATTCCTATTATAATATTAAATAGGGTATGTCATATTAAGTAAAATATTGAGTGAATTTATATTCAATGAGCAAGTATAGATATAAGTTTAAAAAAATTATAACTAAGAAGATTATGAACAGCAATATTGCAGTAATTATTTAATTTATACGAAAATTCTCTTCGTTTGAGCTTAATATCCCAAAGTAAACGAGGGAATTTACATTATACAGATCATTGTCTTTCGGGAGTTCAGCAAAACTAGTATGTGGCAAACTTTTACATTTCTGTTTTTGAAACCGGTCAAGTTTTCGCGGTGGGACGCACAATAAATACATTCAATTTGACTTTGTTTCCTGTCTTCCATTCCTCCCCCCCCCCCCCCCACCTCCGTTTCAGTGAACTGCACTCGTTTTGTTTTGTCCTCTTTTTTGCCACGACTATAAGCGACTTAAACATACAACTTTCTGATGAGATATATTGCCTTAAATTATGAAAAATTCTAATTTTTAAAGCGAGAGGTTAGTATGAAGTATTCTCTATTTTGATCAGGCTGGTATTCCATATTAACCACGTCTCAGCTGTTTATTTTCAAGTTATTTTAGTTGGAACAATAGAGCGGAAATTCTCTATATTTGTTGTGCTATTAGCCAATATCACATACATTTAGAATACTATCTTTCGAAGCTCTAATTCTATTTTTTTTCGTTTATTGTTTAATGTCTCGTCGACGTGGCGGACGGACACTTGGATTTCGGCGCTGCAAGACGGAGCGAGCCACTATCACTCGCTCAGTGCTGAGGGCCTCCTGGGACACCGAAAATGGCGCTGTTTGACATGAGAGACACCAGACGCTTGGCCCACCGTCGGCTCGGCTGACGAGACTACCTGGGGCCTGCCGGAAACACGCCCGATCGGCTCGACACAGCTCTCATCGCGTGTCACCGACACGACTCTTTGCATGGCCTGCGCTGCTCAACATTACGGTAACGCAATCGTCTACAGAGACAACAACTAGCTCCAAAAATTAAAGATCGTATGAACTGTAGATTCTACTACCTGAGAGGGAACAACCATTTGCCCATTCAAGTAATTGTTTCATCGAATAAAATTTACTTTCTATGTATAAAATCAATAAAAGCACTATATTTCTTTTTTAATATATTATGTTTCACTTGTATTAATGTGAAGGTCCACTTCCGAAGAGACCCCCACCCATAGTCACTTATTTTGTGATAATTAATAAAACTGTTAATAAAGTAGTAAATCCCGAGATATACAGAGGGCGACACTACAACATAAATAATTGTAATTGTTTCACATTAGTTACTTCAGTATCCCATAGAAACTTGTGTAATATTTATATCTAAGCTTTTCATACATGATGGAAATATATTTTGCCCTTAAAAATGTTTGCAAACTGGAGTTTTAGTTATGTCAATAACAGTTTAAAGAAATTAACCACAAAGATCCAGGAATCTTAGCAAGCTTCATACACCATTATAATATCAAAAAATTGGTTTTTATTACATGATATCATTTACAGATGTAAAAAATTATGTTTCACATAAATTACTGTTATTGTTTCACATTAGTTACATCAGTATCCCATAGAAATTTGTGTTATATTTATATTCAAGCTTTTCATACATGATGGGAATATATTTTGCCCTTAACAATATTTGCAAACTGGAGTTTCAATTATGTGAATAACAGTTTAAAGAAATTAACCACAAAGCAACAGGTATCTTAGCAAACTTCATACACCATTGTCATCTCAACAAATTGGTTTTTATTACATGATTTTGTTTACAGATGCAAAAAATTATATTTCAGATAAATTACTGTTATTGTTAAACATTACTTACTTCAGTATCCCATAGAAATTTGTGTTATATTTATATTTAAGCTTTTCATACATAATGGAAATATATTTTAAATTGAAACAACAATCTTCACATTTGTTTTGTTAATATGGTTCATATAATGCTGAGACAAGAAGAAATTCAGTAAAAATATGTTTGCATGTGTAGTGAAAAACTCATTGATGCCATATTTAGTGCTATAACATGATTTTGTGGCATTTTTATCAAGAAGGGAGGAAATTTTACCTTAACTTACATTCAATATAGCATATATAAAACCCTAAAAAACAAAAAAGAAATTTTGTATACTTAACAAGCTTTGTATTATAAATAAACTATGAATTACTGCAGATGTAGTATCACAATGACTGTTCCAGAAAGCAATGAAGGGATAGTTAGCTTTAAAGTTAGCAAAGAGTTCATTTCAAATGTTTTGTGTTACAAATAGTTCTGCTTTTATAACAACATTATTGTATATTAGAATCGAACAAGAATAATGTTATATGCACTAGTCCCCACACCCCAAAAAATGGCAGTATCAGAATGTCATTATCTTTTCTACTGCAGTCTATGGTAGGCAGTGAGAGTAAACAACAATATATATATATTAGTACTTAAGTGTATAAAAATTCAAATTATAATAATTATAATATTATAAAAGCATTCATATCCACACACATTAGTTTATCTTAAAAATATTCATCATATCTAAGGCAATTTAAACACTTAAGCATGGAGAAGAGACAGATCCTATAAAATATTTGAAACATTGTTATGATCTCCTCACTTCAAAATAAATGGACAAAAGTACTTAAAACTAAATTAAAAACTATCATCTCAGTCTGAATATAGGTTTTGATAAATAATCACAATAAGACAGTAACTTTCGTGTATAATTCAGTTTTTCTGTGGATCTTCAGTACAAAGTTATAATAATCAATAGCAGTAGTAATGTCTGAGTAACTCCAATCTCCACCTTCAAACAAAATATGTACATGTCAATAAAATTTCTTGCATAACGAATAGTAGGGGAAGTGGTGGTATTATGGAACACTTTTTCGTTTAAAGCAATATACTGAATTTAAAATGTGGCTGTTCCATAAAAAATGTCACCTCTTTTAGTTTATATATCTGTTATAAAGGATCACAAGTATTTGTGATGACTAGTAAAAGTTTTCAATAATTACAATAGAATTTTTAACTTGCTGTAAATTATGAGCATTTTGAAATGAGGTGGTAATATGAAACAGATTTAAAATAAATTGTAAAACAAACATTGTCAGTTCACATTTTTGTTAATGACATTATTAAATTATATTTTGACCTTACCTGGTAGAAAATCACAATTTACAGTGTAAAATTGTAAAGTTGAAAGAATGCAGAGGTCTGAAACATCGCTTTGTGGTAAAGTTGTTTTTATGAGCTATAAATCACAATTACATTTCAGAGTTCATAGTTCTTCGTGACCAAAAGTCACTGTAGTATATGTATAGTATGAGGTGGAAGGTAGAGGATGGTCACATGATTATCTTTTGCTTTAATTATGACAAAACAAAAGAGGGGTTGTAATATAGAACAGCTGTTTCATATTTTCACCCAACGCCATTTTCGAAACTAATCAGTGAAACTAGACCTTGATAAACAATTTCAAGGAACTAAAATTCATCATTTGTAGGTTTAATTCTATTACTAATTGTAAAGTAGAAACAATCTGTTGGGTTGCAGAGTGTCTTTTTTGGAATCCAAACTGGATGTTTTTCCTCTGTATGTGTGCCTCCAGTTGCTTTAGCAATAATCTCTCTAAGATTTTACTCATTGAGGGGAGCAGGCTGATGGGGTGGTAGTTCTGACAGAATATCGTATTCTTTCCAGGTTTCAGCATAGCTACAACTGTAGCCTGCTTCCAACATCTCGGGTAGTGCTGGCTGTGTAGAAAGATGTTAAAGAGATTTCTGTGAGGTGTTCAATTGCCTGTAGTGGAAGGTTCTTTAGCAGGTGGTTGCTTATATTATCAATTCCACGATCCTTCGTGGGAAGCAGTTTGCTCAATATGCGTCTAGCCTCATCAGAGGTGATCTATTGTGTAGTCATCGTCCTCGGCTGCTAGAAAACGGACAAGTCTTCAGCGGATGTCAGCGGATTCTTCTTCATCATTATCTTGAGATGGTCTGAACTGCTTCTCAAAATGGTCCGTTAGAGATTTAGCCTTGTCAGAGTCATTAAAAACAAAGCCACTTTCGTCATGAAGTGGGGACAATCTGGTACGTCACTTTGTAAAACGTCGTGTATCTGCTCAAAGGTTTCCTTCGTTAACGTCATGGAAGGCCAGGCATGACGACCATTCTTGGTTTCTATGCTCTGCAAGCGCCGCTTTCAGCTCGCGTTGTAGTCGATTTAGTAACTGCCTTGTTTTAGGGCGTCTGGCTAGTCGCCATTCCTTAGCCTTATGCATTATCTGTGCTAATATGTGTGGTGGCAGTTGACAAGACATGGGTCTTTCATTTGCAGGAGAGCCTGTTTATTGTGTGCGCAGAGATGAAGCCTGCAATCCCCTGCGTGATCACAATGTCGAAGACATCTGGGCATCCACCATTCCCCAGACAAGCAAGTTGCATCTGACTGCAAGCCTGTGGAGCAGCTGTCCTGCTGGGTTTGTAGTTCTCGAATGCCAGTCGGGGTGTTCTGAATTAAGATCACCTCCGATGATCAGCTTGCCTTTCATGGAAAGGAGACAATTAAAGTCCACTTCTATTGGTTGCATCCCCAGTGGTCTCTATGCTGATACTATTGAGACTGACCCAGTGGTAGTTTTCACTTCGATGGCCCTGATTTCTGCCTGGTTGGTTTGTGGTGACAGTATTTCATGTTGAGGGATACCGCACATTATGTATATTGCCACACCTCCTCGTGCAGTTCGCCTGTCATGTCGATAGCAGCAATAGTTGGCTACTTTGGCATTAAGGCCTTGTTTGAGGTGGGTTTCTGAGACAATGCAAATATCTACATGTTCTTCACGCTGAAACTGCTTGAAATCTCCAAGTTGTTGTATGATGCCATTGGCATTCCAAACGCACAAAGATAAAACCTGAATATGCGTCCTATTCATTATTGGTCAGGGATTTCACTGGCTATTCAGCTGCGGGATCCGTCTTCGGCTAGCTGGTCAAACTTGCCGAGGAGAGACCTCAAAATATTGAGTAGGCTGCCTATTATGTTTAATAGTTGGTCCATCGTCCCGCTGTTATTTGCTGATCGAGGTGGTAGTGTTTTTCCAAATGTCTTTTCGGCATATGTGGTGGACACCGAGTGATTTGCCCACCTTTGAGCCGTGCTCTTCTTATTTTCCGACTGTTGAGCCGTGCTGTTCTTATTCCTTTTTTGCAGCCGTTGCCTGCTTTTTAGGAGGTCTCTTTTCATTCTGTTTAGGTGGGAGCTGATTCTTGTTCTCTCACTGTTGACTTGGATAGTCGGCGGCTGGTGGTTGTTTGGCTGCTGTGTCCTCTGTCTTCTTGTCATCAATCTTCTAATTCTCTCTTGAGGATTGGAAAGAGTTGATTCCTCGCTGCTGGTCCCAGCATCCCTTATATGCAGGACACTCTTTATAGCTGGCAACGTGACTTCCTTGGCAGTTGGTGTATTTTAGTTTGCTGTCTCCCTTCTTTATGGTGCACCATTGGATAAATACTCAGCAGCACATTTAAAGCATACCGTGGGCATGTTAAAATGGTGTGCTAAATGCCTTAGGGCTTGGCAATTGAAGCACTGAGTAGGGCCATTGGAAGATCTTAATTTCTCAATGGAGCTATCCAGTGACATCAATGATTCCAGGGCGAAGATTTTTCTGTTCTGTGACTTATCTGGTACAACCACAAGAAAGTGAGGCATTAGGTCTGAGCCACCTGCTCCTTTCAGCTATGGCGCTGTGCAAATATCGAAACCGCTGTCTTCGAGTTCTTCTTTTATATCTTCATACGGCATGATTGAAAGCATCCCGTGGAGTACTACTTTTAGTATCTTCTTTGCTACGGAGTGAAATGAATAATATAGTATGTTCGCCCTCTGCAGTGCTGCAGTTACTTCCAGGTAATCATTTGTAGAGTTGGAGATTAATTTAACCTTATCGCCACCAGCAGTCTTCGCTTGGAATGGCCACTCCTTTAGAATCACCTTAACCATCTGATGCATCTCTTTGTAGCTTCTGGGGAATGTACTACAATGGATGGGATCTGATGCCTTGGATATGTTGTCTGTTGTTGATGCTGCTGCTGTTGCTGTGGCTGCAGTTGTGGTTGTGGAGCAAGTACTTCTTGATTCAGCACATTATATGGGTTACTTGTTTCAATGTTGTTGGGGTCCAGTGATAGTGGGGGTTAGCTGGTACAGTGCGCAGGCATAAATCCATCGTCATCAGGCTAGTCTCCAGAAGATTTTGCTTTGCAGTTGGATAAGGTTTTGTTTTGCGTTGGTGCAATTGCACTGATCAGTGACAGTTGGTGAGGGAAAGCTGAAGGCTCCCTTAATTTTCTTGTATACAGCTTTCTTGTCCCTGTTGGTAGATGTAAACTACGACACTAGAACACTAAATTTTGCAAAGTTTCCTCGTTTCTGGGGCACTTCACATTTCCTACAGTGGATGGTGATATGCACCAATTGGTGGCAAGGGAGTCATGTTCTTATATGGTCCTCGTCATCCCTGGCAAAGTTGCCATAGTCTGATTTGTTTCCATGTTCACGTCCTTTGGCTGTTGAATGGACATTGTATTTTCAGGCTGTTCTGCTCGTTCCATGTCAGTAACCAGACAAGGAGGCCTGCTTTACATTGTTACCAAGGCGGTCTTTGTTTTAAATATGGGAGAATTTGCTCAATCTGTTTCAATTCATATTCTTCAATGGCTTGGAGTTGTACAAATTACCCACATGGAGTGTGATACTTCACCTTTAACAAAACATTTCTATGGGCACTGTACATTCATCTTTTTTCCCCAGATTCTTCTGGTCAGTGAAATCCATTTTGCGAACCATGAGGGTGTGTAAATGATACTATCATAACATTAACGGCTCAATAATTACTTGTAATGCATTCAGTCCCCCTTCTCCCTTATCATTATTTATGGGTCCTACAAAATCCCCTACATAGAAATCAATAACAGAAAATGTTTGTTCTTTCAAAGTCTGTATTACTAATTGCATTTTCTGAACAGAGTACTCAACTGTTATTGCTATATGAGTTTATTTCTGAACCAGCCAATTACAGATTTTATACTAGCCCATTCCATTTGTTTGCAGGATCAAATAGCTTGAATGTTTTCTTTTCTAATTAGTAGTAGTATTGTTCTGTCTGATGGTTGTATTTTCTGTTATAACGTTTGAATAATCTAGTCACTCCACCAGATGCACTCCTCCCATGTTCAGTTGTAGTTTTTAGTAAAAATTTGTTTAAATACTTTTATTACCTTCAGAAAACTGATGAAATAGGTATTTGTTTCTAAAGTGGCATCTAAAATGTATATCATAAAATATGTATTATTAAATTTCAATGGGAAGATATGTGATATTTCATTTTTATTAGTTCAAATGCACAAAAAATGTGCTGTATTCTGTTTAATATCATTCAAAACAACAGCAAAACTTTTCTTTTAATGGAAATACAGTAAAGAGTGATAATGGTTCATATTTCTAGTGGTATCTCTGAATTTTATCTGGAAAAATAACACACCAATTCTCTGCAAAATAAAAGAGCAAAACCAGTGTGTGTGTTTTAATGTCAAGCAAAAATATTATTGAATTTTTACTATGTTCTATTATAATATTAAATAATATTATTAAAATTTATCTTTTTATTTTCGGTAGATAAAATATTGCTGTTGTGAGAAAATTAGCTGTAAATCTGAAGATAACTGTATACAATAAAACAATTTTATTTTTTGCATTTAAAAAGATTTTCGTAGCTATAGATAACAAAAATCTACCAATCAGCCTCCATAACTCAACAACATGATATTAGGACATTATTTATCCAGATTTTCAGACTTAAAAAAAAAAAAAAAAAAAAAAAAAAAAAAAAAAAAAAAAAAAAAACTTTTTGCTCAAAACTGTGAAAAATTGGAATTTTTTTATATTATAATGAGCTGCTGTATGAACCAGATTCAATACAGGCTAGAAATAAATTTATAAGCACTTCTACCCTATGGGGGGGGGTGAAAATTACAATTGTTAACAAAATGATTCAACTTCTTTTTGTATGAGAAAAAAAAATCTTAAAAATACAAAAATCACAATTTTTCCATTAAATATGTAATTTTTTGGTTGTTAATTCATAATTAATTCTTGAATATTATCTTCAATTCTATTTCCATAGCTTAAAAAAAGAAATTTCCACTCTGTATTTGTTTGTTTTTGAGTTATATGCAGTTAAACGCATTAAGTATTGCACAATTTTAAAAATGTATGGATTTTCAAGTGAAATTTAACTATTTCTTAAAATCTAAATACTACTTCCTGATTTGCTATGTCTTTTCCAACAACCTTTAACACATCTCTGGTTAATACACAAGGAATTTTACAGTCAGTTTAAACTATGCATCACTTTCATAACATTCATTTTAAATTTCCCAGTATGCTCATTTTCACTACCATGAGAATGATTGCCTTCAGTGAATTCTACTTCTGTCATGTGTTATTTAAATTGTAATAGATTTCAGTGATATTAACAATTAATCTGTTTGCCCATCTGCTCATTGCACCTAAGGTGATACCTTCATTATGAAATAACATATAACACATAGCAGCTCACAAGATGATATTGCAACAAACTGTTAATTTTTTCACCATAATGCTATAAATATTGCTTAAAAATACTACATTAATTTACAATATATGCAGTGTGTGAAATAAGTTTTCCATATGCATGTATGGAAAGGAGATAGGAGATGTGTTGTTGGTAGAAGAACAATGATACATTTGACATACATACATAACTCCATACATTAGTGATTTCTGATGTAAACTATTGGTAGCATTGGTAAATACCACTCAACCGCTACCTAAACTGATAGATGCCTTTCTTCATCCTCTGATAGGTCCATGAATAATATTGAGTCAATTTTTCAAAGAAATATATGGAAATAATTAGATATAAGAACAAAATTATTTTTTTGGCATTTTTGATTTTAAAATATTTATCTATGACAAAAGCTATTTTTTCATTTTTATTTTCAAATGCCATGCTTCCTTTTTTATTAATTTTGCCACTATATTTTCCTCTAATCAAATTTATTGATTACCTCCTTACTCATGATTTCCTCCGCCCATGTGATATCATATTTCATAGCTTCAGTTTCCTCCTTCTAAATATATAGTCCATATTTGGCTTCTCCATCAAGCCACCTTCCCTTTGAGAACTAATTTTCTAAGATTCTGATCTAAAATACAGTACAACTTTTTTCCCATCTGGCGCTAGGATTTTGGGGCCTGGGGTAAGCGTTCTCAGCAGCCACGTAACCAGTTGGGGGGGCCATTTCATCAGTACGGCCTTCCCTCAGACCAAATGGGTGCCTTTATTTTATTTTTATTTTATTTTATTTTATTTTGTTAGCTCTACAACTTGTCGAACCTACAGTCGGGGATAGGGCCGGGGTACATTTCACCCGCTTACCAACCCTCCTCCCTAACGCCGGCCCTGGCAACAACCATATAACTTTTACAAGTCCAGGTGTTACATGTATATAGTATGAATGTTGGTTCACATCTTATTTTACTTCACAAATACTTGAACCAAAATGAAACTTTAATGAACAAATTAACCTGTTATCAACAACAATATCCCCCCTTTTTTGTTTACTTGAAGATGTATTCTGCTGTTTGATTCTACATGAACACTGACCATAATCTGATAGTTATGAAGTGCAGGCCGAAAGTCATGGAAAAAAGGAGCAATGCAAGCATAACAGACTGGAACTGACAGAAAAAATTTGCAGAAATGGTAAACGTGGGTCTAAAAAGTAACTCTGAAAGGAGATCAACTGAGACCAAATGGAATTCATTAGAGACTGAAATAATGAAAGCTGGTAAAGAAACATTAGGATTTAGGGAAAAAAAACTGCCAGAAATCCTTGAATCTCAGAAGAAATTTTGGGGTTGATGGATTAGAAGAGAAGGTATAAAAATTCTCAGGATTAAGTAGGTAATATCACTACAGCCTATTTAGAAATCAAATAAACAGGAAATGCAAAGAAGCAAAAGAAAGATGGCTGCAAGGGAATTGTGAAGAGGTAGAAAGAAATGGTTGCAGAAAAAGTAGAGGTGGCCTATAGAAAGATCAAACAGAAACTTGGAGAAATAAAGAAAATATGTACAAAAATTAAAGCTGAAGATGGGGAACCTCTTGTAAGCTTAGATGATAGAGTTAAATAGTGGAAGGAATACTAGGAGAAACTGAATGATGGAGATGATTTGAACAACTGTGTATTGGAAAAAGAAGTTGCTATCGATGTTGATTACTTAGGTAATCCTGTTTTGAGGAAATAATTTTATAGAGCTTTGAATGATATTAAATCAAATATGGTAATTGGAATTGATGAGATTCCTACAGAATCTCTGAAACCCCTAGGAGAAGAAGGAATCAAATGATTATTCAAACTTATATCAAAATGTCATGAAACAGGAGAGATTATCATTGGTTTGAATAAAGGCGTCATCTTCATACTCCTGAAGAAAGCACTTGCGGAGAGATATGAGAATTATTGCACTATAAGTCTATCCTGAAGGTATGGAGGATTGCATCAAACCAGTCGAATGACTGACGACAGCAAGAAAAAAAAGTCTATCCTCACATGCTTTAAAATTACTGACCAGAATAATATACATAAGAATGGAAAATGTAGCAGAAGGGATAGTATGTAACGATCAGTTTGATTTAGGAAAAACTGCTGTTCAAGAGGTGCATTTCTGGCGTTACAATTATTATTTGAAGGGTGGATCAAGAAAAACAAAGACACTTTTAAGGCATTTTTTGATAAGAAAAAGCCTTTGATAATGATAATGGGGCAAGATGTTCTAAATTTTGAAAAACGTCAGGTATCTATAAATTTTGCAACTGTGTGACAAAAATTTGTAATCAGAACCATGAGTTAGATTAAATAGTATTGTATATCATATCTGTAGTCAGTTTCAATGTTAAATCATACTAGAAAGCAGATCTTCACAGTTTTGAGATAATATTTTGAGTTGCATCAGCCTTAAGCATTCGCCTGGAGTAATATTTCGAAAATTCGTATTAAAATTATTTATTTTTGGCTGAACTATTAAATTTACGAAATTTTGTTATAATAACTAAAGTTGATGTTTGTTACAAGATCTAGCAATTTGCTCATTTTTCAGAGTGATAGGCTTATTTTAGTTGTCTAAATAATAGATCTGGTACTAGCTTACGAACCTCAGATTTGTTGTCTGATAAGCATTACAGAAGATTATGGTGGGAAAATGGAAGTACTGCTTCTCAGGAGTGGCCTTAGGGGGTGGAGAGCAGGGCAATTGCCCAGGGCCTCGCTCTTGCAGGGGCCTCGCACAACAGCACGACTAGCAAAAAGTTTATATTTAAAACTTTTTATTTTATTCTTATCTATTACTTATAACAGTAAAAAAGTTGGTTAATTCATAGTAAAGTATATATTCATAGTAATAAGGGCCTAAATAAAATTTCTCATTTAGATTTATTCAGCGGCACATTCGTATGAAAGTAAAATTAATGATATCAAAATTATTTAATTTATCAGTAAATAATATTGTTAGTAATTTTACTGTAAAAAACGATTGAAAAATTCATTACTCTTTGAATTTTGTTCCTCGCATATCAGAAACCTTACTTGAAAACTCGGTTTTGTTACTTTCGTCGTGTTTGTAACTTCCGCTCGGGCAATTCTCGTGTTTTATTTCTTTAGTCAAATCTTGTCACTTTACGCTTATTTTGCTAGCAGCTGTTAGTTCGAGCCACACCTGACCGATACTGGTCCACACTGTCACTGCACCGACAGTCGGCCAAGTGATGGCTCGCCCTTCTCGTGTTCACACTTGGCCGTAGCTCGTCCGTGTAATGGACTTATTCCCACTCGGTCTTCAGTCTTCCTTAATGTGTTCACTCACTTGTTTCACGGAATCAGTGTTAAAAAATTTCTGTAAATGTGAGTTGCGTAGGAGTACTTAATTATCTATGAAAGTAATAAAGAATATTAAACTACTTTCTTTACCTGAAACAGTATCATTTCACTGGTATTCAAAGGCAGTGTTCACAAACCATCATTTAAAGTCTTTTGCATACTATACTGGATTGAAAGATTATGAGTTACTGAAAGCTATCGCAGTGAAATGTCAATCGGCATTCACTTCACACTTGACGTACCGTATTTCTTCGGTCTGTGGTTACTTTAGATTAATTCGTTTTTTTTTTAATTAATAAAAATGAGGTCATTTTATATTTTAATTTAAATACAGGCTGTTAAGATGCTGTATAAAATTTAATGTAGTCTCAAAGAGCTAGTCACACAGTTTCTTACCAGCTGTGTAGTGCACCTCTCTCGTAGCCGCCTAACTGACCAGGAAAAGGAGACCTACAGTTTAAAGTAGAATTCCAAGCACGGAGTGTGCTAACATTTCGTATTAAGAAATCAATGCTTTGCCAGAGGTAAAATTCAATTTTAAGGCACGTAAAAGCTGCAACCGAGAGCAGGATTTTAACCGGGAATCTTCCATACCCCAATCTCACACTGTTGCCTCCATATACATCAGCCAAAATACTATATAAGTAATGAAAAATATGTTCTCAAATATAATAAAATAAAGGTGCTCTTTTTCTATACAATGTACTTTGTTGAACATAGTGCGTCGTGACAAGATTTATTTTATGATGGCTGAGTGGGTATCTTGAGAGTGCAACACGCAACATGGTGATCAGAGACTGAAAATGAGCAAAATTGTTCCTAAAATTGACTCAACATGCAACAAGAAACAAGCCCATCCATCCTATTATTTAATAACATATTGCTCTGTGAGTCTGTATTACCTTCTTCAGACAAAAATTCTCATTAAAAAAAAGTTTTTGAGGGGTTCATCATTTTTTGGGAGATTTCGTAAGGGTACGTGAAACAATGGGTTTCAAAAACTCTGTTTTATAATGATGTAATCTACATTTTACAGTCATTTGATGAACATGGAAGTGAGGTTGAAGAACAGATATTTTTTTAAGGTAATCGATAATTTGAAAACAACATTTAGCCATAAAAGACTAAAAATTTTCAAACTGCTTCCATATACTTCTCCACATCCAACAGCCTGACACCGTCAATTAGTAAATAAAAAAATGACGGCGCGGTGTTAGGTGACACGCGGTGTCGTTTGAACTAACTTCAATCGAATGAGCACCAATAATAAGATAATTTTTACTGCGGTGGCTTTATGGGTCAGTATCAGTCTAGTGTGGCCCAACTAGCATGCATTACAAAATCGTTTGTAGGGTATATATCTTTCAGTAGGTAAATAAACATTAAATTAAATTAAGCATTAGTGAATCTTACATCATTTACAGTACTTACATTAAAGAGTGAATTGTTTAAAAAAAAAAACCTGGGTAAAACTACTTTTAAATTATTTCAGAGTTAGTTTGTGTGCAAAAATGATTTATGAAAAGAGTTTACGTGATCGTAATGCCGGTAGAAAATTTGATTCGGACAGTTGAAACAGGAAACGAGCTGTCAAAAGAAAACTGGTGCTTTAATTAAAGATTTTAGTCTTAGGAATAGCTGCAAACATTGTTATTAAATCCCTACGTATATCTTTCAAGGCCATGGGCACTGGGAGGGGGGTAAAAAGGGCTGCACTTGCACCCTCCTGCTATGAAAGAAAATACTCTGAAAAAGATTAAGAAATAAAAATTTTATTATTAAATTCGCTGTTTGAATAATAATTTGAAGCACCTAGGTTGTTGTACAAATTTGTTCAAAACCTTGTCAATAAATTCAGTATCCTTAGTTACTAAGTAATAAGTGTTATACATAATGTATAAAGAAATGCAATACACCTCCCTTAAAGTAATCCTGTTGGCGCCCATGTTCAAGGCATTTATATACCATAGTTTATTGTGATTAATAATTTGTTGTCTTTATGTATCTTCTAAAACAATATTTTAAAATTCAAAATTTATTTATTTTTAACTTTTGCATTTCATGTCAATAATAAGAAATATCTACTTTCGGTTCACTTACTTTCCACAAGGGTGAAGGGCCTCACGAAAATCTTCCCCCCTGAGCCTCACAATAGTTAATGCTACCCCTCCTGCCACTCCCAGGGATGTCTCTGCACAAATTTTTCCTCTACTTCAGTCGGTCAGATAGGGTAGGCGCGACAACATGTAGCTTAGTCATCCAATTTCAGTTAGAGCGCAGCTATGCTGCTTGGTCACAATGTAGGGACCGTAAAGTTTAAAAGTTTTGGTCTGAATGACAACTATGCTGTTTTGAAGTACTATTATGCCATGTGGGACCTCGGGAGTACTTAAGTGTCAGTCGTTCAGAAAGTAATTTAAAAGTAGAAGCCTGTGATGAATTTTTGCATATTTTCAAGAGATAATTAATTTTACTTTGAACTTTGGAGTGTGGTCTGGCTCAAATCAGTTAATCAGACTTCCAAATATAACATCTGAGAATTCTTCTGAAACCTGTTCAGCTAATGACTTTGCTATATCTTTCAAGGATATACTTATTTTTACCTATAACAGACTTGTGAACATTATTTGAAATACCTTTTCTTAATTTGAGGTTACACACGCTAAGTGGTGACCTTTCATTATAGCAAAGTCAAAGCTGAGGAATTATCCATGGCTACATATGATCAAAGCTAAGACAAAGCATTATGCTCATCCGCAGCGTAAGCTTTTCGTCTCACAAGAAGATAGGTCTAAAATACCGAGATTGAATAATACTTTATAATATTTATAAGAATCAAGTAGCTATAATAAAAGTAAAGAATTATAAGAGACAAGCATCAGATAAAAAGGATGTGAGACAAGGTTGTAGTCTATCTCCATTAATATTCATCTTGTTTGTAGAAGAAGAAATAAAGGAAGTGAAAAACCATTTGAATGTGACACAAATGTTAAAGGAGAAAATATGAGCATGCTACAATTTCCTGATGACATTGTCTTGATAGCAGATCAAGTAGAGCATATTGAGAATTTACTGAATGTCATGAACAAAATACTGAAAGAAGATCTTGGACTAATTATAAACCAAAGCATGGCAATAGTGATAAAATGAAGTAGAAATGAAACCTCTGAAAAAACATTAAGTATAAAAATAGGTTCGGATGTAAGAGAAGAAGTTAGTGAATTTTGTTACTTAGGAAGTAAAATTACAACCAATGACCAAAGAAGTAATGATGTTAAAAGCAGAGTAGCACTACCAATTCATGAAAAAGTGAAATCTTTTATTTTCAAATATTGATCTAGAATTTAGAAAGAACTTTTTACGACCCTATGTGTGGAACAAAACACTTTATGGAAGTGAAGCATGAACTATAGGAATACCAGAAAGAAAGAAAATTGAAACATTTGAAATTTGGTGCTGTAGAAGGATGTCAAAAATTAATTGGATGGTGGATAAAGTACATTTGGAAATGATGGGTAAGGAAAGACGTTTGTGGAAGAGGCTTACAGAAAGAAGAGACAAGATGGTTGCTCGTAGTTTGAGACAAGCAGGATTCTTTAACTTGGTAGTGGAGTAAGTAATGAAAGGTAAAAACTACAGAGGATGACAGAAAATAGAATATATGCAGCAGATAATTGTGTACAGTAGGCTGTAAGTGTTATGTTGAGATTAGAATGTTAGTGCAAGATAGGAAGGAATGGATGATTTCATCAAAGCAGTAAAGAGACTGATGCCAGGGAAAAAAGGTATTTCATATCATACTCAGTTATTTCTAGTTGCTTGGTAACTTTTCAACTGCATTCAAATACAATGATTGAAACAGTATCATTGAAAATGAGAAAGTTACCCCAAGCTATTATTTGTGCCTGTGAAAGATAAGAACATTACTTTAATGATGGTGTATAAAGAGATCAACTAGACATTTAGTTTAGAATGAGATACAAGTGTTGCTTAGTCCTTCTCAGCTTAGATGTTTTTGCCTCAAAAATTAAACCATTTTCTTAAATTGCCAAACTCTGCAAATTAATCCCACAATTATGTGCAGGTGTAGGATGATTAATGGTGTTCCAGAACTGTTGCAATGATCTCTTCTTTTCTTATTAATGAATCTACAAAATTTTGATGATGTTATGGACAAAACTCTGGGTGTCCTCTGTCAAACCGGATTAAAGTTTTAAATGACAAACAAAATGTCATAATTCCACCATATCATAAATTCTAACACTGTTTCATATTAATTTGTGAAGTATCTTAGTAGAATTGCCTACTCCTAATGTCTATTTAAAAACAACAATGCTAATGCGCATTGTACAGTTGGCAGAGATGATCATTTTCCCTCTTGTAGTCTTCTGCAGCACAAATAAATATTTGGAATTCCAAACAACCTGCATTGCTTTGTTGTGTGCTGTTAATTGGTAGTTAATTAAAGTTAAAATCTAAATTTTGATAGTCATATTTCCTTTTAATATTAGAATATAATGTATTTTAGCAGTGTATATGTTAATAAAGTGTTTCATTCCACTTATAAATAAAGGGTGTCAACTGTGATTTTAGTGCTGTGGTTGTGTTTCTTTACATTTATTTTTGAATCAGGATAGATTGCATGCTCTGGTGACATTTTCCCTACATACTCATTTGCCCTCTTCATTTACTAACCTGCTTGAACCCTCTATGAATTTCAGTAATAAATTCAATCAGTATTTTTGTTAAATTATTCATCACTTCTATTTGGTAATGTATTGCAATCCCTGCCTCCTTTTCAATGGCAGAAATTTTTCCCATACCTTAATTCCAGATATTGAGCGCCAACTTGTGGTCAGGGCTTGAAATGGTTTTTTCCCTTGTATGCACCACTCTTAATTCCTCCACCAATACCTTCCCACACCACATCACCAACATATGCCCGGTAAAAACTCAGAACTCTCTTCAGCATTCTCTTGTCTTCACATGACTACCATTCCATCTCATTGATCATGTAAGTTGTTTCTTGTGTTCTGCAGAAATTTCAGAAACAATTCTAGCAGATTTCCTTTGCACCCGCTCCAACTGATATATGATACATATAACGTGAGTCCCGTATGGCAGTACCACACTAAGGAAATATTTTGGGTAAAGTTTGGTAACCATATTCAATCACTTCCCTGGTACATTCCCTGATGACTCTCTGTAACAAATAAAGGTTTTTGAAACCCCTTCCTACCACCTACCTAATGTGTCGTGCATATCTCAGTTTACTATCAAACTTTGTGCCAAAATATTTATGCTTCAAGTATTCAACAAGCAATTCTTTCTCTACCCTATAATCATATGCAACCTTTAGTTTTTTTTCTATATACTTAATAAACTAACACTTCCTTGTAATTGTCGTACATTAGAATAATGAGTACCAATAGTCTAAATACACTTGCTTGTGGCACTCCCTTTTTCACTTATTTCGCTTCTATATTTTCTACCTTAAATCTCTGCTTTCAACAGATTAAGAATTCTTCTACCAAACAAATCAATTTTAAAACCTTTCTGTTGACTTTTACCTTATTTTTTTGGCTCGCTCTGTCATATAATTTTAAAATACGAGGCTACTCTATAAATTATGCCTCCCTTGTCAATTTAATTGAAATGGCTTGCATATGGACAAGTAACAGGGATTCATAATTTTCTGTTTTATTCAAATTATTTAATATAAAAGCCCATTTCCTAGTATTTATTCTGGGCCCATTCTTGAAATTTATTACACAATACATACATCGTTAAATTCTAGTTAGCCACTACCTGTTGGAATTTATTCAAGATGTAAGGCTAATTTATATTATTAAAAAATTAATCAAGTTTCAGGAATGATAGTTATATAATTAAATTAAGAATGGGATAGAATGTCTTTGATGGGTGTTAATTGTTTATATTAGTAATTAAAATAACCTGAGAGCAGTTTACAAAAATGCATCTTCATGCACATATGAAAGTATACAAAGAAACACAGATACACACATGCACACACTTACTTACATACTCATAATATTTGGTGGTTATGCTATCGTTTAATACAGGTACACATATATATCCACACATATATTTAATTATATGATTGTTCACAATTAAACTTGTGCCTACAAATGTATACACATACAAAAACATGTAAGGATGCACATGTACACAAATAAGCATTCTCTTTTGCATGAATACTGGTATATGCAATTAAGCATACACATATTCACATTCATCATATATACAGATACATAGGGGGGAAAGATGAACTTCCATCACTTTCAGCTCTGTTGTCTCACTATATGTCACTTTATGCACTAGTTACCCTTTTTAATACCTAATCCCAGAACAGCCACCTTGGAGTAACTAACCTACTTAGGAAATGCTCCTTAGACATATCAGGAGTTCCTTTCTTTGGATGGTCATTGATAGGTCAATTGTCGCTGCCAGTTGGGACCATTTCTATGTGCCAATAATCATTCTTTGGCTGTTGCTGCAGCCATGTTGTAAGCTGCTTCAATAATTTCCCACCACACAGTATGTCAAAAATGCACTTGCCCTTTAATATTTGTTAGTATGGTGCTCTTTGTTTGGCTGTTGAACCACATTCCCATATAACATATTCTAGAGTGCTCCCAAAGAATAGATCATCAGCAAAGACAACATATCCAATAATTTTGGGCATTCTTTGCAGCTTTGTCACTACCATTGTTTCCACAGTCTTAGCTACCTCTGTTCACTATCCCTCTTCTTAGCAGATCGCTGTTGTAAGGTCCATGTCCCATCAAGTTGCCCACATAGTAGGAGTAGTTCTGAGATTTTGAGACTTTTGCAGACACTTGGAAACATATCGTAAGTTCCTCTTCCTGTTGTGAATGCATTCCAGCATTGCTGCTTTTCTTCCAACAGATCTGTTTATTTCTGCATCTGTTGTTCCTGTTGATTCTGTTATTTTTGCCTCCTGTTACAGATTACTTGCCTCGAGCCAGTATAAGATACACCCTTCCAAATGTCAAAGTTCTGTGGCCACACCACAAGTGTAACTATATGGGCATAAGTTGCTGTTTCTTTCTAAGCACCACTCGGCCTAAGTAGAACACTTTGCTGTGTCCTCCTCGAAAATATGGTTGGTTTTCATTTTCTGAGCTGTCTGGATCCTACAACTGATGTTAATAATAAATTATGGTATGTGTGAATAACAAGCAGTGAAACATCTTTCCCCATGCTAATTAATTCATTGCTGGAGTATCTCTCCCACATATTTCCTCCAGATGGGCAGTAAAATTTAGACTTTTATCTTACTTCACACCAAGGTATAAGTTTACTGCGTTTTTATTACAGTAAATCCATCTACTTTATTGGTGGGATTGATATTTAATCTGTCTTCTGATTATAAATAACCAGTTTTATATGGTCCTAATCTTAGCTTGACTGGTCTGCACAACCGACAGAGTCCATACAGAACCTAGGCACTTTTCGCTTCAATGTTGGCTCTGATTTTTCCATCTACCAGTTAGAATGAATCATCAGCAAAGACAACATATCCAAGAAGCTCCTACATTCTTTGGAGTCTTTTCATTCCAGGCTCAAACCCAATGTTTCAAAACATCAGGCCACACATGGATTGCTGTGGACAATGCTTTGCCAGCCTTTACTCAATGGGTGCTCCAGGACACCTTATTTTAATGTATCTGTTTTTACAGCAATACTTGAAGGTGCTGAACAAGTTCCTTGGACAAATTATTTCCTTAAGCCATGCAAAAAATGCAGTACTTCATAGATAAGATATATCAACAAGGATCGCTACCACATTTTATTTTATTTATTTTATTTATTTATCAATCTTGTTTCATGGATCCCTGCTGAGGAAGCACCTCTGGGATGTGAAACATGTCATGGTTAATATACATACATACAATATGAGTCATAATCATAGTAAAAAACAATTATATGTTACAAAGAAAAAATAAATACAATATAATAAACATAAATTTTTACAACTGTGATTTGCAAAAGTCATATTGAATACAATTAATTGTTTTGTTCAAATTCTTGAATGGAGTAGAAGGAGTTGCCAATAAGATAATGTCTCAGTTTTTCTTTAAATATATCTTTATTTTCTGCAAATTGTTTTATACCCTTGGGAAGTTTATTAAACAGATGTATACCAGAATAATTTACTCCTCTTTGTACTAATGACAGAGATGTTTGTGGTTTGTGCAAGTTATTTCTGCTTCTTGTATTGAGATTGTGTACCTGTGAATTAGAAGTAAACAGGTTAAAATGATCTATGACAAAGCACATGGGAGAATATATATACTGAAAACTCATTGTAAGAACACTGAGTTTTTTAAAAAGTTGTCTGCAAGAAGTTCTTGGTTTTACCCTACACAACATCCTAATAGCTCTTTTCTGTGCTATGAAAACTTTTTTACTTTGTGAAGAGTTTCCCCAAAAAATTATGCCATATGACATTACTGAATGAAAATATGAGGAGTAAACCTGTTTTGTTAATTCTAGATCTGCTGTTAGAGAAAGTGTTCGTATTGCAAAGGTGGCACTACTTAACTTCTTCAGTAGTGAAGTGATATGTTCATGCCAACAGAGTTTCTCATCTATTTTAATACCAAGGAATTTTATAGTCTTTATTTCTAATATTGTGTTATTTTTATAGCTTACTTGTAAATCTGGCTGTGCATAATTTTTTGTTTTAAACCTAATATAATGTGTTTTTTCAAAATTTAGTTTTAATGAATTTGCCTTAAACCAATTTGCTACTTCAGTAAGTACTTCATTTACATTAAATTCTAGATTGCTGTTTGGTGTTTTTCTCACAGTCAGGTTAGTGTCATCTGCAAATAAAATAGTCTTAAATTTGTCAGATAAGTTTCCAGGAAGGTCATTGATGTACAACAAAAAGAGGAGGGGTGCTAGGACAGAACCTTGTGGAATTCCATGTTTTAATTTTTTCCCAGTCTGATGAAGCATCTTTGTTTATTTTAGTATCAAAAATGGACACTTTTTGCATTCGACTTTCCATGTATGATCTAAACCATTTACCTGTGATTCCATAAATACCATAGTATTCCATTTTTTTCAAAAGTAGTTCATGATTTACACAGTCAAATGCTTTTGCAAGATCACAAAATATTCCTACAGGGCTCATTTTTTTATTAAGTTCCTCAAATGTGTTATTTAAAAATGAATATATAGCCATTTCTATAGATGATCCTTTTTGGAACCCAAATTGGGATTTAGTGAGGATATTATTTTGCGTAACATGTTTTATTACTCTACAATACATGACTTTTTCAAAAATCTTTGAGAATCCTAAAAGTAATGAAATGGGACGATAGTTATCTACACATGTTGATTCTCCTTTTTTAAACAACGGTTTTACAACTGCATATTTTAGTCTATTTGGAAACACACCTTGAATTAAAGATTCATTACAAATGTGGGCAAGTACACGATCGATACAATCTGAAGATCTTTTTAGTAATTTACTTGAAATATTGTCATAGCTGTTACATAATTCTGATTTGAGCTGATAGAGCTTACACAAAGTGGGATCTACTAGCACTACCATTTCTTGTACTACTTAAGCTGGAATGCCAAGCAGACCTAAAGCTTTGTTCCTGGACATGGAATATTTTGCTTGTACTACCTCCAAGATGCTTATATGTACACGTCAGTTTTGTCTATGTAAGTCCATTTCCAGAAGGAGCACTCTGCACTCCATCTCATCAGCATTGACTTGATCATCAGGAAGGAGCTCTTGGAGTTATAATTCTGTAGTAGTCTTCCAACTTTTATTCATGGTTCTACCATTTTTTTTTTTTTTTTTTTTCTTTTCTCGCACAGTGGACAGTGTAGTCAGAGTTTTAACTTTTGTGCTGCAATTTTGTGTGGGACACCCCAGGAATCTTTGTGCGAGTTCATTTTACAATTTCTTTCCAACTTCTCTGTTTAGTTGCTACCAGCAGTTCTTGAAGTTCTCTTTTAATTTATCTATTTCTTTCTAGCAGCTGTCATGTAACATTGGTGATGAGGCAATGTTGGTAGTCTTTTCTTGGTTCACACATTCTTTGTTGTGGTCTTTTCAGTCTATCAGTCCAAGGTCTGTCTCTTGAGAGGAATGGTCCTAGTCATTGATATTTGAGTTCTTTTGCAAATCAATCTACATTATTATCATTTAATCAGATTTATGGTTGCAAAAAACTATCCACCAGCCTGTGCCATTCTGCCTGTTAGATGTTATAATTTCACTTGGAAATCTGTGCTTCTGACATTTCAAATTCGTTCCGCCTTCTGAACAACTCTAAGTAATAATATTATAGTCACTGGTGGTTAATTTTTTTATCAGTTACCAAATCACAGATTGCTCAATGTTTCAATTTTCTCTAAGCTCCTAACTGGATGCTATATGTGTAGGCTTTCCGTAGGAGATTTCTTTTGTCTACATTCAGTTCACTAATGAATCCACAAAAAGCTCGCCTCTTGTATCTGTCACCCCGCTATGCCAGAGCTAGGATTTAACATTGGCAAAAGCATGATTACTATTGGTCTGTTCGTTAGGACAGTGTACACCTCTCTTATTTTACCAATGAATGGTTCAGTAGGATCACTGTATTGAAAATACATTATGAGAATTACTCTACCTGAGTCAGCATGTCAATTGTTTGTCACTGGAGTAGAAAACGAGTCCGTTTGTAGATCTGATCTCGCAACAACAGAACTATGCTATCTTGTTTAGATTAACTTGTCTGCATGTAGATATGATCTGTAATGATACCGGCATGAACGAACCTTCCTGAAGGATGAATGGGTCTCCTGGAGAAATATCACATCTCAATAAAGTTCTCCTGACATCTTTCTCACCTCGTGAAATACCAACCTCCTTATCCTGGCATTTAGTTGTGCAATTCCTTTATTTTAAGACTTTTTGCTAAAAGGTAAAATGATGGAATTTAAAAGTATACAAGCAATGGTCTCTAGCTGGAGGAAGGTTACATATTTCCCAGCTGGATGCACTATCCTAATTTTATGACTCAGTGCCACACTGATATTTGAATTATCCTCGAGTCGACTAACTTTTAAAATTGTTTTATACAAGTGTACCTGTTTGATTTGTGTCCTAATTTTTAAAATGTTTTACCAATTTTGAACTTGTTACAGACTGTGGATCATCTTCAAGCCCATTTTGTTGGCCCGTGTTCCATAATAAGCCACTTCTCTTGACAAATGGGTTCTGGGGATGATTTGCAGAAGTTGAAAAAATTTCGTTCATTTGGACATAGGGGTCATCAGTCGGCGTTCCTACACCTTGCTTCTTACAACTCTTTTGCATGTTTAGTTTTTATATGAAGCATGCAGCTGTCTTCACATTTCTTTTTTGTCTTGAAGAGATGTTGTCCAAATTCAGTCTAAATTAGATTTCAAGGTAAGGTACACTGCTGTAGTCTGCTACATTTAGGATACCACTAGTAATATTATTTACATGAAACTTTTATGGTTTTTTTTAAATTACTTACAGCATTAATATAATTCTCATGATGAATTTCAAATTTCTTAGTCTGCCCATGTTTAATCGTGCCAACAATCTTATTCTCTTATTTACACCCTCCCATTCCTTAGTTATAGTTCCTAATGGTAGCTTTCAAAGAGTTACTTCAGTTCTCTGCCCTTTTCAGGTCCTCAGAAACTACTTATTCATTCTTATTTATATTGGTAATTGTCTTAATTCGTTCTTTCCCCTCACTTCTTCTACTAGATGCACCACTCAGTAGTCCTCCTACACCAATGGTATTCTTCACGCCAGTAACCACATCTTCAGCTGCCTTCCAAGCTGTTTTTAATTCACTTTTAGCTGTTTCAACTGTCCTTTACCGCCTTGTAATCTCTCAACCCTGTCGTGTTCTCTCGCACTGAACCATATACAACGCAACTGTGCTCCAACTGCGCTTACAAAAGCTTCATGAAACAGTAGCAGGCAGGAGCGGTCTGCACGACAAGACCTACTATGCAGACACGTTAAAACATTCAGATTCTTTAGATCTCGGGCTTTCACATCACTAAGATATGGCCGCCAACTTAGCCTGCTGTCAAAAATGAAGCCCTCATAACAAACAGTTTCATTTAAAGTTAAAACGGTATTACTTAAAGATATACTGTGACTGGGAGTATCGACAGAAAAATGAAAACCAGTGTATATTGACCATTCATCCATCCAATTTTGTGTGAGCTAGAATTTCCTCTCAGCACCTGTCAGCCTAGATGACTAGCAGAAAGTAGCGAAATCAACAAATATTATTGAATGGGACCCTTTATCGCCAAAGGAACGTAGTTAACACCCAAAGCAAGAAAGACTTGCACTTAAAACAGAGCCTTGCAGTAAACCGTTTAGATGGAGAATAAGGTCTGATACTTTACAACCGATTTGATTTTAGAACCATCGCTGCGATTAAAATGAGGCAGATATCCCTTAAATCCCCGTCCATGTAACCATTCCACCTGGTAGTATCGTTAGCCGTGTTTATATCAAAGAACATACACATAAAATATTGGCTGCGGATGAAGGCATCATATTTCTCCGCTTCCAGTATGATCTGCCTAACTAAGATGTAAAGGAATTACCTGAATCCATATTGAAAGCAGCTCAGCAGATTTTGGGATTCTAGAAGCAAGATGAGGAGCTGAATTACGAGCCACTCTAGTGTTTTTTACTTATGGCTTTACGCCTCGTCAACGTCGAGGTCATTATGGGCGGATTGGGACTGGGGACAAGGAATGGCAAGGATTCGGCCATGACCTTTTGAAGGAAGGATCCCAGCATTCACCTAGAGTGATCTAGGGAAACCATATCTGGATGTCAGGACGGATAACCTGCCGAATGCGGGGCCAGAGCGTTAACCCCCCAACAATCATTCTTGGTAATAATCCTCCCTAGTGTCGACCCAACGCAGATCGTTGAGGTGATGCTTCGATTATCGTTAAAATATCTAGTAGCCACTCTTTAGCATTTCTGCTGTGATACTTCAGCATCTGGAACTGGATCAGTTCAGACCTTGTCGCCCTATTTTTGACACTGTTTATGGCTTACTCTAGCTACTAAGAAGTGAAGGGGCAATTTCAAATCCGACGAATCGAATCTTGAAATGTGTTTTTGAGCAGCAATTCTACGTTAGGTACCTGAAGGTCCAAACTGGCAGTGGTGGCAGCAATGGACCTCGCCATAACGCGCGCTCCTCTATGCTTGTCAGTGACTACACTCCCCTGATCAAGCAATCTAAATACTGGTGATCGAGGGTGCATTCCAGATGTACTTTTGACGTTGTTGTGGAACCGTTAATAGTGGTAAAAAAAGTTCTGTCATTAAGTCATTTTGTTCTTCTCAATCACGCGACGAGTCTTAGCTCTTACAGTCCAGTATGCTGCTAGGTTTCGGTGTTGGGAGCAACCTACTAAAACGACGCAATACTAAATATTGGAAGGAACTTCATCGTTCCACTATGGGGCAGGCTTTCTACGCAGTGTTCCTGAACTGTTCGGGATGGAAATATCAGCTTCTCGATGAGTCACTTCTATGATAGAGGTGCCAATCAGTTTTGCTGATGATCCGTTTGTGTAGGTTATTTCCTCCCACACTTCAGAACTCTGTGATCAGCCATATTTGGAAGTGATTGCCTCCATGAAGTTCACGATTCACCTCCCAACGCACGAAGTCAGGAAATTGAAGGAGAATTCAAAGAATAGTCAGTGACTGAGGACGTACAGGAAGTAGTGATAAAGTGTTTCATTTTGCCGGTATTGAAGATGCAACACTCCTCTCACTTTGATGATCTACAAATTTTTCAATCTTTGAGATAATTCGTCGAGGAACCTCATAGCGCACCGATTAACATTCTTAGGCAACACAGAAGTATTTTCAGTATTGCCACTTACCTACTATGTGATCTGAGGAAACTCGGCCACATTCTCTGACTCCCACTACTTAAAGGAGTTCCTATATCCACGATATCAAGGCTTTTATGGGATTTGCATTTTACAGCAATCTCCCCAACCTTGTCCCAATTAAGGAGTTCAGTAGCCTGCCAACTGTTGGATGTTTCATCTCATTCCGCAGCTTCTTAAGTGATTTTAGGATCCCTGCACGACCCAAACCGCTCTTTGAAATGTAGAATGGAGACACTTTCTCTTTACAATATTACACAAGTGTTCAAAAATGAACAAATTTATTCTTCCTGTTGGTTTCTGTTTCTGATACAGGAGGGTTACCTGGACTTACGGGTGTCCGAATTACCCATACCGCAGTTATTGCTTTTGGTGATTTTCGAGTTTTAGATTGGTTTTAATTAATATTTGGTCCAACGAGTATAGAAGAAAAGGTCGAGTGACGCGTCTCCTCCATTATGTCCCCTAGCTTAATAGAATAGGACTATGCATGTGTTCCTGGGGTTGCAGGCTAGCGAGTGGTTGTACTCACCACCCGTACACCTCCATGGCATGTGTCGAAGTATGAGGGTTTTTTTTTCATAGAAGAATGTATTATTCTTGAGATACGAGCGTTGTAGCTGAAATTCCCGCTCTTGAAGGCACACAAAGTTCCACTGTTCCCCCCTATGGTGGTCATTGAAGCATGCCAGGTGTTTACAATGTGCGAAACTTACTGCGATTTGAAGTTCCAACTCGATTACAGCGGGTTCACGAAACCCGTACCAGGCACTTGTGTACCAGAAACATGGGGGGCTGAACATTTCCCTGAATTATTTCTTTGGCTCTAAAATATATGTCTTTTAATAACAGCACCTATTACCTCCTTCAATTTTGGCCATTGCTTTACTGATCTCTGTAATATTCAACAGAACTGCTTCATGATCACTTTATCCTTCAGTTACATTTTACTTTGTTTATTATAACCCTACAGTTCACAAGTAAGTGTATTATAACTGGGGTTGTGATATTTTTGAAATAGTATTCACCTTTTCAATTTTGACACCGTCTCTGCTCTGGTTATTACAGCTGAGTTTCAGACCTGAAGCTTACGGCAGAGTACGCAGTCGAAAGCTAGCCTTTCATCAAAATTATCCTGCAGCTAACCGCAATGATTATATTTCAAGAAAATGAAGTTTTTTTTATCATTATTCAGTATCAGTGAAATTGCTTGTAAAACGAATCACATGTAAATTCCTGGGACTGCTAATATCAGTTGACAGAAAGCCGAATTGTGGAGGTCATATTGAGACATTGTAGGTAAAGTGTTCAGAGCTCTGCATCTCCTAGAAAGGATAATTAGAAGATTTACCAGGAAATTAAGAGAGAATATTTACAAAACTTTCGTCAGGTACTTGCTAGAGTGTTGTGGGACGATAATGGACCCATAATACTAGTATCAAATGCAGGAGCAGGAGGAAGTGCAAAAGAGGGCTGTTAGATTTGGCTGTGGAATTACCAAAGTATGCATTCTGCAACTGAAATTACAAAACAATTTGGTTAGGAGTCATAGCAGGGTAGGCAATGAGTGTAAAGAATTGAGAACAAGTACAAGTGATGTATTGGTGATGCTGCCAGGGTAAATTTAGGTGAATGATTTTGATACGTTTTGTGGAAAGGGAAAATCTAAGTGGAATATTTAGTCAAATTGATGAAATTACCTTATACAAAGAAAATATTGAAAAGTACAGAAATTTCAGTTTAGGCATTTTGTGTGCCTTTGAACATGATTTGTCTGACACAGAAATACCACAACTCTCGATCCAAAGTATAAATTAAGCACTCATTATTGTGGATGAAAATGGAAATAGATGGATATTGGTTTTAGAGCTGCATATTTTAGTCTGTGTGGAAATATACCTTGCATTAAGGACTCATTACAATTGTGAGCAAGTGTATGGCTGATACAATCTGAACATCATTCCAATGGTTTACTTGAAATTTTGTCATTGCTGGAATATGTTTTAATTGTATCATAAATTTATTTATTTCTATTATTGTTATTGGTTGCAGCTGCAGCTGCAGCTCCGCAGATCCATTTGGGAAAGCAGTCTGAAAAAGCCTTAGGGCACTACCATGGGTCAGGTTTTCTTTGCCTAATTAATCTTCAACTAAAGTAAACTGTTTGTTAAATATTTCGCAAATTTCCCCTAGTTCACTATGTACAGATCCTTTTGTTCTTTTTTAAGTCTTTAGAGTGATCTTACAGTTTCAGTTTTTATTATATTCCATATAGTTTTCATTTTAATACCTCAATTCTCTATTTTCCGTAAGATATACATGTTCTTGGCATTAATAATTACATTTCTGAGTATTTTGTAACAGAGTTTATAATGAGATTTCAGTTTATAGCTTTCTCATTTATTTACATTCATTTTTAAGTTCCCTTCTGGTTTTACTAGATACTCTAATACCTTTCATAATCTAACCCTTATCCTGTTCACTGTTGGCAATTTTTGCAACTCTCCTTTTCTTTTAACTTGTTTCCAAAAGTGTTGGAAATATATTTAGGAAGGAAACAAGTTTTTATGAACATTTACATTGGCCTTTAGGTTAAAAACATTATCAAGGCTTCTATATAATTATAGTCTGTCATACCTGTGATTGAGAAAATCAAAATTAAAATCCCCACATAAAACTATTTGTTTGTTATTAGTGACAGATAGTAGCAATGACTGTATCTGCGATAAAAAAATAGTTAAATTTCCGAGGGAGCGCTGTATTTTACTATAAATATGAACTGTTCTTTGCCATATTACAGTTTTGTAACACAGCATTCAAATTGTTGTTCATTACAATACTTACTAAGAACTAAACTTCTACAGTTGAAAATTATTTCTAACAAATTTTGCAACGCGTCCTGAGTGCTACTTCAGAGTGTGAACATAATTTCACTTTCCAACTCAAAACATTCTGCAGCTTAATTTGGTTCTACCAGATGCTGATAGAGGACGCGCAGCTGTCAGGACCGTTTTAGCTGTTGTTATGAGCATTAATCCATCTGGTTTCTATCAGTCAGGAAACAAGGAAGATGTTGTCGATCAACTTTATGCTCTCCATGTATTTTCATTTTCAGAGCGTAAGTTTAATAACATTCAGGATGTACCTTCAACTACCTTAATACTTCGCTTAGCATCTATTTTACCATCTGGAAGTCAGGAGGGGTTTACCATGTTTCGCTGTAAAATATATTGTATTGATAAAAAATTCAACAATCGCTCAACGAACATAAAATCTAACCAAAAATGTCACGATAATACTTTTTGTAGAAATAAAGAACTATACAACCTTCTTGACAATTTTGTTAGCAACTTTTTTGTTTTAGTAATTTAATTGAAAACTTATATGAGATAATGATTAAAGATAAAAAACTACATTGAAAATAGTATTTTATTTTCTTATTATCACCTGGTTATTAGTTAACGTATAGTAGATATATTTACAAACTTTTTGTCGCACCGTGGTTGCGTCAGCTAAAGTTGAGAAAGCTTTACTTAATAACTACAACGTACAGCGATCAAATACCACGATAGACAACATGCGAATTTCGTACTGTAGTCTTTTTGAGTTCTGGCGAATTTTCTAACGTGTTATGGTTGTTATAAAGAGACCGTAACGTGTTATGTACGTTTTTTCACTTGATGGGCATTTTCGTTCTTTGAGTCTAACATATATATATATACAGAGCTGATTCAGGAGTTCGTAAAGACTATCATTGATCTGATTAATGCCAGAATAAGTTATTTGGTCTCTGTAGAAGTAGCAGTTATGCAGTTATACTATCTGTGGCAGTTCTTTTGTGTTTCAGTTGGCGGTATGTAGAGTTGATTAGTTTATCAAGAAGGAATTTCATTTTGCTTTAGGTTATGCTATTGATACTGCCTGTAAGTTGAGTTGAATAGTTTAACAGGAAGACATTTCATTTTGATATAGGTAGGTACTGCTATTGCTAATGGCTGTAAGTATAACAGTATGGCTATGTGACAAAATAATGTTATGTTCAGTTTAATATCGCTTTAAATGTACGAATTATTATGCATGCAGTAGAAATTTTGATATCTCAAGCAGCAAATTAGCGGCGTATGTGGTTAGATTGTTATGCACGGTAGATTAGAGTGAAACATATTTCCTGGTACTGCATAAGGAGTTTATTGTATATTTTGTTATCTACGTCGTTTTCATGAACGCCATGTTTTTGACATCGCATAATTTGTTGCAAATAGTTCCACATATGCACTGACGATGCAGCCTGGAGCACGGCTGCAACTAATGCTCGGCAATAAAGGATAATAAGTACAGCAGGAATTTATTTATAGTTAGTAATTTAAGTTACTTTCATGAGCTAGAAATTACCATCTTTGTTACTTCAGTCGCTCATAAATAGTTCGAACTGTACCGTAATCTGAAATTGTACTCCTTTTTAAACCATCAAGTTTGAATGTTATTTTATAAAAGAGAAATGCTTCGATTTCTAGTATACCTGGGAAGAGAGAGGCCCCATTTTGAATCTCTACTTACAGTTGAGAAATTCGTGCTACTCCAGTAATTTTCTGATACAGTATAATTTCGATAGTCAGTGATGTTAACAATATTGACAAATTTATAAGTTTTATGCTTTCTATCGTGATTCTGTTCAGGATATTTCATTATCTATTCTGAATCTGGTAGACGTTTCAAACACCCTTTGATTTTCCTTTCGGAATCCATATCATGAATAATATCAATTGATTATTTTCAATTAGTGTTGAAATCTGTGCTTACACGACTACAGTGCTATAGCCTGTTTGATGTGAAATTACTTTGTTTTTCTGCTCCTGTCTCTACATTACGTAAGACATTCTAAGTATTGTAACTGGTGGATATGGCATTGTTTGTCCTTAATTCTTTAGTATCTTATCTTACTACCTAATTTTTTTTAGAAGATTTCAGAGTATGAATTTCACAAATTCTATAATCTCAATACAGTTCTTAACAGTACCGAAACATGATATCAGTCTTTAGGTGATTTCTCGTCTCTTAACGTAAGTGATAATAGTAGTCACTGCAAACAGTTGTCAGAAATCAACTTACTGTCATCCTCATGACACATAAAAAGTGATATTATTTATACATATTTGCAAAACTGCAGAATATTTTACATTCAAAGGAAGAAACAATTTTCTGTGAAAAATAGAATAAGTAGTAAAAAGTAGTTTGGCGTTAGGAAATGTTTATCAACTGTCAATACAATTGATGAGTTTATTGTAGCGTTACCTGAAACTCTTGATGAACCATGTAAATCTAAATTTTACAAAAGTCTGTATTACAACTAACTTCAGCATAGTTCTGCACGAAACGTATAGAATCAATTATAATAGCTGAATAATAGGCGGAAACAAATAAAAATAATACTGTGATAGATATTTAACAGACAGATATTAGCTTTATAATTTTCCATTTTGGAGAATCTTCCGTTTAAGTTCTAACATAACGGTGAACATTGATTCGTAGAATTGGAACTGTAATTTTTCCTATTAATCAGCATAGTATATATAATAATTGTAATGTAAATGCTTCAAAAACGCTTTACATATTATTTAAGAGACATAATTTACAAGTAGGAACAGACACTGTGTGTAGTGTAGAAATTATTCAACTGGTAACCTCAGGTATTGATAGGTATTACAATACTTAATATGAGATTTACATAACAGCAAAATAAGAAAAAGCAATGAACTTTAGTTGAAAGTATAATAAATATTTAGTTTAAGACAGAGTGCAAGTTACAAGCTTATTATATGGTTTGTATATACTTAAAGCTATATTCCCGGCACCAAATGGTTCACATAAAACAGCAACAAAGCAGGCTTTCACCAATATGGAACAACCTTAATTCTTATGCACAACGAGATACATTCCAAGAGAGTGCAATATTTTACAAGCAAAAGCCCCAAAGAAGTTGTTAAGAGGCCCTATATTTAAAAGAAAACTAAAAACATATTTTGAAAATAAAATGATTCATTTAAAAGGTTAATTTGTTGCGGCCAGCAATCACAATTGAATTACTATATAATATGCTATTCTTTCATATTGGCAACGGTGTGTGCTAAAAGGTTAAACGTGTGCAGTCAGAGAAGCCAGTGTAGCGCCTGCGATACATGGAACGAACTGAATGATTAGAAATTGTCTGGGGCCGAAATTCAGCAACGTCAGCATTATCTTGACACTCAATGAGATATAATAAGATTGAGCAGTAGCGTTGAGTGAAGCTCTCTTTCCAGAGTTAATTCGCTGTCAATATTGTCGATCAGAATCAATCGCAGTCTTGAGTCTCCACAGTCATCACAAGGAGATCTCACAGAACATTCAGTATGACAAGCAGAGAGCAGCAACAGCCTTGACTGTATAATTGAACTCTACTGAGAATTTAGCTGTACAGTGCTGATTTTATAGGTATTAACTTGCCTTTAGTTCGTTTTGTTCTGATTTAGATAAAGGATAATAATAAATGCTGATTAAGAATAAAATGCTGAAAAGATAGCCTCAGTGTGCCTATACTTCTATACTAGACCACCTATTATTCACTAAATATACCACTGTAAATATTTGTGTAGCTGTTGTCTGTATCGAGTAGAGATAAACTTAAGTTGTTAAGCAAAAAAGCCTTTTTACCCTCAAGAGCCTATCACGAGTACTCAAATCCAAACTGATGATGGCCTGTCAGCGTTTCTCCGGGCAAAAGAAATCCTTACCTACTACATACCATCCGTTTCAACCAACCTAACGGCTCTTCCGCTAAGTCACGTAAACTTCTGATTAGAATGATTTCATGCTGCATATTTTTTTCGTTATTAGAAATTTGCGTGCATTATTTTGTGATATATCCAATTTTTTTATAAACGATTGTCACTGTAAATAAACCATATATGTTTTAAATACCACAGAAAGCAAATTTATCTTCATTCCGATTGAAAAATATGCGTTTTCTAAGTACTCACGTGAATCAGAGAAGTCACGCCTATCATTAAGAAAAACTTCATCAGCATTTGGTATTAATAATAATTAAAGCAAATGTATTTATTTTGTGTATTTTTGTTCAGTTATATAGACTCTTATTATCATCGAAGTTGTTCAGGATAAACTAATGAGTTTTCCAGATTGTAATACATCAGACAAGTCACGCATGGAGCAGGGCTTACACCATCTTGTAGAAAGTTGTAATATGAATGTTTTTGACAAATATATTAGAACACACTTTTTTTCTTTTGCTTTCATCAGTAGCTTGACTAGTTTGTTGCAATCTTCCATCTCCTCCTACCTTGCGCTAATGTTTTTATCATCACGTACCACTTACAACCTACTTCCTCAGTTATTATCTGCTTCATATATTCTAATCTCTGTCTTTCTTTACTGTTTTTACCATCGACTGCTCCCTCCATAACTAACTAAACAATCATGCATATCTTAAAATATGATCCACTATATCTTCGTTCTGTAAGACTCTTCCACAAATTTCTTTCCTCACCCGTCATTTCCAAAACACGTTAATTTCGTACTTCATCTGTCCACTAAATTTTCAGCATCCTTCTATAGCTCCATATTTCTGTTCCCTCAATTACCCCTTTTTCTGGTATTCCTAAGGTCCATGCTTCCCTACCAGAAACTGCTATGGTCCACACATAGAGCATAAAAAGTTTTTTTTTAGTCCAGAATCAATATTTTAATTCAAATGGTTTCTCTTTTCGTTAGTGCTATTCTGGTTTAACATCTTTCCTGCTTGGACCATCAGTTGTAACGTTACTTCCAAAGTAACAGAATTCACTTACTTCTCCCACTGCATCCAAACCTATTTTAATATATTATCGAATATTATTGCTAAATTTTTTCACATTTGCCTTATTTTGGTTTACATTTAGTACAAAATATTCCCTCATTAATTTGTGTGTGCCATTCGCCAGATTCAAGATCCTCAGTCTGTTTTGCTGACAGGACAATGTCATCAGCAAATCGTAACATACTTATTCTCCTTGAAGGTATGTATGTTCGTTTGGGCCAAATAAGACCACCTTTGTTTATATGTTTGCTGTAGTTGTGTACACGTCGAGTTACAACTAGGGTTTTTAGCCCTAGAGAGGACCTACAGTTTAACATAGAATCTGAACCATGGAACGTAATACTTTATCACATTCACATTTTTCTTTTACTTCCATTGTAGCTTCCTCTATATTTAATATTAATAGAGATAGACTACAACCTTGTCCCAAACCCTTTTTAACTGATACATGTCTCTCATGATTCCTAATTCTATTAGGCCTATAGCCACTTGATTCATATATAGATTAAAAAGTATTCTTCTATCTCGATATTTTAGACATGATTTCTCTAAAATTTTGAACATCCTTGTCCTATCTAACATTATCAAAAGCTTTTTCTGAATTAACAAATTCCATGAAACTATCTTTTTTTTTCCCTTGATTCACTTTAACGAATTAATCTTACAGCTAGGATTACTTTTCGTGTACCGCAGTTTTTGCTTAAACCCAAACAAATGGTCAGCATACTTCTACTAGTTAATTTTTTGGAACACTAAATTTTTCACCATCGAAAACTGATTTTAATTCTCTGACAGGTGTGCTAGCGCAAACTGTAGTTAATTTAAAATGAGCTGGTGCATACATATCAATCAAAGCGAAATAATATAATGCAACTCGTAAGCCCTACAGAGACGATCCGCACTGAAAATTGCACACTATGGTAAATGTGTGTTCACCCATATAAAACCCAATAAAACCCCAATAAAACTGTCTAAGTGAATGTAACATTGGCTGTGCCTTTAATTATATCCTGGTAAAGATATTTTTAATAATCCAGCAGGAAATATTAAGTATTTGATTTTGGAACATTAAAATTGATGATTGAAGTTTTGAAACCTCATATCACCTTCATGATTGTTTACAGAGCTAAGTGACATCAAAATTTTCCCTACTGAGAGACCAAGTAAATCAGTAAGAGCAAAATAAAAGTGGTAGCCCATATATGGACAATCTTCTCTAGTTATTGGTTTGGTGTTATTTACAGTGTTGTGTTCTATTGATCCTTTTCTTTTTTTCAGCTTCCAAAAATGACTGATCCAGAGGTTACAGATCTCTTATTTTCTTTGTCTGATGAATCAGAAGATGATATAAATATCATTGCTGATCCAGGTACGAACGTCTATATTAATTGTAAATCAAAATTTGGCTCATTCACCCAAGTCACTGCATATGTCCTTTTTTTATTTTGGTGGACCAGAATCAGTGACAAATTTAAGAATGTATCTAATGCACAGCCAGAAGGGGAAGGACACTCCGCCAGGATTGCCAAAAACAACACTAATTATTTATCATTATATGTGTTTTTAATTACCTCCGCATTCCAATCTAACAAATAATTACAGTTCATACCGAACAATTTTCATTAAGAAATGTTCATACATCTTAGAACCTTCTTTAATACAGCAACCTTCCAAATCTGCATTTTTAAATACTGAAAAATTATACACACAAATAATCCACAACCATATTGGCATCGCAGAAGTGAAGATATGAGAAGTGTATATAGAGACAGCATTTTATGTACAGATTACTCCTGTCGCTAAATGCCGATAGCAGCACATGTCTTCACCAAACGTTTGGACTTTTACAACAAGAACGATGGTCCAGCACTGAGAACTCGCTTTGTCTTTTGTGGGTCTTAAATTCCTTGTAGGATACTGTTATATATATTCGAGCTCACCAATCGTGAATGTCTGGTTAGATTATAGGTTTCAGGTTAGTACCAACCTACCAAGCGTGATGAGTGAGTGGTTAACGTTCTGGCCTCGCATTCGGGAGGACGGTGGTTCGAATTCCGTCCTGGTATCCAGATTTGGGTTTTCCATGTTTTTCCCAAATCACTCCTGGTGAATGCCAGGATGCTTACTTCAAAATGCCATGGGCGAATTCCTTCATGTTCCTTGTCTCCAGTCCTATCCCGCCTCTAATGTCCTCTACGTCGAGGTGGCGTAAAGCCATAAGTAAATAAAAATCACCAACCTGACCTCTTTGATTGTAGACTAAACAAACTCCAGCTTATGAAATGTATACAGGATTCCCAAAAATGTTATTTGCCTTACCTGACCTTAAGGATTAGAATTTGTTTCCGCAAGGTGGGCTTAGATTACCCTGCTAATAGCGCCAACCAGATGGAGTGAGAAGGGAAGTCACTGAAGTTTAAGTTTCCTTTCCAGGCGTTGTATGGCTGCCTTTCTAATCTTGAATTCAGGAAAAAAATTGAGTTAGTTCCTATTGCTCATTATATACTCTCCCTCATTTCACAGCGAAAGTAGACTTCTTAATTTATTTCCAATAATTACTTAATTCTAAATCTGACAGTTCATAATTATTCGCGTTTTTATTCCTTACTTTTCTTTCGACTAACCAAGGCACATCACAAGAGTGAGACAATTAGCTCGTGTTTGTCAGGGCTCTGTAGCATACATATTTGTCCCAGAAGTAAAAACATAGCCGAAGGATCTGTCCAAAAATCCGAAATCATATTTTCCCACCAATTCGATACTGACTTTTTCTCATAGAATGGTCAATTACGGTTGACTTCAGCAAATTAAGGATACTCAAATAAAGGATAGGAATGCACGTGAAGTTTACTTTAGAGAAGATAACATTTCCTTTTACAGCTAGGTTCAAATAGTTCTTGTAAAGAATATTTACATATTGTTTCTGTTATTGTTTAAAGTAATGTACCACATATTTCGGACTATTGTCAGGTTCAGATATGACATGAACCCAAAAGTAAGCTGTCCCAATGTTTATCAGAATATCATACCGCGATTTCCCATAAAATTGTTGACTAATTCAGACTCAGAGAAATAAAACAATATGTGCAATTAGAGCCATTCCAAAGCTGGGTTTATAGTTTCAGTCCACCTGACTTTAATACTTCCCGACAAATTTATTCATTGATTCAATCGGACTTCTTACTTTTCCGAAGATTGACTGTATTCTAATTTTAATAAACCATTTCTCAATGGAAGTTAGTAGGAGACAGGAACAATTACAACGAATAAAGTGAGTTGATGATGTACCACACAAAATAAAGTTATATTCTCGTCAGTTAGTGGATTGTCTACAAAGTTCCACACTCGAAATTGGAATACCTATTCAATTAAACAATTTCATAACAGTTTTCCATAAGTATTTCCGCAAATCTTAATAGTCACTCAACTACAGCTAGGAACGTCATCTTATTGGTATTAAATTACTTCACAACATAAATATAGCGAAAGTCAGTCCTATGACAGACACACACACACACAGAGAGAGAGAGAGAGAGAGAGAATAATCATAAAATGGCAGGTAGTCACCGCACTCAATCACCCGGAGCTACACTGAATAAAACTGAGTAGCTTAGGGACTGAGCAAAACTGAGATCACCATTGTATCCATGGAGCCTTTAATACTCCCCAGCTAACTGTATGATACATTAAATAAGTGAATTTGTAGCGTTATGTGGTAGCAGTTCATTACGACAATTTAATCTTCCCTAACGGCATCAGTGAGCCTAAAACAGATTAATGTGTGGAGTCAGAGAAGCCTGTGCTTTTCGGGCCGCGATACGAGGAACGAGCCTTAATCCTTATAAATTGCCTTTGACAGCAACAGCCAACTATTAGGCCCTTTTCAGAAGGAACGATTTTGGTCGTATGATAAAAAGTAGTACGACCACATAATAATTGCATGGGACCTTTTGACACGGGACGACCACGACGCGACGACACGACGTCGTCATTGTGTCGTTCAGCAGTCGTCCTTAGAAGGGACGAAGTCGTGTCATTCCAGGAAGGAAATGCTCCAAATAACTTTCTCTCTAGACAACTTTTAGTCGTACGTCAGCCTCTATCGGTATTTGAAAGGTATGAAAAGTGACTCAAAATATTCATACTGAGTTACTGATTGCTCTGATTGTGGTATTTACTTCTCTGTAATAAATGTTCATAATCATTACCTTTTATATATTCAATTACAAAATATAAAAGCTTTGTAAATTTAGTCACACAAACTTAATTGATGTAAATTATATTAATTAAACTGATAAATGTCCATACAGAAATTTATTATTTTAATTTTGTAAATTTATCTCAACGTCCAGCAAAGATTTCAACAATTTGAATGCTATTTCTAATTTTCTATTTTGTCGTTGAAGAATGTCCTTAAGCTTCTTGTATAAATGATCGAAGGAAACAACTGGCATTCGAAAGTAATTTTAAAAAAATATTTCCATCATCCCTGAGCTCTTTAAGTAGCAATTAAAACATTCCAACTTCCCCTCAAGTCTGATTGACCCGATGTACACAAAGAAGTTGATTACGTTGTTTTTTTCCATTAGTCATAATAACACGCTCTGAATGATGCCGACAATAGGTAAAAACCTGCACACAAACAATGACACACACAACGACTAAAAATCATTGCGTGTGAAAACAGCTCACCATAACTACGACAAATTGTTGCTCGAGTTTTTATCGTACTACCAAAAGTCGTTGAGTGTGAAATTAGCCTTAGGAGCTGAAATTCTGCAACGGTAGATTGTAGCTTGACGTGCAATCACCGCACCGCCAATCAGCACAGCCGAAAGGCTGAATGAAATGCACTCCCAGGAGTCAATTCCCTTTTAATTGTCCAGCAATAATAGTAGCAGTCTTCACAGTTATTACAAGAGCAGCTGACGGAGAGCAGCAGCAGCCCAGACTAGGCGTATGAAGTCTACTAAGTAGGTGGATTCCTCTTTACAGATTTGGTATGGATCCAATAGAGTGTGGTCTGATTTAGTTCTTGGTTAACAAGCGGCTCAGAATATATGCTAGGCTGTCACTTATGTGTCTTCCGTTAAGTTTTCACTGCAGTTCGTTTATGCATGCATTCTAAACTACTGCATATGAATCACTGTATATATTTCTCTAAATATTTGTAAATCAGTTTTCTGCGGTGAGTGCTGTCAACAAACTTACGTTGCTAAGCAACTATGGGCCTCTTTTCCCTTAAGAATCTATAACGAGTACTCAAATCGAAACATAGGATGGCCTACCAGTGCTTTTTTCAGGCAGAAACGTATGGTTAAATCCTTATCCAATATAGCTTCTATTTCAATCAACCTGTCAGCGCTTCTGCTTGGTCAAAACAAATTCTCATGTAGTATTGATATCGTGCTGTATATACATTGTTTTTAAATTTTTGTTGATTTTCTCGGTAAATTTTGTGTATAATGTTACGATACGTCCAATTATGTATATAAACTATAGACACTGTAAATAACCTATTTTATATTTGATTTTATACTCCAAGGAAATGGGAAACATAGGTTACTTATACACTGAAATGCTACAGACTACACTGAAAAAATGATTTCAGCAGATTGCGATAATAATTAATATTAGGAAATGTATTAGTGTGTCTTGTTTAGTAACGTCTCATAAACTTTTATTGCTGGCGAAATACAGTTTTTTTTTTTCTTGAACTGCTTAATGTCTCTTAACAGCTAGGTCTTTAGAGACGGGAAAGGATGGGGGGCAGGGAATTGGAAGGAATTCGGCCATGGACTTTTGAAGGAAGCATCCCGGAATTTGCCTGGAGTGATTTGTGAAACCATAGAAAACCCAAATCTGGATGCCCGGACGGGGATTCGAACCGCCATCATCCCGAATGCGAGGCCAGAACACTAACCGTTACATCACCACGCTCGGTGCGAAATACAGGACATAATAATAAGTGTTTCTGTTTGTGTGAACTATGAGTAACGTATGGGTAACGGATTTAATTATCCTTCTAATAGGAAGTTCCCTAACAAATAATTCAGAATGATGACTCATTTAACTATATAACACTTACTTTATCTCAATTTGAAACATATTGTATAAACATCAACAGAACATCAGAAACGAATGCAACATTAGCTGTGCCCTTAAGTTATTAAGTTCGATACAAAGATATGTCCAGATAAACATATTTTCAATAACGCACCAGGAAATGTTAAGCTTTATTTACTCTACTCGCATGTGTGTTGGTGCAGCTTATTTTTAACAGCTCATACTGAATTTAAAATGAACTGGTGCAAACATATCATTTTATTCCAAATAATGTAGGGTTACTTTTAAGCCTGTACTGAGACGTATCACATTGGTAATGGCGCAACAATGCTAATGTGTCTTTAACAATGTGCACGGCGAAAGTAAAGAAGAAAATGTTGAAAAGTCCTCATATCAACTGCATCCGAAATTACTGTAAAAACTTTTTTTAAAAAGTAAGAAAGCGATTGGTTTTATCTCAGATACCAAATTTTATATTCAGAAAATACAAAAACAAACAACTTTTTTATATAAATTGATAATTACAGACCTCGTAGCAAAAATGTTTCGTTATTACAGATACTGGCTCGAAATTAGTATTTTTAGCCTGCTTTGAATTAAAAGTTATTAAATTTGTTCATAAATTGCATTTCCACCTGTAAATTTATTTTGGAACCAAGAGTCCTTGGATTAATGACTTAGAAATTTATAAATATGGGTTTAGTTTTACCAACACTGTTTTGTTACATTGCACTTAACTTTTATTTCAGAATTCCAAAAAATTGGCAGACTGGGTTCTGCCATTCAATCGACTATTGCAGCTGTCTAGCACATGTATATAGGAGTACATCTAACCATTACAATAAATTGTTATAGATAACGTATTTTCATCACAACAGTCTTAAGGAATATTTAAATTAGTATAATACACGAGTTTGAGGCTAAATGCATCGTCAGAGTAGTGTTAAAAGTTGTAACTTGGTGGTTTGATCATACATATTGTTCATGTGATATAAACAATGTGCAAAGGAAAAGTCGGTAATATTGCGGAACAGCAGACGAATTTTGAAAGTTTTACTCATACCTCCATTTCATAGCAAGAAAACAATGTTGAACGAAGTGAATAAACAGACAATGTTATTGTTTTCTAAGCCATTTTGAATCAAGAACCGATGAGGTCTCATGGAGTCATAAGTACTGATTGTCAAGAATCTCTAGGGAATTGAAACATAGTCACTACTCCTGCTTGAGTGGGGAATTGGTGATCCAACCGTGAGCACGAAGGAACGCATTCTAACAGGGGGGAGCTTAAGTGTTGCTGTTTGAGTGCTACATGAGTAACCCATGTTCTCTATGATAGTGTGTTTAACTTTGTGGAATGTGTGGTTTCCGAGAGGGAAATTGGGAGCCGTCTCAGCTTTCACTTAGGTGGTTGCGAACAACTGCCTTAATAATAATCGTGGAGGCTGGCACGAGGAGGCCAGGACTCGAAACACGGTGATTGTACCTTAACCAGCGCACTTACACTGGCGGGTAACAGACCATACAATAAGACTAAATACTTTGATTTAGTTTGGCTGTGGAAAACAAACATTGTTCCATGCACCAGGTTTAAATACATCCGCCAGTACACAGTAACTTCAAGTCAACTAGACTATATAGTGTATAGTAGCTCAGGAATCATTTAACCTTTAACTATAATTACAAGTAATATGCTCGTTATATCGTGTTGGATACTACTGTGGTTTGTCAAGCATGTAGACTATTGCAAATACGCAGAAAACTTTTAAATTTTGACAAGAATCACACGATATAGTAAATCATTAGTTTTTATTGCTAATATGTATCCCCAAACAATCTTAATCATTGATAATTGTGTTAATCTGTTAATTGGTGATGTAGTGTTTCGAGAATGTTTAATGAATGCTAGTATAGGTAGTTATTGACTATTATGCTGTTGCAGATGAGTGTACAGAACATGAAGTGGCAAAGTCTACTACAGTTCATGGTAAGTTCTGATTACGAATTTTTATTCATCCATTCAAAAAACTCATGCAATATGGACGCAGTAAACAAGTCTTATTACTAGTCTCAAATTTTTATTTTCTGTCAGCTGGTATGAAATTTGTGTTACGTTGCCAAAATTTTATTCTGACAATGTTAATCAAAGAATAATGGTGAACCTGACAAAACCTAAGAACATGGAGCATTCAAAAGCATTGAAAATTATTGCTTTTAATGCTTAGCAACAATTAGTTATTTAATTGGCTCTCAGGGTGGATCAGAGGAATGTCACAGTACGCAGGCTGAAACATTAGGTTCGAATAAAGTGACGTGATTCCACGTGGAGAACAGAGATAATTCAGACAACAACCGCGGAAGTCGACGCAGTTAGTATTTAATAGCAGACTGATGTATGTGGTGGGTGTACTTCGCAATTATGTTAATTTCATTCAGAGGAAGACAGAGATTAGAAAATATATGAAGCAGATCAGTGATGACGTGAGTTGTAGGTAATATTAGACATGAAGAGGTTAGCACAAGATAGAAAGGGATGGAGGATTGCACCAAACCAATTGAAAGACAGATGACAAAAAATAAAACCAACTGAAAACACAGCAGAAGCAACATTTCTGAAAGTCCACTGATTTAACCACGTTTAAATTATTATTATTATTTTTTTTTTTTACAATTTTCAAAGCTAGTTTGGCATCAAGGTGGCTGCAGCACGTTCTTGTAACGTTTTCTGTTCATTCGGAAGGATTAAACTTCACACACAAGCCGAGATTTGGTGACAGGGGGAGGCATTTGGCTCGTTCATCAGGATCCTGTAGTATAAATGTATAACCCAGGAGTGAAAATATACCAAAGGATTTAACCAAAAATAGAAAATCATCTTTTCCACTGACTTCGACGCTAACTTTTTACTCATAAGGCTTCTTGAGTAAAGGGAGCGCATGCAGGTGGTGCTTAGTGCAGAGGTAATAATAATAATAATAATAATTGTACAGAATATGTGTTTTTTGCAATTATTGAGGGTAATATACAACTTTATTTTTACTTTTGTCACTGTTGGATTTAGTATGAATCAACAAGTGGCCTCTCCTATTGCTTATGAAATTTTTATGCCCTGATTTTCGGTGATGTTCGAATTGCTCGGAAGGTGATCTTCATTAAATTTGGATTGGTATTAACTGGTTAAAATCTAATTACAACAGTTGAAACTTAAATCTTGATGGATGCAATAAACAATGTTAAGGAAGTCGTTGATATTTCTTGTACAAGGGTAATTCGGAAAGTAACCTCCGTTCTAACGTGGCGCTAGTAGTCACCATTTTCACATCTGTGTCTTCACCAATTCAGTAAGCATCCAGCTGTGACAGTAAGAACCTCGTTGTTTTGCATAATGTCTTGTTTTAACCTTAAACATTGACGCAAAACGTTTCAGCAGCAGACATTCATCGTCAATTGTGTACTGTATACGATCCGAACGTTATGAGTGAGGGTGTTGTGTGGCATTGGGCTCAATTTTTTGAAACTGGTAGAACAAATATTCGTGATGAAGAGAGGATTCTGTTGTGAGTAATGGTCTTGTCAAGAAAGTTGACGAAAAAGTTCGTGAAGATCGAAGATTCACAATCACTGAACTTTCTGAACAATTCCCGCAATTTTCGATCATCCGTCTCACAGCTCCGATTTGGCGACTAAGATTTTCATATCTTCACTCACTTGAAGAAGTGGCTTGCGTCGCAGCACTTCGATGACGACGACGAACTTCAAAATACTGTGAAAGATTGGCTACGTGCCCAGGTGGCTAAATTTTATGAAGAAGGAATTTGTGTTTAAAAATATTAAAAATCTGTAGTTTTAAGATCTATATAATAAAATATTTTTTGGTATCCAAGTTTTTTATTTATAGCCAAACGGTTACAATATGATTATCTCATTCTTGAAGTATTTTTCTTTAAAGTCTCCAAACACTGTTCTACTCCAACAATTGCCTATTGAAATGATGAGAAATTATGATCAACTACTAGGCATTTGAGTTTGTAGAAGAGGCTAAGACGATGGTAGCCATATCCGGTCCATAGGAGTGATCTACCATTAATTCTTTGTTCTTCCGCCTCACTTTCCTGTGTGAAATGTACAGTCATATTATCTTTTTTTAAGATTTCATACTGGGTCGTTTCTTAGTCTTAACGAGGTCGTTTACTAAGTTGGCTCTGTAGTAAATTCAGTTTATTTCACCGGTCTTAGGGTAATGAATTAATAGACTATACCCATCTAAAAGATCTGATGGGAAAGTTTTTGTGTAATTTTATGATGAACAACCAGTTTTTAACCACTGTTTGATGTTAGTACCTTGTCTATACATTTAAAACAAAACACAATCTCAGTTTCATTCCTATTAAAACATAATACTGTTCACAATTTTTGATTCCCTAAACGTGGCACCCATCTAGTGAAAAACTATTTTTATAAAGAGAAATTAACCTAAACATTTTCCCAATCGTTCGTACAAAGACCTTTGCATTACCAATTTTATTCACGTTAATCCAGCAGTAACATAATATTGTAGCATGTAATCCTACCTTTCTCAACGAAATTTAGCTCTAAAGAAAAAATCCATTTACTCTCATGAATTCGGAATAAATTTTGTTTAGCTAACATTAACAATAAATTCTGTTGATATGTGACAGAAAGTTTCACCTATTTTGAACTAACTGCTTCAATTAATCATATTAGAGAACCTTTTTAATATACTTAATAACAATTTTGCAAGTATTCTTACAAGAAATATATCACCCAGAAAGAACAATATTTGTTCATAGACCACCTGCGGTCGAGTCAATGAAATGTGTTATACTTACCTTCACATTAAAGTAACGATAAATGACCTGTAATACAGCGCTCACATAACTTTCAACACTCCTGCTAAAGTTATCTTTAAATATTTGAAAACTGTGACCAACTATGCAAAGCTAATTACAAAATGGATGCTCAAAATCCGTATAAACATTTAGATCTTATCAGTGGTAGAGGTTGTGAATTTTTTTTTAGTTAGTTTTGTTTAAAATTGTTTAGATAATGTTCGGTTCAGAATTATATTTTGTTAGGTTCAGAAATAGTTCAAGTTTTAAATTCTCCTCTGTTTATTTTGCTTTCTAAAAAGCACTAATTGAGAATTTTAAGATATTTCTTGGCTCTAGAATTTGCGATACTTATTGGAAATCGGCCTAAAGAAGAGATTAATTAATTTGGCGAATTTCGCACTACAAAAGTATTAAGTTGGGCATTCCCAGTTTTTGTCTGACAGTCATATTTCATGTTCTATAAGTAAGGACAGAACTAGCGTCCTTCGACAGATAATTTTTTGCGGTACATGTGCCTTGCCTTTGTTCTCTTTATGTACTATTAAAGTACACAATATTCTTAGACCTCACCAGCCACTGTTCGCTCTACGAGATTGAGCTGAAAAGTTGCAAGGTTTCGATTGCAGATAACGATGATGATGATTCAGATGAGTAGATAATATTACACAACGTTCTAATATGCTCCTGTATGTTTGTATGAAGGGATGATCAATATCTTTCCTTAAATTTCATGTGCCATAGTTCGGCAACGGCACCATCATTAACGGTCTAAAGTGAGAACCAAATAGACCAACTTTTTATTTATGTCATGCATGACTTGTTGTTTCCTATCTGTGGTAGTTTTATAATAGACTGCATTTATATGTCAGTTTAACTTATCATTTCACTGTCCCTGATTTATTTCCAGCTTTACCCCTGTCTGGTTTGTTTTCTTAGAAGAAATCTTTTTAAAATTCAACTAATTTTTTAATGGGATTAACTTTTTATGATTTTAGTAGGTAACTATGATGTGCATTCCGCTCCAACATTAGATGATACCAAAACGTAGCTTTTAACCATTTGCCTTGCTTTTTGATAGTTAGGCATTACCATCTAATTTATATTAAAAAAATGTGACTCTACAGTACACAGTGCAGGTGAATCTTTTGAAATTATTCCTGGTTTTGAACATCCCATTCTTTTTTTGCAATTTAACAGCCATTTGAATCTGTACAAGGCTGCTGTGTTTGTGTAAAGGAATATTCTGAAGCCATATTTGTCTCTATCTGAAATATTCCATTCGCAAAAGTTTCACTTGCTTATGGTTAATTTTTTTACCCACCCCAAACATGATTTGCTGTCGTCCGGAAGTCTATTCTCATACCAGTGTATAAGGCAGATAATGTTAAGCCCTTGTGACTCACTGACCTGGTAACTAACCCTCTATAGGCCACTGTCCTGTCTAGCAATCATATGTGGAATCTTAACCAAGGGAGTTTTCTCGTTTCAGTCAGGCACCCTATCAATGAACAATCTGAGCCCACCAGAAGAACTGGGAACCGAAATCTAGGTGGATGAACTGGGTATCAGTCATATGTAATCTTTCCTTCCATGCTCGAACGTTACCACCGAGCGTGTTAGGTGAGTGGTAATACTCTCGCCTCTCATTCAGGATGACGCGGCTTCGAAACCCCGTCCAGGCATCCTAATTTCAGTTTTCCATCGTTTCCCCAAATCACTGCACACAAAATCAGGGATGCTTCCTTTAATAGGCCAAGGCCGAATTCCTTCCTGCTCCCTGTCACCAATCCCATTCCGACTCGAATGACCTCGATTTCGACGAGGCGTACAGCCTCAAATAAAAAAAAGAAACATGTGACGATAATACTCAATCAAGAGGTTCTGTTCCACGTATTTCGCTGTAAACTATTTGAATAATAACGTACTTAGAAAAGGCAGTACCAAAATATTTAATTTTGATGTTGATGATCATATACAAGCCTTATCGTGAACCTTTTGAATTGGTGTAAGACAATGTCTTTATACGAACTGTCGTTCTGTCAATTTAATTTCCCCCCATTATCAGAATTACGATTCACATAAAACAGCAGCATTACATTGTCTTTTTTGTTTTTTTGGTTTACCCCTTGTTGACGTCGAAGACATAAGGGGTGAAGAAACCATTTTTTATTCGATTTCGATGGAACTTTACACACTTTTACTATAAACAAAGAAAAAAAATACTGCAGACTTTTGGTTTGAAGAAACTGAACCCCTGTCCCTCTTTTCGCCCTCTTAATTTTGTCAAGGTTCTTTATAAAAAGCTACAACCAGTTCAGTGCGTATGTATGCCACCAGTGTAATGCAAAAATTATAACAACAGGGACATGCAGGGCCGGCGTTAGGAATTTCGGGCCCGGCGTAAGATGGGCGACCTTTTTTTTTTAGCTCTACAAACCTGCCGACAGGACAATGGGTGGATTCTTCGGTTCTGGCTTGGGGGCCCCTCAATCTGGGCCCCCCATCAGACTTCGGAACCGGGTATATTTGATCTCCTTACCCCCCCTAACGCCGGCCCTGGGGACATGAGTATCGTTGCAACCTTCTAGACTATTATAATTTATCAAAAAATCATTAAAATTGATGGGGAACTGGACACTTGGGGAACTTTCCTTGTATGGAGGGAACGACATCAGTATTTTGGAATATGACACTCGGGCATTGTACTACCATCCTCATCTTAATCCGAACGACTTCAATTGCACATCACTCCATTTCCTTCTGGGACTTATTCAACCCGTTATACGAATCTACCAAGACAGTACTATACACTGCAGGTGGCACATTCACGTTAATATGCCAAATTGAGACTCACCCACCTCACAAAGAAACATGACATATTTTAACATATTCGTTATACAAACGAAAATATGGATTATATTTCGTTGATAAAAGAGTTGTACAGACATTGAATGTGCTTCATTTTGGTTTTTTAAAACATTCAAGAGAAATTACGTGCCCATACAGAACATAAAAAGTTACCATTTTTAAACAAAAATTTAATTTTGAACAAACACTAGGGTCGAAAGAGAAGAGGCGTTTTACCGATCATCTGTCACTTAAAATAACTAGATATTAATGATGAAATCAATATTTGCGAAGTAAAGATAGTTTTAGGTGAGTGTGTTGGCAAATACTTGTGGATTTTTGAAGTTAGTAAATTTTGCGGTGTGCTAAGAAGACACGTTGCTCTTTTACTACTATATATATACTTATTTTAAAAACATCAAGAAAAACTTATAACTAAATTACTGTTGTTGGTGACATGAGATGCTGTCGACGCACTCTGAGTTGACAAGTATTTTAGCGTCAGAAAACGTATTTTCACCTACCATTATTATCGAAAGCTGCTTAAGGATCAATAAACACTCTTTTTAAAGCAAAAACAAAACAAGATGAGGGTTAAGTAGTTGAAGACACAATTTCACATAGTGTTGTCACCTTCGTGGTTTTAGAAGTATTTTATAAGCAGACAAAGAACAAAAAACTAATACGGCTTTTTCGCTATAACAATATCCTGTGGGTGGTGCTGTTCAACCCCAAACTACAGGTGAAAGGTTGGTTTGATGTTCTTATCATAAACGTTATTGGTAAGTATCCAAGCACGTACACTTAAAACATTAAGTAATTAACGAACTGCTGCGTTTGCTAGCGGACAAGTACGAAATCATTAGTTTGATTTATACGCATTTTGCTACTTGAAGTTACTATAGTAGACCAACTTTTCACACCATCCTGATGTTAATACTACTGCGAACTCTTCCGACAGTAGTCCGTAAAGAACCTGCACTGATTTAAGGGGTAAAATTGTTACCAGTCATCTGGTAACCCAGAATACAACAAGAAGTTTCATAATTTAGAAGCTGATACTAATCAATAATGAATGACAATGAACGATTGTTTTTATATTTTGTAACTGTTGTTTATGAGACATAAAGTTTGGAGGAATACGCAGGAAACAGGAAACCAGGAAACGTAATGCTGGTCAACACGTGTATAAGAGTTATTGCCCCCTCTGCTGCGGTATTGGTAGGACTCAGCCACTGGCACTGTAGGAGTCGCGGGTACCGACCAGGAAGCAAGGTGGCTAGCGCTAGGGTAGTTCCTGGAGCAGACGGTTCGGGTCCAGCCTCGGACATAAGTGATTTTCATGAACTGTTACGTTCTTCTTGTGTTTAATGTACTGTGGATCACTAAAATCACATCATACACCGACTGAGAAGCTAAAATAATGGAGAGGATACACGTATCGATAAACTAACACAAACGCTTTCTTGATTTATTTTTTACCAATTCAGTCTTTAAATGTATGTTATATTTTTTGAAATGTTGCGGAGAAGATTACTTACCAAGGACTGGAAAGAAATCTGGCCACGGTATTCAAGTATGAACTAGTCCCCTATTAGAATGAAATTATCTCGTTAATCCTCTGAAAATCAAAACATGGAATTTGTTGACTGTGACATACACAAAATTACTGACAAATATACTTGAAAGGGGACATGTCAGTGCCAACAGAACTGGAATAAATGTCAACGATTTAATGAAAAGTAGCACAGCTTCCAAGGCGTACTTTTAACTTAGAAAGGCAAGCCAAAGTTTCGACATGATAAAAGTAGTTTCCGTAGCAGTTACTGATTGAAAATGCTATTCAGGCATCCTATCAGAAGACTACTGTCTTCATTACATCAGCCTACATAAGTGACATTAAAAGCAAAATTGTAGTCAGAACGGATAAACTTCTTGATCATAAAAATCTAACAATTTTTGCTTTCCATTTAAAGCAGAGGGTCTGGCTGTGAGTAATATTATAACGTCTGTAAGCTGAGTAATGATAAAAATCTACATTATCACCTGTTAAAAAACCTATTCTCACTGAAAGAACGCTATTATTTGTCTTCTTTAATTCCGGCGGATGATTCTTTTAAAATATTTCTAGGGTCAAAATTTCAGTGTTATTTCATTTTATGTGTACTAAGATTTCAGATATATCATGATGATGTTTCACAGTTTGGTTGATAACTTCCCTGAGTTTAAGAGAATTCATTTTACATAGGCCATATGAAAACCGATTACAGCCGTCTGCTTCTATAAAGGTTTTTCATCGCAATGAAACTAAATTCGGTGAATAGAAACTTAGAATACGTAGCTACGAACATGTAAGTAGGTATTTAAATAATTTCACAGTACGTAGCTTCTCACGAAAAGTAGCCAAATTCTGCAAGATTTTAACTCAACTGTTTTGTATATAGGCAGCATTAATCAAGCAATATATTTTCTGAAAGTTTTCAATTATTTTCCTCCATTTCTTCCATGTGTTTGTTTCTTCCTTTTTTTTTCTTTTTTTTTTAAACATCTTATTTAACAGATGCTGATATGTATATCCGTAAAAACTTTTCTCAGCAGGTAGAAGAATAAAATATTCTGTTCCGACGCCATAAGTATATGTGTCGGTTTCGCGTGAGACATTGCAAGGAACGGTAGTCTTTCCACTAATATTTGTGACTGTCAGGCATTTAAACGTATGATTGTGGTGAGCTGTAGAAACATGGGAAAAGGAAATAAGCAACGAAAAATCTAAAACTTGGAGCTGGTTCGAACTCACCACCTTTGGATCCCCACTCCACAACCCTACCATAGAGCTGCAAAGACTCGGAGGACGAAACGCCCCTTCCATCATGTAAGGGAAGTAAAGATATATAAAGATAGAAAATTTCGTGATTAAATGGTTATTGATAATCTGTACAAAGAGTCAAACCATCATAGAGGAAGTAATCAATTATACAAAGGTATAGGTAGTACGTCGGACTTTTGACAACGTCTACTAGCTATGAAATGATATTCCCTACACACGGAAATCTCTACAGAACACCTAGAAAGCAGACAATCTAACTACGTTGCAGGAAATTTGACAACGATGTAGGAGGAAATATATCTTAAAATTCCTCTTACTGGCCTCTATAACACGTAAAATAAATTATTTATCACGAGCACATTATTTCAAAAGTTTAATGGTTTGACTTCAATTATCCAACTTAAATAATCAGGCTGATATCTAAATATACGGTGGGAATCAATATTGATTGGATGAAGGAAATTGCAAAAGTTAGGTCTCCAAAGCAATTATAGATACAAAATCAATTTATTTTCTATAATATACACATCATTTTAAATGTTGAAAATTATCTATTTTTCTGTACAATCACCATTTTTTGCCGAAGCAGTTTTTAAGACATTGAGACAGAATTTAATGACTGAGCGTGATTAGATAAGCAGGGACGCTCTGGCCTCGCATTCGGGAGGATACAGATTCGACTCCCTGTCCGGCCATCCAGATTTGGGTTTTCCATGGTCGCCCCAAATCACTCTAGATGAATGCTGGGATGGATGTTTTAAAAGGCCATGGCCGAAATCCTTCCGTTCCTTGTCCCAATCCATCCCCAGTCCGAGAACTAGAAAAAAGCTATATCTGGTATATTCTTTGAAAATAGTCACTGTTTCGAAAATTCCAGAGATGGGTGTGCTCGAAATCATTAGTTATGATTCTTTTTATAGCTCAGTGCTTTCTTTTAAGAAGATTTTATTCAGCAATATTTAATAGAAATAGTTTTTTGCCTGATGATTTAATTTCTATGTATTGGTTATTACAGAAATTACATATTTTGTATGTGAGCATTGGGTATGTAGGAATGGTTTTGAAAAAAAATAATAATAATCGCCCCACACAGTTTCGTACCAGCGACCAAACCGTTTGTAGTCGAGAACTTTCACCGCTAGACCGGGTTTCTTATCCATTCGGTAAACAAACCAATCTATATGGAACTTCCTGGCGTCAGTATACTGCAGAAGGAAATCGTTGTTTCAGCTGTACTGTCAAATTTGATAGAGGAAGGAAAATTCTTAACGGTATAAACTGAATGCGTAAACAGTGTTTCTGCCTAATGACAATGCAAAAAATCTCTCTAGTAAATTTTTGTCATATCATCGATCGCGACATCTTATTGTTAGACCAACATTCACCATATCACAAACAGTTCTATCACATTCACAGCTTAAAGAGTCAGCATCAGGAACGTATAGTGCGTTATCATGGATTTAAAGTTACTATGGATTTAAATTAACAATAGAACAAAGAATAGCCCTTCGGCAAAGAAAAATGGAAAAGGGAAACGAACAACAAAAGCTGTCGACAGGGTTATTCACAAAAGCTAACGAGAAAATCTTTTTGCAACCGGCAGGGTATATTTGGTATAAGACGTCTGCTAAAAGGCAATGTACGACTGGCAGAAGGCCCGGTAGGTTTTATCTTCATAAACTGGACAGCAAAAGTACGTTATAATTAGTTTCAGCAACAAAATAATAAGAAACATACAAATCTAAAAGCTTTAGCATTCAGAACACCTCAAGCTAGTGTCAGAATACTGCAGATGGAAATCTCTCATTCAGTTTACAGTTGAGTTCGAATGAGGAAGGAAGCTCTTCAAGTCATATACACAATGTGTAAACAGTGCAACTGTCATCCACTCAGACTTCGAAAAGCATGCTGCTTGATAATTGCTGCTCGGTGCAGACAAGTCCATTCGAAATATTGAGTCAACTGAATCTGGTTATTACCGAAACTTGTTTCTACTTTATTTCCTATTGTTGAGTATTGTACATTTGTATCTGTGAGGAATGTTCTGGTGCTTGATGTATCTTTGGAATTGTACATGAGTGAGAGGAGTCGTTGTCTGGCTGTTGAACTGAAAACATGTGGATATAAAGTTGTAGTGTGTGTGCCTCGATAAACGTATTATTATTACAGCAGACCTTATTGTGTGGTGAACATTATTTAACATGGCAGCAGAGAGTAGTTTAACATGGTAGCAGTCAGTGGATTAGTGGTTGAGTGGTTAAATGGTTGAAAAAAAAATGTCTGTGGCTTTCGTGTATTCAAGAAAGTTTGATTTCAAGAAATAATGGCTGACATTGTAATACCGTGCTTTGAGGGCGAGGACTATGGAAATTGGAAGAAAAGAATAACGATGTATTTAAAGATGAAGAAATGTTATACAGTGGCTTCAAGAGAGAAAACAAGTATGGATAATGCTGAAATTTGGGAAGAAGAAAATCTGAAGGCAGTAAACTATATTTATAGTGCTATTACGAATAAGCAACTTGAGTTTGTGAGTGATAAAGTGAATGCATATGAAATAATGACTAAGTTGGACGAATTATACTCCAAGGAATCGACTGCACTCCAAATAATTTGTAGAACAAACTGGAAAAATTGAAGTTAAAAGACTACAATGAAACAGCGACATTCTTTAGTGATTTTGAAAGGACAGTAAACGAATTGAAAGCTGCTGGGGCTAAAGTGACTGAGAAAGAAAAATTAAACTACATGTTATGAACTTTGCCGGACTGTTTGTGCTACATTGGTGACTTGGTCGATGTTTTGAAAGAAGAAGATCAAAATGTTGAATTTGTTTAAAGTAAAATTCGATTAATTTACTTGAAAGACAAAGGTGAAAGTGAATCTGTAAAACAAATGCATTCCATTGTATGAGAAAATCTGGTACAAGTCGTCAGGAACAATTGTGTTTGGGCTGCGGAAGAAGAGGACATTTCAAGAGAGATTTTCGTCGTCGAAATGAAGAAAATGAAAGAGGCATATGGAATCACAGCAGGCAGTATCAAAGAAGCAGCAGAGGAAGTAACCATCAAAGTGGAAACTTCAGAGGTCACAACAATGATCAACCTTGGAGCGGAAGTAAGCACAAGGGATCCAGAAACGACCTGTATCGGCGAAGTCAAGAATGCCAACAAAGTGAAAGTGTAAGTGCAACGGGATCAAGAAACGGCCAGTATCGGCATGGTGAAGTATACCACCAAAGTGAAAGTACAACAGGCAGTTTTGTAACAGAGGTTAGGAGCTTGATGGTGCAAAATAAAATGAACACAGGTAACAAAGAAAATATTAAAATTGATTGGTTACTGGATAGTGGTTGTACAGATCATGTTGTAAATAATGAAGAGTATTTTTCTGAATGTGTAACTTTAGAAAAGCCTGTAGAGGTAAAGATTGCTGATGGAAAAATTTTGAAAGCAACTAAGATAGGAAATATAGTTAGTTATTTTTTAGTTTATGGTAAATTGATTCAAATTAATATGGAAAATGTATTTTATGCTAAAGACATGAGTAGAAACTTGATTAGTTATGCGAAAGTAACAGACAAGCACAAGATTGTATCTGTAGGAAATGTTTCAAAAGTTTTTGATGGAAATAACAGGCTAATTGCAATTGCTATGAAGGAAGGTAATCTGTATAAAATTACAAGTAGAATTTTTAAGGAAGATGTTAATGTAAATATTGTGAGCAACAGTGATTCTATGACTGAAAAGGAGAGATGTCATCGCATATTAGGTCATGTAAATTTTAACTATTTAAGTACTTAGTATAATGATCAATTAGCAGTTGGTTTACCTAAATGTTTAGAGTCTGAATATATGAAGTGTAAAGTTTGTATTGAAAACAAAATGCCCAATTTACCTTTTGAAAATAATAGAAGCAAAGCAGAAGGAATTTTAGAAATTATTCACACTGATTTAAATGGGCCTCACTCAACTCTTGGTTTGAATGGTGAAAGATACTTTCTAACTTTTATAGATGATTATAGCAAAGCAGCTCGTGTTTACCCTATCAAATCAAAAAGTCAAGTTTATGATTGTCTAGTTGCATATGTAAATGAAATTGAAAATTTGACAGGTAAAACTATTAAGAAACTAAGATGTGAAAATGGAATGGAATATTTAAATTCTGATGTTTATCGATTTGTAAAGTAAAAAGCAATTGCTTTAAATGTTTACCCTCCCTATGTACATGAGTTAAATGGTACGGCTGAAAGATATAATAGATCTATCATGAATATGTCACGGTGTTTGCTAGCTGAAGCAAAAGTAGATAGGAGGTTCTGGCCTGAAGTAGTTTGTAGAGCAGTTTATCTTAAAAACAGAACTTTAGCTAATACTATTGAAAAGAAAACTCCCTATGAAATTTTACTAGGAAAGAAACCAAATGTTAAACATCTGAAGCTATATGGTAGTAAAGTTTTTGTAAGAGTACCTGAACAATTGAGAAAGTCTAAATGGGATCGTAAAGCTGATATGGGAATTTTATTAGGTTATAGTGAAGTTGGATACAGAGTATTAGTGAATAATAAAATTGTTGTTGCAAGACATGGTGATATTGTAGATCGAAAGTCCATGACGGGGTATGTAATTAGATTGTTTGGAAATTCAATATTTTGGAAATCTAGAAAACAAGGAAGTGTCGTTAAATCTTCCACTTTTGCTGAATATATTGCCTTGTCAGAAGCTGTTACTGAACTAAAGTATGTTTTGGATGTATTAAAACTTTTAATGTAAATATCAAAGGACCTGTCCAAGTATATCAAGATAACTCAGGAGCAGTAAATATTGTGAAGTATGGTAATTTTTCAAAGAACTCCAAGCATATTGAAGTACACTATCATTTTGTAAATGAGTGTTATGCAAATGGTGTAATAGACATTGTGAAAATAGACTCTTACGAAAACATTGCTGACATATTTGCGAAGGCATTGTGTAAAGTTAAGTTCAAAAAGTTTAGAGAGATGTTGAATGTGAATTAATAGAAGTACAGATATAAATGTAAGGAGGCGTGTTGAGTATTGTACATTTACTGTATATCTGTGAGGAATGTTCTGGTGCTTGATGTATCTTTGGAGATGTATCTTTGGAATTGTACATGAGTGAGAGGAGTCGTTGTCTGGCTGTTGAACTGAAAACATGTGGATATAAAGTTGTGGTGTGCGTGCCTCAATAAACGTATTATTATTACAGCAGACCTTATTGTGTGGTGAACATTATTTAACATGGCAGCAGAGAGTAGTTTAACACCTATTTTTCATTTTAATTGCACCACACATTTTAAATCAAACTGTTTGGCCACGAGTAATCACGTTTCCATTATCTGTATAGCTGCAAATATTTGTTTTTCAATACAATATGGATAATACCTAACGATCAGATCAATTAAAGAAATATGCCAACGCCCTAACTAACACTCTCTGTTTCTTTGTCTATCAGGCTGAACCCTTAAACTTTGTTATAATAGTCCTCTCGCATCACAAGCTGAGTGAACAAGAAGCACTCCATATTTTGGCGATAAAAACGCCACCATCTTCCGAAGAAGTTGGGAAACACTTGTTCATTCAGCTTGTCACCCAAGATAATTATATTTATGGCCAACGGCGGGAAATAATTCGTTCTGTAATATATGTGATTGCGAACGACTTTAATTATTTGTAACCTTAATTTATATTTAATTTATGAGAAACATGGGATGGGAAAAAATAGTAAAGATCTTATTGGCAGACTGAAGAAAAATTTTCTTGGCAAAATCTTCTTACAGATGAAATTAAACCAGTGAAATTTAAAATGTTTACATTTCCAGTTATATTTGCCGATTTCTACTAAGCTTTTGTAAAAATCATAAATAATTTAATTCCACGCTGTATTTACGATACTACTGATCAGTAAATTCATTCTGATGACTTTCTCCTTATGTTTATAGAAGAGCTAATATCGATTTCCGTCCAGTTTATATTTTTCGCAAAATAACTAAATGAGTAATTTTTACAATTTAAGTGCTACTCCAGACAATTTGCGACAAAAAATTAAATTAATCCTTTCTTACTGAATTTCACGATTTAAATGCCACTCCAGACAATTTGCGACAAAAAATTATATTAATCCTTTCTTACTGAATTTCACGATTTGGAGAAAATATGTTGTTAAAATTCATTTCAAGATTTTCAAAATTTATATCAGATTTATAAATCATGTCTTCTGTTTGATATGTATATACAATTCGAATTACAATTTCTCAGAATGGGTAGCAAACTCTTTTTACTTGTTTGCTTTGTAAATGTATTTTATGTATATATATATTCTGAATTGAAGTTGATACACCAGCAACCAAACTAGCAACTGATCGATTTTATTTTATATTTTCTATTAATTAAAAATTTACCAATATTCGTGTCTCCTATGATTCAACGAAAGTGTGTGCTTTCACTGCGATTACTGAAGTAGAACGTAAGCAGTTTTGAGACTTAAAACCTCTCACCACAATCATACGTTTAATTGTCCGACAGTCACAAATATTAGTGGAATGACTACCGTTCCTTGCAATGTCTCACGCGAAACCGACACATATGCTTATGGCGCCGGAACAGAATATTTTATTCTTCTACCTGCTGAGAAAAGTTTTTACGGATATACATATCAGCAACTGTTAAATAAGATGTTTAAAAAAAAATTGAAACAAACACATGGAAGAAATGGAGGAAAATAACTGAAAACTTGAAGTAAATATATTGCCTGATTAATGCTGCCTATATACAAAACAGTTGAGTTGAAATCTTGCAGAATTTGGATACTTTTCGTGAGAAACCACGTACCGTGAGATTATTTAAATTCCTATTTATATGTTCGTAGCTACGTATTCTAAGTTTCTATTCACAGAATTTAGTTTCATTGCGATGAAAAACCTTTATTGAAGCAGACGGCTGTATTCAGTTTTGATATGGACTATGTAAAATGAATTCTGTTAAACTCAGGGAAGTTATCAACCACAGTGTGAAACATAATCATGACATATCTGAAATCTTAGTACACATACAATGAAATAACAATGAAATTTTGACCCCAGAAATGTTTTAAAAGAATCATCCGCCGGAATTACAGAAGTCAAATTATAGCGTAATTCCGGTGAGAATAGGTTTTTTAACAGGTGATAATGTAAATTTTTATCATTACTCAGCTTACAGACGTTATAATAATACTCACAGCCAGACCCTCTGCTTTAAATGGAAAGCTACATCCGAGTGGTCAAATGCTGTGCGGAAACTTACAATTTCCTCCTTCAACAATAACTGCTGTTCTACAAACCAACTGCGTAGAATAACTGCACTAAACTACAAAATTTTGGGACAGTTTGCAGTGTAGTCCTTGATTGGAGGCTTTTCAGCTGACACATAATTTTCAGTATTCGACATATTAATTTATTTCAGAACTTCAAGTAAAATTCGTTCTTATTCATCGTTGTTGTATTTTAGTATTTTGACACAACAGCTCAACAGCTTCAGTAATTCGATAACTTACCGGAGATCTTTGCTCAAACTTAATGAAATGTGAGATCCACGTATAACCGTTTCTTCTTTGGGAAGGTATTTTGGGGTTGTTATGTTACTGAACTTGTTGGGTGAGTGGTTAACGCTCTAGACTGGAATTCGGAAAGTCGCATGTTCGATTTCAGTTTTCCATGGCTTTCGTAAATTACTCCAAGCGAACGACGCGACGTGTTTCCCGAATTTCCGTGGTAGCTAAATTTGGCGTTCCTTTTCCCAGCGTTCTCCAGGCCCTAATGACCATGAAATGGGCTAGTCGTAAAGCCCTAACCAAATTAAGACTTTATTATG
>CM061921.1:136501618-136554660 GCA_031002005.1 Vandiemenella viatica | reverse complement strand
AACTACACATTTCACCAACAAAAAATACCCTTGCCCGCTGAACATAGTTAAACTTTTCCCAAACAGATGGTAACATTCCACTTCCCCCATTAGTACTTACTAGGTATAAAGTGTTTGCCATCAGCAAGCGTTATGCGGCAGTAAAACCGTAACTCCATAATTTGACCATGCATGAGTAAAGCTCCTGGAAGGCAGCTTATTGGGTGATTGGTAACTCTCTGACCTCGCACTCGGGAATACGCCGGTTCGAATCCCCGTCCGGGCATCCAGATTTGGGTTTTCCATGGTTTCCCCAAATCACTCCAGGCGAATGCCGGGATGATTCCTTCAAAATGTCATGGCCGAATTCCTTCACGTTCCTAGTTCCCAGTCCTATCCTGCCGCTAATGACCTTGACGTCGACGAGGCGTAAAGCAATAAAAAAATGAAGGCAGCCGATCCCAAATTATCGGGAAAGGGTGGTGAAGAAGTAGTGGAAGAAGTATCGCTGATGAATACTGCAGAATGTCAGCCGAAAGCTAAGAAATCCAAGGTAATTTCATACATTTTCAGATATTAAAATAATTAGTTCCTGGTGCTAGGTAGTAGATCAAATTTTCCTTACAATTAAAGCTAGGTTAAAGAGCCCACAATTAAGAGCATCGTTTGTGAGACAAAGCCTGTTAACCATCGACAAACTTTTCGCTGTGTGGGAAGATTATAACACTTGTTTACAACTCTGTTGAATCAACGACAACCTACCTCATATGTGACAGCCTGTGCCTTTCAAATGCGTACAGATTCCTGAAGATTGAAAGGCATATGTCACATATGTACTTCTGGTGCCCGACATCCAGGTGGGTTAATAAATGCAAAACAAGTTGAACCAAATCATTGCACCTTTCCAAACATATTCTACATATTATCCGATAGCGTCTGTGGGAGGGGGAAAGTTGATAGGGTTTCTTCCGAGGCTTCTTCTGAAACAAAAATAGAAAAATATAGATTTAATTACTTTTATGATTGCAACAATAATGTGAAATTAAGAAGAACAATTCCATAAATAAAATACCAGTTATCGTACTGACACGAGTAAACCATTTTAAATCATATTTAAAGTAACACCTATTCATTTAAGCTCGATTTTAATAATTGCAACCAAGAGAATAATTCCTACGATATAAGTAAATTTAAAAATAAAAATTCTGTATTCCAGGATTAATGATTATGAATTCAAATTTCTTAAATCCTGATGAGATCCCTAAAACATCAGCAGCATTCTGCTTTGTTTTCAAATTATCAGTAATAGACGTAAAAAATAATTGCTACCCGGGTTCATATTCAAACTAACCCATACTTTTCCTTTTTCTTTTCTTTATTTCACTAAGAAAATTCCTCTAATTTTGTCTAATGTCTACTTGGAATTACTGATGCTCCAGGTCTTACCAGCTTAGTTTTACTCCCGAACAGAGCATAGCTATTGCACACAACTATAGTGATGGATGCAAAACGTTCGGAAATTACTACCCTTGCCGGTAAAATCCGGGACCAACTTGTATCTTCAAGTCAAAACATAGAAGATTTTTCCAACTCACTATCTGCTTCAAGGGCGATTCTGGTAAACTGATTCTGAACAAAAACTAGAACTGTGAACACTTGGCAAAATAATTTAAAGTATTATGCAACTGTGGACCACCACTGAATGGAATGTCCTTCCGAGAACCGCCATTTAATCTCAACTCCCCCAGACAAATAGGAAATAAAAGAGACCATGAAGATCCTCAGAAACAACCGTGCTTCCGCGAAAGATTGGATTGTGGCAGAACTTTCAAAATATTATGCGGAAAAGTATTGCTATAGTTGGAGAAGCTCCTCCAAGATATTTGACAGACAGGGAAAATCTCACACGAATGGACGGGTTCTGCCATTAATCTAGTGCATAAAACAGGAGAAAAAACATCACTCCTACCAGCAACATTCAAGATACTCTCCAAAGCTATCCAGAGTAGAATAGAGAATCCCAAAGATCAGCAATTAGGAGAATATCAAGCAGGATTCAGGAAAGGACGCTCATGTTTAGAGCAGATCTCTACCATAAAAGACGTTAGCAGCAGATAAAAATGTCAGTATGGCATTTGTGCATTTCAAAAAGGTATATGGCTCCAGCGACAAGGACACACTGCTGAAAGTGACGGAAGAATTTGGAATCGATGAAAAAACAACTTCACTGATACAACAGACGTTAACCAACACACGATAACAAAACAAAGGAGAGATATCAAGACAGGTATGAGGCAGGAAGATGGCCTTTCCAGTTGCATATTAGAGAAGGTGATGGCGAAGAGAAATGTACCAGCACAACATTACAATTGGGAAGAAAATTGGTCATCAGACGACTGGACTTAAGTTTAAATGTCTTGTTTTTGTGACGACAAAATGTTCCACGCTGAAAACCTAGAGTTTGCCACCAAGCAGATGGAGGTCCTGAAAGAAACGGCATAGAAGGCCGGACTGCAAATACTCTTCGAGAATACAGAGTTCATGAACGTAGCTCTCAGAACTGGATAGTTGTTCAGTCTGCCAGTAAGGCCCCTGCCAGGCAAGACCTCACACACACACAACGCGCCTGCACGCCGGATACATATACGACTCCACAACAGGCGCAGAGGACATCAAAACAAACAGGAAAACAAATAGAATCAATCTAGCAAGCTAAGTGGGACTATTTCTTACAGACGGTCGCCGTACTACCACACAACCGGAATTCCTGCGCCAGGCCGCAATATATAAGCGTAGCCGGCCGCTCCACCTGCCAGTTCCGGCCTGACGCGGAACCAGCTTCAACTACAGAAGGACCACCGGAAGTTTAACGTTCGAGAAGTTAGAAGCCGTCTCTCTCTACCCCGGAATCAGGACCAGGCTAACATTCTCCGACGGTCATCCGCTAACTGTACCACATTTGTTATGTTTACCAGTCTGTTTTTGGTACATAGTTAATAAACCGTCAAGGAACCATTAGTGTTAGTTTTCCACCTTCAGCTGGCGAACAAGGTTGGGATAAGAACTCTCGACCATCATGGACTACGCCAGCAGCACCTACGGAATGGCAACAGTTCCTCCAAGACTTCTACATCCGTTCTCTCGAATCTCAGAGACAACTGATTGCGTAAGTCAGGAATCTCCGCCAACCCACGGCCCCGCCTCCGTTCCAGCATTCAACGACGACGTCGAAGAATGGGAGACCTTCGAGAAGCGCATAAAACCAACACTTCGCAATTCCATCACATATCAAAGAAGAAGACCAGCGTGCATTATTTCCTTTCCTGGAAACCAATCAAGATGTATGTCTTGCTCACCAAACTTGCAGCCACAAGACCCCGACACCCTCACCTTCACGACCATCTGTACGACACTGAATGCATACTACAGACAGCCGGTACCATGTCGTCGCGGCCCGCGGTCGAATTCTATCAATGCCGGAAGAAGCCCGATCAGACGTATCGCCATGTGGGCGGCCGAACTCCAAGGCCTTAGCAGAAAATGTAAGTTTCAAACGATAGTGAAGACCACATATGGAGATATTAAACGAACTGAGGAGTTCAAGTACCTAGGGCAGATACTGATTCAGAACAACAACGAGAAGCAAACAACTCAAAAAAAGAGAGACGACTATGTCAGGAAATGTACATGTCCAAATCTCTATCCCACCAAACGAAAATTAAATACTAAAATACATTAGTGAAACCTGAATATCTCTACGCGGCGGGGACAATGGCCAGAAATGGAATTACAGAAAATCCATATTGATTTCCAAGGATAAATTTTCACACAGAATTGGTGAAATACCAAATATGTAGTCTAACAATCATTAATACGTGCGTATCAACAAGTCTGGTGAAAAACGACAGACCAAATTGATACACGATAGAATCAAGTAGTGAAAAGTAGAGAAAATTCCATTCTTGAGCGTATAAAGAGAAGGGAAGATACTAATCTACCAGCTCGAAAAGAAATTTGTGCAAATAGCTACGTGATAGTCTATTTGTTTCAGGGCGCTACTAACCTAAATGTTGACGCCCCCTAAAGACCTACCCGCCACAAAAAAACAACATCTACTGTCTGTCGGAAACTTGGATATACTTTATCCGTAATCCCAGTTGAAACCTCAAATAAAATTGTTCACTCGTATCACTTGCTGAAAAGTGATCGGAAATCAGTGACAGATTAAAACAACTTGTGCAATGCAACGGTCCCAACTGTAGGGGTTCAATTTTTATCTGCACAGTAGCTTTAACCAGTTGTAATTATAATTTTCTACTGGGTAAAATTTTACAAATAATTTCAGGTTGAATGTCTTCTAAGGAAAAGATGTTTACATCTTTCAGTGGACAACAAACAAAAAGCTTCAGCGTTTTATTCATTCAGTGCCTCCAACTAGGCAGTCATTAATAAGGCTGTTTGATTAACATCCCAGGTCCTATATAACACAAATATTACTCCAAAACTATTTCAGTTGCATGTCATTAATTGTTGGCAGATATGTATATGGGATGTAACAATATCCATTGCGAACTGTCATATTGGACAGGAATAACATAAACGTATTTCTCTAAGCCACTACTGATATCAAAATGTAGGTACGTCCACCTCTGAACATACTATCTTTCTAAGCAAAGCTTCGAACTGACGTTTTTCATTAAATATTTGAAAATAAAATCAGTAGCAATATAAACGCTAAAGTAAAACTAACATCTTCATAATTTCTTACTCTTTATAACTTCTCGACATATTCATTCTATATTTCGCTTAATTAGACTTACTTAAATAATTTTCCATTAACTAAATACTTGAAAGATTAACTTACTTTATATGCTAAAACACATTTAATATTACACTTTACAAGCTTTGTGAAGTTTTCTTACGTAGTATGCTTCTCTGCAACGCTTATGTTGTGATTGGAACAACAATTTAACGTGGAATCCCAACCACGCTACTTCAAGACGTTCCGTGGTTAAGATTTCACGTTACAACTTTTACAACTTACTATGAATAGTAAAACTCGTTAAAACATTCGTACAAATTTAAAATCAGGAAAGGAACAAAGTTAGACAAGAGTAGTTAAGATATAAATAACTAATAATTTCTTTATCGCTAAGTGTTATTAATATAGTTTTGCGAACTTATACTGAAAGTTAGATAACATGCCACACCCCCAGCATATTGCAGAGAAAATAATTATTCCAGTCATTATCAATCGGAATTAATATTATAGAACCAAATACTTTAAAAAAAAAAAAAAAAAAACACCACTATAAATTCATAGCATGATAAACTTACGTGTTTAGGACCCATGACTCATGGTGTGGGAAAAAAACGGCCAAAGGAAGGCAAAAAACTCAGCCATGTACTGATAAACTGAACTGTTCTATCAGAATAATGATAAATGAATGATATTGGAAAGGGAAAGAAAATATTTAAGTTCAGCATTTGGCACATGGGCAGTAGACATGAAGAGGCTAGTCGAACATGATTGGCTTAACAGCCGCACTCAGCTGCCCAATGAAACAGAACCACGTTAGGCAGTGTTGCCATATTTGTCATTTAATGAGTGGATGCCGTGCAAGGGCATAGTATGTGCCCGCACACCAATCTAACACGATTGCTTAAACTGTAATCACAGCTAAACTTAATAATACCTGGAAACAGTGAAGCATTCAAGAATTACATAAATCTTAGTATGTTGTTCAGTGATAATAAATATGAGTCTCTTTTCCATCAAAAATATTCTTCTTGATATCTCGTGTTGATGTGGTGGTTTTTTTTTTTTTAAAATTTACGAGATGAATACGCAAAACGTGTTTAATTTCTACATACATTCTGGCGTCTGCTAAATAAATACTTTCTCCGCTCCAGATTGTGATCTCTCTTCTGTATGACTGCTGTAATATTTTACATAATCTCGAGCAGAAATACCCCAGACAGCAACGATCGGTCTGTACGCAACCAGCACAACAGTGTGTTTAGTATTGCAAAGAATATATTTTAATTTCGGAATTCATCTTTGCTTGATAATTATACCCTTGTTTCGTATTAAGTAATAAAGTTGACTTTGGCAGAATTATAAATTACGTATAACTTAATGAAATTACCCTTTACAAATAATTAATACAATACTTCAAATTATAACTTAATGTCCCTTTAGACAGAAAGTTTTTCCGAAATATAAAAATTTTCTGAAAATATTTAGTGATCTTTTTCCTCCATATATCCAGTCTATACTGAGATAGAAAGTTTTCCTTCATAAATCTAGTCTATACTAAGATATACATTTTTGTTTGATAGATAGAAGCTATAAAGCTATGTTTTTCGAAGTATTTTTAATCCTTTAGAAATTATATGGAGCAAAGATTAGTGACTATGTCATATACTTGAATTATAACGCACTTGTGAACGACGCAGTATGATTGTTATCAGTTAAGGCAATTCACTCTATACAGAAATTTTTCCACCTTCTCATATATCCATTTTTGACAAATATGTGTTTAATTTTATATTTCCCATAAATATTTCGTTTGAAACTTGTAGTTATTTACCCCTTTTAGTCATACACAGAGAAAGCGCTGATTATATTGGCTAGAACATTGATCATCTATAACAGAGTCCGCACCCTGACATTTCAAGCACATAGTCTAATGGTTTAGTTGAAGAAAGGGAAGAGGTTTTGGTATTGTAATCTTGGTTGTCCGGGTTGAACCCCGTCAATTTATCGAAACCTAATGTTTCGGCCATCATTTTGTGGCCTTCTTCAGAGGACTGTCCTCAGAAGAAGACCACAAAATGATTGCCAGTTTTTGATAAACAGTCCTCTGAAGAAGGCAAAAAAATAATGGCCGAAACGTTAGGTTTCGATAAATTGACGGGGTTCAACGCCGACAACCAAGATAACATCGACAGCGACCGTGCACCCACAGGTTTTGATATTATCCAAACAAATACTTCAATTTGATAGGTTTATCTACAACGCAAATTAAAGAGGCTTAATTTCGAACAAAAAACTCTTGTTAATCGTTTACAGCAATGGTGAAATGATTTGCAGAATCTAAAGTTGATGGTTCTTCAACTTATTACCACGAAACTCTTAGCATGCCAAAAATCCACAAGGTACTCATATCCACTAAATCGTATTACATGACTGACAAATGTAAGTACGGTAACTTTCTATCTTTGCAAAGAGCTAAAGGAAGTGTGTAAGGACCATCTAACATGTAAACAGATATATGAGTAAATGATCAGTGCTATGGATGTCACGTTCGTTAACGTTTGATACGAAACGCAAATTTGAAGATAATTTCAATGAGGGTTTGGAGTAGATCATGTGACACCTACCGAGTTCGATCTTCGACGAAGCCAAGAATTTCCATGGAAGCTAACGGCTTCCAAGGCCGACTCGGCCTGTTCTCAAATAAGTACCGTGGCGAAACTGCTTCGTGAAGTCGGCAGCAGAGTGGAGCTAATTCCACTCATAATACCGCAGTTCGGGGAGGCGATTTCGGAGCTCTACCTCCACGCATTGATATTTTAAGCCTGGTGGAGAATTTTTCCTTTCATACGGATGCACAAATAATATAGTTTTAATACATTGGTTTTAGCTACTTCGGGCATTATAAAATAAATAAATTTTGTAAAAATGTGATGAATCTCGCGGTCCGGAAAAATGTACAAGGCGGGCCTCGGGTAGTGATGATCCGATACAAATAAATACGAGTAAGTACTCGATACTTTGTTTCGATACCGAGTACTTTTTGTATTCGAATTAATTAATTCGATACTTACTCGGTATCGGAAGAAAAGTACTTGTATCGAATCGAAAGTATCGAAACGCACCTGGTGTTAAATTCTAAACGTATCATCCCTGCTGCGGCACTCAGTCGCGCCTGCGAAATTAATTTCCCGCTGACGTCAAGTTTGTAGCATTGACAATCAAACAAAATCAGTCTAAGAATAGGCAAGCTAATCTCAAAGAGTTTGTTTAGGTCCCTATTTCATTGTAATAAAGTCGTACTTGGCGCGCATTTCGCTATGCCTGGCCAATGGTCGCTCCCACGCAGTCCCACACAAAAACTAAAAGACATGGTTCATAAGCAACTAAGCAGCCCATGTGAATCGGAAGAACAAGCTGCTTCAGCTAGCTTTTCACACGAACATCACTTCTGGAAACATCACAAAGAAAAAGAAAACGCACCGTAGTGACAAAGTCTCTCTCTACTTGTTAAATACTGTAATGACTCTAAAAAGCAATCCATTTACAGAATGGGTAGAAATGAAACTTAAATTTCCTTGTCTGTATAAATACGCACAACAGTATCTTATTGTTGTAGCAACGTCAGTATTGAGTGAATTTTTGTTTTCTAATGCGGGTGAAACAATGACAAACAAAAGAAACAAGCTGTCCCTAAAATATTTGGAACAATTGCTTTTTTGGGAAACCTTCCAAAAGCGGACTTTTTAAAAGTGTTAAAACTATAATAAATAAATATTTAAAGATAAGACAAACACCTTCAATGTTTGCTTAAAATGTGAGCTTTATTATAATTTTAGTAAATAAATAAAAATGTTTATTGAGTGTTATTTAATTTTATTGCACTAGGCAAATAAAATAAATAATTTAGCAACATGTCACGTATATTTTCATATTTCGACATTAATTAAAAAGGTATCGATATGAGTAAGTATCGATACTTTTGCAGCACTCATATGAGTAAGTATCGTCAGTTAATTTGAGTACTACTCATTTAAGTAGGTATCGATACTTTGATGAGATCGGAACATCACTAGCCTCGGGTTGGCCACCCCTGCTCTAAAATATTGATTTAAATTCACATGACCTTGCAACCTTTCAGCTCTTTCTAGCTTTTAAAACTTTTTTGCAATTTGACGATAGAGCATCATAGATTCAATTCTTTCCTATAGTAACAATGAACATAGATGTGCAGAGTTAAAGCGCGTACTGGCGTAGTGCAAAAATCTGCACAGACTTCGGAACTGTATACTTTTTTTTTTTTGTTTCCAGCTTTACGCATCGTCGACATCGAGGTCATAAGAGGCAAGAATGGTCTGGGGGGGGGGGGGAACGAAGGAATTCAGCCATGGCCTTTTGAGGGAACCATCTCTGCATTCGCTTGGAATGATTTGGGGAAACTATGGAAAACCAAACCTGTCCTCCCGAATGTGAAGACAGAGAACTGTATACCTACCAGCCGATTATAGTGATTCTCATTTTTCTCCGCTAAGAGTGGTTTCAGCAAATTTTCTTAACTTTTATCCTGATATCAAAAAAATTGTATACTTAAACCATAATCCTTGGCAAGGTGAGCCTTTACCTTTTACCTTTTTCCCGCAGTTTGCCATTTCAAGGGGCATCTCTAACGCTGAACCACCTGTCTTTCGAACTTCGAAACCACATCCACCTTATAGTCTTGGCTTTATTCTTACAAAAGTTTTCCAGTATGTTGTGCGTTGCTTTTGCTGATTTTGCCCGCATGTGTAATTTCCGCAAACTAATGCGTTGTTTCGTTACTCTCCCCTGTGTACTGTTGTCATCAAAATAACTTGCAACCACCTCGCATACAGCCTTATCGCTGCCTGCATTCATATGAGTGCTACTATCTTCGAAACCGTCAGTATTTCTTATCGTTACTTTGGTGTTAAGGAACCACAAAATACTCCAATACTTCAAACGTGGTATCATCATAATTTCTTACACAACTTCATTTGTTCCTTTCGCCTAGCGGATTCCATTATTTTCCTTCTCCAAAATACGGTCCTTATATTTGTTACATATGTAACACTCCGCTCAAATACTCCACTAAATTTTCTCTTCCGAAAAAGAGATAACATCCTCTACGTTCTAAAGTAAATGGGTTTTTCTGTATCAATATACGTATTATTTGAGTCAGGATAATTGGGAAATAGTCTCAAGTTATTACTGACACTGTCTGCACACTAATTTCGTGAAATTAAAAGAAACGTTACTATCAACCTTCCCTGCGAAATTAGTCAAGTTACTTGATTGCATTGGGATTCACCATCTAAAACGGTAAAATTGTATCGAAAGGGTAAGAAAATACAAGAATATTCAATTCCAATCGTATCTATAACTCTTTGTCACACTTACAAATGCAGTTTGGAAAACGCTGTTTCTTTTGGTTTAAACAATGCATAATACATATTAAGTATAGTGGTTGCAGATTGCAACTTGCAAGTCAGGATTCATTACGGTTTACTGTTTAGATATTTCCTCTAAAAGTGCGGTTTCCAATTCTTTTAAATTCAAAGGATTTATAGAACATATCAGTAATGAAAGTTCCTATTTTGGTGGCATGTTCACATAACACTTATTTGTTACATAATCTAATTACGTAATTTTAACCCAGATTTTCCTATCCTGTGGTCACATTTCGAATATGGTGAGTCTGATTATTATTACAGGAATATAGTATTATTTTCTTTAGCCACTTAGTTCCGGTATTCGGCATTGAAAATCGCTGCTGACAATTTTTGTATGAGACCAAATCTTTTCAAGTCCCCGGCGTTATTCTTTGGAGTAGCATTGCTGTGAAATATCATTAAATACTTCAAGAATTAACGTTTTCGCCGATTCTGTAGATTTATTTATGGAACTTAAAAGTCTGGCCTATGCGAATGCATTGCTGCTAGGTGTCTCACGTTTACTAGTTTAACTCTACCCCTTTATATTTATCTAGGCTTAGTTTAATTGGCGTTACAGGAAAGCTTGAGATATATATAAGTTAAATATATCGTCAAATTATACGTAGTTCTTAAGAAGGCAGTAGCTATATGCTACGCAGTCTGTTCACTTTAAACGAAGGATTAGGCCTACAACACAATCTCCAAACTCATCTTGAATACTTAGGAGCAAGCGGCACCCGTTAGTTTATTTTGGAAGTGGTATAATGAGTCATAAAACTGAATACACAATGGGCAATTATCCATTAATTATACTATTATTTGAAAACTACAAACAAACGGCCGTCCTTCGAGAGAATTGTACACGTATAATCTGGACACTGTTTTCAGAACAGAGATTCAAATCACGGCTAATACCAAGAATTTGGAAGTAACTGAAACGATCATACATCGTTTGAAGATACGAGAAGATTAATTCAAAACTGTTAACATTTCTGCAGGTCCCTGCCCAAAGAGATCTTTGTTTACGTTTAAAGATGCGATTATAATTGTTGTCCCCTTTGTTATTTTTCTGTCAGTTCTTTTTGTTTTTACAGATTATGATTCATTTATCTTTTTTATATAAATGTTAGTGATACGCCAATACAATTGAATTTTGTTTTATTCTTTTGTCGTTTTTAGCATAGAGTGATCTGCTTCTCAGCAGTTTGTTTAGCTTTAATTGCTGATGTTGAGGCAGACTTAATACTAACATTTATATAATTAGGCTTAAAATTATTGGCTTTACAATTTTAGATAAATCTGATATTCTGGATTGTGTTGTGTAGTTTTAGATGAATCCTCTTGTATTGGTTGTGTACGTCCACTGGGCTTCATTAACAACTTAATATTGTGGGTCATTTCCTCTATTGCGAGTTAATCAATTTTTTTATAAAGGTTAATGACACTCCAATGCAATTGAATTTTGTTTCATTCTTTTGTCGGCAAAAGAATAAAACAAAATTCAATTGCATTGGCGTGTCATTAACCTTTATTAAAAAAAATTGATTAACTCGCAATTGAAGAAATGGTCCACAAAATCCAGTTTTTGTATGATTCATTTAAATTACATGTGAGTTTTTCGGTTCAAATAGATTAGCTTATTCAAATAAAATGACTATTAGTCCTTCACTTGCTGCAATCTTCTTCCAAATACTCTGGTTCGTCAGCTATAGAATTTTCGTTGTAAGAAAGAACCCAATGCCTGCCTAAAATTTTCGATAAGAAAAGGGGACGCATTAATCAGAAATCATAAACGGCATGTGAGAGATGAAATCGTGGGGAAACCATTGCATTACATTGCTTTGTTTTTTTTTTATGGTTTTACGCCTTGTCGAAGTCGATATCATTAGAGGTGTGGAAGGACAGGTGGGAAGAGACAGGAAGGACTTCGTCCAAGGTCTTTTGATGGGGATGCTTTCTTCAAAATGCCATGGCCGAATTCCTCCCCGTTCCTTGCACCCCATGCTTTCGTTCCTCTAAAGACCTCGACGTCGAAAAGGCCTACGGCCATTAGCAAAAAAAAAATAACAGTGAAAAATTCGTTAGTAGGAACCACCCCGGCATTTGCCTGTAGTGATTTCCCTGAAGTATCTGGGAGTAATAGTGCAAAGTAACATGAAATGGGACTTGCACATAACTTCCGTCGTAGGCAAACCTAATTCTAGATTACGATTCATAGGCTGTAATTTTGAGAAGTTGTAATGCTCATACAAAAGAAAAAGCGTACAAAACAATAGTGCGTCCGTATTTGGATTACTGTTGTGGAGTTTGGGATCCGTATCGCAAGGGATTGATTGACACGTTAGGAAAAGTACAGAGAAGAGCCGCTCGATTTGTGACTGCGAGTTACAGACCTTACGAAAATGTCACAGATCTGATACATAAATGGGGCTGGAATTATTTGACAGACAGACGACGTCGTTTTCATTTGAATTTATTGGAGATTATACGAAATTCTTTAATTTACGAGTGCAATGAAATACTTCTTCAGCGAATCTATTTAGGTCGCAATGACAGGAGGGATAAGAATGGAGAAATAAGATACCGTACTGATGTTTTATGTATTATTTCTTTCCTCGTTCTGTTTGGGATTGAGATGTACAGAGTTATGATGGTGCTTATCACCCTCTGCCACCCTAATTATTTGCGAATTGCAGAGTGTAGATGTAGAAATAGTGGAAAACTAAAATCTTGATGGCCGGGCGAGGACTCCAACCCGCAGCCTCCAGAATACGAAGTCAGAGTGTTGCATGCACCCTGCACGCTCGGTCATTGCATTTGAGACCTGACAGTTATTCCGAAATAGATTAATTCTTTAAAATTGCTTCGTGACAGCTTCATCCTGGATAAAATATTTCGTATCAGAGGTAGTCTCATCAAGCTTGGTGGGAGAGCGGTGACGCACGGGGCTGGCATTCGGATAGACGTGTGTTCGAATCCCGTTCTCTCCAATCCAGAAATCTGTTTCTCTTAGTTTCACGAAATCACTCTAGGCGAATGCCGGGATTGTTCCTTCAAAAAATTCATGATCAAATTCGTTTCTTTTCCTTGTTCCCTACAAATTCCGGGTTTAATGACCTCAACATCGACAAGCCATAAAGCACAAAGCAAAACAAAAGTAGTCCCAAACTGGTTCTCCAAATTTGGTTGCTTTGAGAAGAGCTATCAGAAAGAAAAGAGACAAAAACATCCTATGAGTCGTAGAGTTTATTAGTACTCGTTAGACACATCAAAGAGGGATATCGTTGGGACTAATGACAGCCAAAACTTCTGTTCTGGGATACACAGAACAATTAACAGACAAGTTAGGGAGCGTCCATAAACTACATGGCTCGGTTTGGGGGGGGGGGTGAACGGATTAGGTAGAAAGCTTCGTGGGTGGAGTGAGCGGAGTTTTGTGTCAAGCCAGGTCATGTTGTTTGTCACTATTAAAATAAGGTACAGAGCACACAACAACATGTCAATATTCATTTCCGTCATTTAATTGTCTCTGTATGTAATTTACAATAGTCTGATAAGATAAAACAGTGCAAAATGTCTTCTGGAATTAATATGGGAAATGGGCGCATGCAAAGCGGGAGACGGGGGGGGGGGGGGGGGGGGGGGAACGAAGTTGCAGTTGTAAGAAAACTTTTTATTTGCTGTCCCCAGTCTTTTGACTGGTTTGATGCATTCCTCCATCCCTTCCCTGTCTTGCGCTAACCTCTTCATCTCAGCATATCCCCCACAATCTACATCTTCAATTACCTGCTTCATATATTCTAATCTTTGTCTACCTCTACAGTTTTTTCCTTCGACTGTTCCCTCAACTGACAAAGTAACCAATCCCGCATGTCTTAAAGTGTGACCCACCATCATGTCCCTTATTTCTGTAAGACTCTGCCACAAGCTTATTATATTTATAACATATTCTAAAGGCATTCTGAACACTGTAGTGATAGATTTATGATTATAACACCACCGGCAAAAGCTGATAGCCAACGTGGAGCTGGTCGCGGAAAAATCTTCGATATGGAGTGGGATTCATTGTGCCCAGAAACTGTTTCCTCGTTTACCGTAATCTACAACGTTGGAAGCGACAAGGCCATGAAGAAGAATAATCGAATCCATACCCACATCGATAAAAAAAAAAACAACATATTCGTCATATTAACAGTGTCTTCGAACAATGATAGAGTACACAATTACTTTACTACATTCAGACACCCTTAAAACATTTTGCACGACTTCAACATATCAAAAAAGTATTATAAATTCAGGAATAGCACTTTACAATAAAATACCAGAGGAAGTAAAAAAAAAAAAAAACTCTTCATTTAAACTCATTTAAAACAAAACTAAAGGAATATCTAGTCAGACATAGTTTTTACTCTGTAAGTAAATATATGGACTCATAAAAAAATGTGCTTTAGATTATTATTTGAATTTCTATTTTTATCCAATTATTTTATTGCAATTAAATTTTCTTCATGTATACTTATTTTGTGATTGTATTATTTTGACATCTGTCACCATCTCTTATTTATAAATAGGCGTTTGTGTCCGTATATTTACCTTTGCAGCCAAAAATACTTATCGCAAATGACTATTGTTTGTGTGTGGTAGAAGCCTTCAGTCTCCCACCGCGGGCTATTGTGGTTGCATGTCAATAGCTGTGGTGGATGAAAGTGTGTCGTGGGACATTTTCATACTTTGACGAAAGTGTTCTCAAAACCTTTGGAATCTTATAGAATTTAGAATGTTCATAAATACACTACATTGTTCTAAAATGTTTTTTAATGAACTAAAGTGCTCTAGCACAGGCACATATTTTAGATTTTTCAGCTATTAACAAATATAAATAATTTATGATAGCGTTCTGGTAGCTGAGTGGTTAAGGCGCTAGCTTTTAAAATATTCATTGCTCTGGTCCCGGGTTCGAATCCAAGCAGGTGCAGGTATTTTGAGAGTTGTGTTTGATCATATGAGCTACGCCAGGCCACTCCGTGGTTCAGATTCCACGTTAAACTGTAGGTCCCAGAGGAAAGGAACTGGCCGTCCTACCTCTGACACAATGGCTTAGTATGCCTCCTTCTGGAGGATCCAACCAACCTTAGACTTGTGGACTAAGTTAAGTTTTTAAATAATTTATGCGCAACATATTTAGTGTGTGAACCGATTTTGATGGGACTTTCATTGGCAGGTTGCTGATTTGGCAGGGAGTAATATTGGTTACTTTTTACCCTGGAAATATTCATGGTCCCCTGCAGAAACATAAAAACCTACGAATTTCTTGACAAAACACGAACGTAGTCTTAGGCACCAGCAATTTGTTAAATAAAATCATTAAATTTTTACCAGCCTAAACCTTTAACTTGCTGTATAAATGTCATAATCTTAACCGTTTCAAAACAGCTGAAATAACTATGCACGAATTTTCGTAATAGTCATTTTTGTTGCCGCAATCATATTTCTTTTAGCTTCAACTTAGGAAAGTGTCAAACCAAAGCAGTAAATTATTTTATAGTTAGTAACATTTCTGTGCCCATCCGCCGTATATACTGCAGAGTACTGTATTTGTCATATTTATATTCCTTTGTTAGAAGAAGATATATGTGGACTATCTGAAGTAAAAACCTAAAACCGAATTATTAAGCAAATTCACAGCTGGAAATATTATTATGAAATTTCACACAGTTCATGTAATTATTAATCTTTTCTTTCACATCTTTAATTATTTTTAAGCCACTTGAAAGAACCATCTTGGCATTCCATGTAGGGATTTCTGAAACCCGAAATCTGATCGGCCGGGTGGGGATTCGAAACCGCGACCTACCGAATGCGAGGCCAGAGCGCTACCGCTCACCCACCACGCTCGGTACCTCCTGAACGATTAAGACGTCGACTGCAAGGTCTTTACAGACTGGAGAGAACTGTGGAAATGGAATAGGAACAGCATTATGAAAGAATCGTTCTGGCATTCACTTGGAGTGATTCTGAGGAATTACGAAAAACCGTGAACCGGATGACAAAACGTGAAATGTAAGCAGCGTTCTCCAAATGCCGTTCCCGAACATCACCACGCTCGGTTTCATTACTCACGATAAGCTGTTCAGTCAAACATCTTCGGAATACTCTTTAAATGACCATAAGATAGGAAGAAATAAATGGATGCATACTTTTCAGTAACCAAGCGTGGTGGATGAACAGTTAACGTTCTGGCCTCTCATTCGGGAGGACGCCAGTTCGAATCGCCGTCCGGGCATCCAGATTTGGGTTTTCCATGGTTTCCCCAAATCACTCCATGCCGGGATGCTTCTTTAAAAAAGGCCATGACCGAAATCCTTCCCGTTCCTTGTCAATTCCATCTCGCCTCTAATGACCTCGACGTCGACGAGGAAAAAAGAAACAAGTAAAAAAAAATTAAAAAAAAAAAAAAAAAATCAGTAATGTAACATATGCTCTCTGTTTTGTATTCGACGTAAGTAAAATGTATTAAGTGATCATGACTTCAGTATTCGATGGAACAATCTCCTTATATTCGTCCTGCGTTTAGCACCAATGGAACTTTTATTCGATACATTTTTTGTAGAAGATTATTTTACAAGAAAAAAAAAATAAAAGAAGTAATTGATTGTATACTTAAGTCTACCTTCCCTCGTCCCCAACACACACACATCAAATTGCAGATGGGTGGTGTGAACAGTCTGAGTGTTGTTAAATGATTTACGCCATGTATCACTCCTTTAATGTGTACCCACTGCAGTGTGGTTCACCTCAAAGAATCATAAAATTGAAAATAATAGGCCAATGGCAGTAATCGAAGGAGAATCTTCTGCGTAACGGGCCTCCGTATCTTAACTATTCGTTGCCAGTATATTCTGTAAATAAATATCTATAAAAATAATAAACAATAGATATTGTATCAACCGCACCAGTGATTTCCGATACAGGAGTTTCGTTGTCCAACCAACAGGGGTTCTGACGATTTACAGAATACTGAGAATCAATCTGGAATTCTGTAATAAAATTGTATTAACCACCTGGTTATTATGGATACAGAATCGGCGACCAAGGGAAGAACATATCCCTAGAACACAATTAATTAACTCGATAAATGATCGGATCGTACCTTCATGCCGACAGGTGATAGGAGAAAATCTGAGAATATAGTAAGGGTCAAAAAATACTAACAGTTGGTGAACATTTAAAAAATAATGCATTCTTTAAAGTTGCCTTTTGTTAGGGGGTAGACACAAAAATATTTAACATATTATATATTTGAAGCGTTCCAATTACTTTTTTTTTTTCGGTAGGCTTCACGCTGTTTCCAGTACTTGATGAATACAGATCTAAGTTGTAAAACTGTAGGCCTAACGCTGAAATATCTGTACATTGAATAAATTTTTGGAGAAAGTTATTCGGTTCGACTATTTTGTGATGCCTAGAACAAGATATTATGGTTTTCAAGAAACTGCCGTGTTGTTAATTCCATCTTACTTAAGTGGAAGGTTTCAGAAACCCGTGTGGAATAATAGTGAATCAGATTTCTTATCAGTTAATCATGGGGTCTCTCAGGGTTCAGTTCTAGGCCCTTTACTATTTAGCACATATTTTAATGATTTGCCAAAAAATTTCTTTGATCCATTTACTGATAGTTACCTCTTTGCTGATGATCTGAATATATGTTTTAGTGCCAGTAATCGCCAAACTTATGAATTCAGCAATAGAAAATGTTTCTCAAACTGTTGAGGACTGGTTTACTGCTAATCTGCTTTGTCTAAATAGAGATAAAATACAGAATATAGATATAAGTTTCTATTAAGGATGATATTAACCATATAAATGGTGTTAATTATGTTGAGTTCCTTTGTTTCAGTATAGACCGCTGTCTAAGTTCGGAAATTCGTGTACAAACTATATGTTAAGAAAACTCAGGTCTAGGGCTAGCAAAGATTTTTCGAAAATGGCTTATTATACTCAAATTCATAGTGATTTATCATATAGGGTAATACTGTGGGGACATTAGTCTTCTGCTCTAAGATTATTCAGACTTCAGAAAAAAAAAACAGTGAGAATTGTAGGCTAACCTTCCTATCCGCGGTCACGGTAAAAAAAAAAAAAAAAAAAAAAAAAAAAAAAAAAAAAAAAAAAAAATCTTCATTTTGGTATAATAACTTTACCAGCTATATTTATCATTCAGTGATTAATTTATATTAAGGAGACCTATGAGAAATTTGAAGTGTTAGGTGTGAATCATACTTACAATACAAGGAATAGAGAAAACATAGGTTTATTCAGATATAAATGCAGTTACACACAAAAAACATGTATTGGTTAAGTATTGGTTAAGCTTTTTAATACCATACAAAAAAGAATAAGACCACTTTCAATTAATATGTTCAACCATGTAATAAAAAAATTACTTATAGATAACTGTCCATATAAAATTGAAGAATTATCACTGACATTGTAATGCTAGAGATGCCCTCTTTAGTTTCTGAAATAAAATTATTTTTCTTCTGACTTTACGCTTCGTCGACGTCATTAGAGACGGGAAAGGAATGGGGGCAAGGAACGGGAAGTAATTCGGTTATTGCATTTTGAAGGAACCATCCCGGTATTCGTCTGGAGTGATTTGAGAATACTATGGAAAATCCAAATAAGGGTGCTGCACAGGGATTCGAACCCGCTTCCTCCCGAATACGAAGTCAGAGCGTTACCGCTCACCCACCACGATCGGCAAGTAATTTCTCGAGTTCTCTCGTACTTGATAACGGACACCGGAAAAGCATGTAGCATAGTGCGATACTGCCAGCAGTATCGAATAATAATACCTACCATTTCTTCTTCTTCTTCTTCTCGTGTCGATGACAGCATAAAATATGTGGTAGTTCTTCTGCCAATGCGATGGCTTTGTCAGTAGCTGATTGGAGGTCAAATTGAGATACATTTATTCCAATTTGTGGACAAGACAGCAAATGTACCATGGTTTCTATGTCCCCGCACGAACATGTGGTATCTGGCTGTTCTCCAGGTATCCCCAAGTGGCACTACTAAAAATGAACTATAAATGAACAACTAAAACTAACGTTCTTTCGATAAAATAAAAAAGGCCGATTTACACATTAGCAGAGAAATTTTCTGAGAAATATGCTGTAGATGAAAGACATATGATAAAACCTGCCGACGATCGCGGACGATAATTTATTTTTTGCTATCGATCTCGCATAGTTGGGAGGAAATATTTATTGTAATGTGACCACCTCATAACTCATAAAAAACTGAAAAGTGTGTTCAGTAACAAGATCTCATACCTGAAAATCAAATGACTGGAAAATTAGCTTTGCTTTTAGTGGAATATGTGAATCACAGAAATAACAGCTGACTACTATTAATCGTTTAGATTTTGTTTGTGTTATCCGTTAGCTACGAAACGCTGTCTATAATCAACCTAAGGAATAAAAACAAAAAAGGTTTCCAAACACACAGAAACTTTTAAGGTTGTATGAACAGTTTCTTCGTACAGTGTGTAGTGTCCCGCTCTGTATGTCTTGGGATTAACTACTATATAAACAGTTTTATTAACTAATACTTAGATAAATGAGTGTGGGTGGGGTTCTCTTCCGAGGTGGTCCTTCACATTGATACAAGTGAAATATGAATTATTAATGAGAAACATACTGATTTTATTGATTTTATACATAGAAAGCAAAGTTATTTCGATGAAACAGTTACTTGAATGGGTAAATGGTTGTTCCCTCTTTGGTACTGGAATTTACAGTTCTTTAATTTTGTTGGAGCTCGTTGTGGTCTCTGTAGACGATTGCGTTACAGTAATGTTGAGCAGCGTAGGCCGTGCGATGTGTCGTGTCGGTAACCCGCGAGGAGAGCGGTGTCGACGACCGCGGCGGCGGGCAGAGCTGTGTCGAGTTTGGGCCGACCCCAGGTAGTCGCATCAGCTGAGCGAGGGTGGAGTGGCGTCTGGTGTCTCTCCTCCGCGACAGCCGGCAGCTCGTCCTCAACCCTGGGGACCTCAGCAATGTGGCCTCGGTAGCGCAGATCGCCCGCTGCTGTCTCGTCGCGCCGAAACCAGAGTCCCTCTCGTCCAGTCTCCGCCGGTCCGACATCAAGTGTCCGTCCTCCGTCCATTCTGCCTTCCTCGTAGACTCGCCTTGGGCGGAGTTCGTTCCTCTTCTCTCTCCCGATTGGTCGAATATATAATAAAAAAAAAAAAAATATCAGCAACCAGCGAGAATGAATTCCATTGGCTGGGATAACCCCACCACCAGCGTCATTTTCTTGGTAGGTCATCCCCCTCCATATAACCATAGTCTCTGTGGGCTGCACTTCTTAAGAACAAACAGTTTATTGTTAATGAATGTTTCTTCGCCAGCGACGTCTGCGAAATGTCTGACAGCTCCGCTGGAACATTTTATGATTGGGGCTCTCAAAGAAACCTTTCATTCGTCGAACATCCACACAGGGGAGCTCACAATGTAACACTGTGTCCATTGTTTTAAACAAACCTCTACTATATCCGAGAAGCTCTCCATCACTTCAGTAAATTAATGCCCAAAAACACTCGGTAACACAAGGGAAGTCTGTTATTTTGAACGTCAACCAGACCTCAATAAAGTACATTCTTTATTACTCACTAGCCGGTCCACTAGGTTACAACCATTATCCTTTCTATGACAAGTAATAATATTAAACATTCCTCATGATAACCTTGTCGGTCGAGAACCGCACTCAAATCAAATGATATGAACTTATGTAAATTAAATACATTATGGTAATAACACTACTGAATCTAACAACAACATTTCTTGTTACTGATAAATAATGAGATCTACAGAATGGGACATCTCAAGTGATAGACTACAAATTTACTTTAGTAGATTCAGACATCCATAAAACGTTTTGTAGGACTTCAACTTATCAAACAAGTATTTTAAATTCATGAAAAAACTTTGGTGTAACTCATTTAAAACAAAACTAAACGGATTGCTAGTCAGTCACAGTTTTTACTCTATAAGTATGTAAATATGGAGTCTACATGGACTTATAAAAAAATGTGCTTTAGGATATTTGAATTTCTATTTTTATCCACTATTTATTGCAATTAAATTTTCTTCATGTATACTTATTTTGTGATTGTATTATTGTGTCGTCGTATTATTTTGTAATCTGTCATCATCTCATATTTATATATAATATAAAATCATTAAAATGACATCCAGTCTCAAATGTGCAACTGCACTATAAATTGACGAACTGGATTAATAAAAAAAACATATCTTATCAATTTTCGACAATGTTGCATAATGACACTTATTTGTCGATGCCTTTATGAAAACAGCTTCTCCCAAAGGAGCGAATGTTGTCATCTCAGCAGTCTTGTAATATCATGACGTTGTTGCGTTGTGAAATATTTTATAGCTGCAATTGGAAAAAATCTAAAAAAATTCATACCGTACATTAGGCGATGTCAATCTTTGTGCCTCTTGTTTGGCCAACACGGAACAAAAATTTAAATTATCTTATACTCTAATGCGTCAGTAAGTTAGTTTTCGTCTACGATACATAGCCTACGACAAAGATATCAGAAGATCGATTTTGTAGGTATATGTGGTAATGTAAACCCATCTCTTCTGAAGACGGGGAATGAATGTTTTAGCCTGCCGTCCTATTAATCACGTGTTTACATTCCAACACATGGAACCAGCCTGCCACGTGGCAACATTTTGCCCCCTGCCGACGTGCCGTCACGTGCTACATGCCACACGTGGCAACATCTCATTGCGTGGATGTAGTCTCCCTGATCACTTTCGCAACCAGTGCAAGATGTGGTGTAGGCCGATCAACTGGTATGTATTAGAATTATGTAAGCATTAATCGTGACAGCATAGAAGCGCAAAAAATAGGTATTTTGGCTTAGGGAAACAGAAATTAATGTTAATAAAAAATCACAGTAGGTATTAATCACAGAGGTTCGTTCATTTCTCTTTAAACAAAAGAAATTCAGGGTTTGGTATAGTTTTGCCAGTCAAGATGTTTGTTTCTGTACTGGAGTTGCCATTGTAAACGATAAAAATATTACCACAAATCTGATGTAAGAGTCTGTAATGATTGTTTTAGGAAAAGAACTAAATTTTTCCTTTGCTGCAGAATATTTAACATTAAGGGTTGTGGTTTTTTAACGTAAATCTGTTCCCGTAGAATAGTTTCTATCGTTTAAAGAACTCGGCAATGGAGAGGATGGAACGGGCAAGGTGAAACAATATTCCCTAGGAATTTTTACCTACGTGTTTATTTGACACTAGTATGAGCCTAGTAGTCATTCAAATTAGAGAAAAAAAATAAGCAGTTCTCTTCTCAACATGAGTTTCGCCTGTGATCAATATAGCGAGCACCGGCATTTTTTATTTTATGATTATGTTTACATAATTAATTCAGCTGTATTTGAATCTCCAAGTGTGACTTGATTCTCAGTTTTGTATGCTTAGCATTGCGAATACCACAACGCGAACATAACCTGTTCACCCTCAACTGGGGGCTCAAGGTCATGTTCCCTACGCCAACATCCTTACGTCATCACCCCCTCCCCTTGCCAACTCTTCTGAGCGGACTACTGTGTCCAAGCATGCGATTGGCAAATAAGACACAGGGAAGTCTTACCCCTTATCATGTAGGGGTAAAGGCAGCGGAGTGGGGATATAGCAGACTGACCTTGAGCCGCCTCTGTTACCTGAACGTGATGTAATTAAAATACCAATTAGCGAGCCCGGACTGGAACCAGTGACCTCTGTAACTCAACGCTGCAGAGGTTTATCATCGATATTGCAGTTTCTAGGTCTAATTCGTATCCATTCGATTAAGTCTACACCACGACGCAACTTTATTATCGTACCAGAAGTAATAAAAATCAACTTCCCCCTTTTTTTTTTTACTCATTAAACAGATTGGACTAGTATCGATAAATTTTCCCCCCTCGTCTATATTCATAGCTCGATTCAAAACAAAACAAAAAAGTATCAATTTCCCCCAGAGAGATAAGCAGATGTTGGCTTTCTTCTTGCAAAGTTGTCATCGATTATTACTTCACAACACTGTAGGCCAATGCAAGTAAGGGGATGTCATAAATTACGTGCGGTGAAATAGGGGGGGGGGTGTTCCGGTGAAATCTCACCAAGGGGAAGGGGGGATCAACGGAAATCTCACGTGAGGTTTTCGAAAAAAAAGTTTGAAGTCGATTTTGGGGGGTATTTCGTCGAAATGTGGCGGATGTTACGGACCAGATCTCACCAGAGGGGTAAAAGTGATTTATGGATGCCCCCTAATCTTGAAAAATATTAAATACCATGTTTTATGTTTCTAGGGTCTACCAATAATTTTTGACTAATATACCACGGTATTTACGTATTTTTGACACTAATTTTTATTAACTCTATACACTGATGAGTTTTAACAATGCTAGGTCTACAAACTACCACATTTGATCATCAAATTTTTTTTCATCATCGCATACGGGAAGGAATTCTGCTATAGTTTTTTGAACGAACCATCCCGGCAATCGCCTGGAATGATTTCAGAAAACCATGTAACACCTAATCTGGATTACCCGAGCGTTAACTCTCACCCATCAGACTTGGTGTAAAACAATTGAAAGTGTTTAAAATAGATAGGCAATGTGTAGCGTGGGCGCGGATATTAAGTTCTTATCCATCAGTATTAAGTTCTTGTCAATCCTTCGTGAGAGGAAGAAAAATAATTAACGTAAAGAAAATTATTCATTAAGTAGAGACTTTTCATGAATCCAGAACTGCAACTCTAAGAAAATCTCATGCTCAAAGCTCAGAATAAAATACATATGAACAAATTTTGTTTTGCGTGGATTATTGATCAACATGTTAGTATACGTTTTTACAGGGCCGGCGTTAGGGGGGATTAAGCGGGGCAAAAGTACCCGGGGCCCGCGCCATCAAAGGAGGGCCCGCCGGACTGTGTGCCTAAATAAATAGAAATCAAACACAAATTTTAAAATTTGCACTAATAATTTTGATCATTTTTATATTAAAATTTTCTGAGTTTATCCATAAAAAAAAACAAAGTGTAAAGTAAAAATATTTGGGGGGAGGGGACCTAAGATCGCTTACCCGGGGCCCGAGAATCCTAGCGCCGACCCTGCGTTTTTACTTATTACTTCTTATGGCTATCTGACTAAGCAGCAGACACCGTTTTATCTAATTCAAGGCGGCACTTCTTTCTGAAAGTGTCATTACAATGCTATGTTAATTTCATTCAGTTTTCTAGAAAAAAATATTGCTATGAACGTTTCTCGTGCCTATGCAGTCATATTCTAGATCAGTCGTGGTCAAACAGGCATTCCTGATTTAAATTTGAAATTTCTGCGTTTCTGAATGTTTGTGTAAATCGCTATTTCTGCCGACATCGTTTTTCAGCTTTACATTTGGTTCTGATAAATTGTGATTTTTCACCTCATTTCTGTTAAACTGCTACTTTCCCGTTTACCTTTAGTAAACTGCTATTTCCATTGAGGTTGGCATTAAACAATTCTTATCTGAAGCTTTCTGTTAAAATGGTATTTCTGATGGCTTTAAGCTAAAGCTCGATTAAACATTGTAATCTCAGATAAAAGCTCCGAGATGGTTTTGTTGCTACTGAAAATAGTAATTAAGGACAGAATAAAAATAAGGTAACGTAAAGAAGATTTCAATTTTGGTTATCTAAAATGTCGGTGTTCCGATTTCAATCCAAATGGCTGTTGAACGTTTCCTTCATAGTGCTGCCACCTATCAGTCGTGTACATTACCAATCAGATTTCGCATTTAATATTACATAGCTACATCAATTATTTATTTTATTCAAAGAAGTATTGGAAATTCACATATTTAAAACAACTGGCTATTAATATCATATAACACAAAGCCCAGCAAGGATATTTACTATTTCTGATCTTCGTTTTCTTGCCAGCCTTGGTAGTATAGTGGTTAGCGTCTTGGCTCCGTGAGTCAATTAGTGCTGCATACCAACGGTTGCCGGTTCGAGTCCGGCCTGGGGCATGGTTGTTAAGTGTTTGTGTGCGTCCTGTGTTGTCCCTTTTTTTTAAATTCAGAAAAGCAGCTGGAAGTTCAAAAACTCTGCTTATACATCGAAAACCACTTGCATTATTTAAAAAACAAAAACTTCTGTGCATTTTAAGTGACCTAAACGGTCAATTACTTAGATTTACCCCGAAATCTCTTTGTGTTTTTTGGCTCTTTACTTACACAAATTGCCGTTAGTTTATTTCCAGCAAATGTTATCATCGTCATAAGAATAACTGCAAATCTTGCAAATTTTTCTGTTACCGTTGAAGAGTGGGTAAGTCTGAAATAACATTGCAGAAAGTGGTGAAGAAATTTTCATTCTAAAAAATATTTGCTGAAAAGTTTGGGCAGAATTACTGTGTAGTGAATTGTATTTTGAATCTATCGCTACATGGATAAATATAGTGGTCACAAGTTTGTAGCAATTAATGATGGAAAAATTGATCTGCTTTCATTTCTGGTACAGAACACTTTCAGCTCAATAAATATGGAACTACTACCATCCAGATAAAGTAGGCTAATGAGGTTACTAACGACTTGCTTGTGGAAATAGCTTAAATTATTAATGAAAACTCAATCTCTTATGCCTTATGATTTGATGAGGAGTGTCAGTTGTCATTCTAGTATAGGCTGTATTTCTATTTAACTAACCTATGCTCATGATGTGAATTGAAATACACCTATACATACCCCTATATACCTATACCATATACCTATACCTATACATACACCATACACCTATTAATACATTCATTGTATCGTAACAAAAACTTGACCTAATAAGTCTGTGCAAAACTAAAATTCTGTAAAATTTAAAGAATTTTGCTTTGTTAACTGTTCATGCTTACTCATTACAGGTAACATGAAACTTGCAGAAACGTTTCTCGAGTTCTTTAAAAATATGTATAGCTGTTCATAAATAACTGCATGGTAAATCATAAAGCATAATATTAATTTGTAAACTTCTGTTAAAAGATATAAATGGATAAGTGTTATATAAAATGAACATTTAGTAATATTGTTGCAAAATATTTCTGCTTGGAAAAAGTAAAAGTGGAGTACTCCCGATTAAAGTGATAAATACAGCTAGGTGAAGTAACTATAACCAGGGGCGGATCCAGGGGGGGGGGGGGGCTAGGGGGCTCAAGCCCCCCCCAAAAGTATCTTGGTCCACCCCCGACATTGTAGTTTTGAGACCTTTTTTTTTTTAGATCTACGGATTTGAGGCCCGAGGAGGCTATAAATACTACCTTTTTCCCGACTAAAGCCCCCCCCAAAGCCAAAATCCACTGAAGGCTAGCCCTCTGAACCAAAATTCACTCAAGCCAAGCCCCCCCCCAAACCAAAGTCCGCTCAAGCCCCCCCCAAAACAAAATCCTGGATCCGCCCCTGAGTCTATAACTAATAACACCATGACTATACTACAAGGCAGTTACCACTTTAAGCAGTGCTACAAACACTATGAAAGGAAAGGATCTCAGATTTGTTTTTCCACACAAATGCGACTGAATTGCCAGGAGATTATTGAAAATACTGAAGAGTTTCAGGCATGTTGGGTCATCTTGCTTTTCTACCAATGCAGGCCGGGCAACAATGGTGGGTTCTTGGCTTCAAGGCCAGGGGGCCCCTACAGTCGGTGATCGGGGTCCCCCATAAACCGGCGGGCCTGGGTACTTTTGAGCCACTTACCCCCCCCCCCCTCCTCTAAAACGCCGGCCCTGTTTGGGCTCAGTAGATGGCACATTTACGAATGTCATCTCAGTTGTGCATTTGAATGAGTTCAAAAACTTTTGATATCACTTATGAGGTATAACACAGTAAGTAAATTGTGATACTGTATTAAGACATATTAAATTTTAATTGAAATGAAATAAAATTGGGAAAAAATAATAAATGCAAAAACTGTTCACAATACCTTCAGTTGGATGTATGTTAAGTAAAACCACAATGTTCATTTAAATTAATTCAATGGGGTCATGTATATTTGGGCCGGGGTGCAATATATGATTTTACCAGAGTGGAGAATTGTGGAGTAATGTCTTGAATCATTCGATACATGCTTGCCATAAAGCTGTTTAAAAACAAATTTCTATTAATTTACATTGATTAATTTAATTATTGTCCACCCTGCTGGCTAAGTTGGCTGCATTACCATGACGATATCCGGCACTGTTGTGGGGTTAGCTGGTTCGAGTCCTAGTGGTGTAAGAATGATATGTAATCAGGACTTGGTCAGCAGGGTAGGAGAGGTGGTGGTGCACAATTCCTAGCCACAAAAGACTTGTGTCAAATTCCAAACCTCTCCACAGTGTGTATTGAATGAAGGCATACAACACAGTTGACAGTTGTTTGTCTGTCAGATGGGGATGTTAAACCTGGGGCTCCCCTGTATATCTTTCAGAAGAATAGTTCTGAATGGGCCAGCACCCCGTTTCACCCTGTCGCTTCTTCCCATCTCCCATCTACAACACAAACAACATTCTACACTGAAAACTCTATTCATCATACAATTTTGATAAAACTTGTCTTAGTTCACAACCTGAAGGTTGGTTGGATCCTCCGGAAGGAGGCATACTAAGCCATTATGTCAGAGGTAGGACGGCCAGTTCCTTTCCTCTGTGACCTACAGTTTAAGGTGGAATCCGAACCACGGAGCGGCCTGGCATAGCTCATATGATCAAACACAACTCTCAATTTTGATACGTATGTCTAATTATTTGAAACAGCAGAGCACTCAAATCAGGTATCATTTTAATTTAAATGTCAAAATCAAGATTTAAGATATAAACAAATCAGTTGAATACATGAGATAAATGAGATTTTTTCTGCAGTTTTGTTATTTTGCCAGTTGGTTAGTTAAGGGCACATTGATGCTTATTTTAGACATAAAAACTTAATCTTGTGGATTATATGATCAGTACTTTTGAACTAACCTTACTTTAGCAATAATACTAATTTCTTCAAATGTCTACATTGTTTCGAATGTTTCATTACGAAGAATGAAAGAATTGTTTTATTTATTTATTTATTTCGTATGGCCGAGCAACTGATGTACTATATATAAATATATACAATGACGAGAACATTGGTCACATCTACAAACTGATATCCAGTTGTTGCAGCCATTGTATGTAGGTAGTTGCACTGAAAACATCTTGAAATGGTCCATCATACTTCCTTAGAGAGCATTCCTTGAGGATATGCTCCACACTCTGGGAAGGAGCTTCGCAGTCACAGGCAGGAGAATCCTGAAGACCCCACTTATACAGCATGCCATTGCATTTGGCATGGTCTGTTGTTAGGTGATTTAGGTGGAATCCTGGAAGTCCAGTTGTGGACTCTTTAATATGGGGATGTTTTGCAGATGCAGAGTTCCAGCTTTGTCGCCATTTTTCCTTGACATCAAAGTCAAACACATGTTGCTACACTGAGTTTCTAGATTTAAGACCAGTAGGTCATTTAGGACCTCGTGGATTGGAAGATCCTGTGGATGGTCAGGATGGTGTAGTTTTATCCACCCACTTGCCGTTGCTTCTTTACACCTTACCCCTACAGGTGTTATGTTGCTGATCAGATGGAACCAGGAGACTGGGATGGATTTTAGTGTGCCAGTTTCTATTCTCATTTACTCGTTCAGACAAATGTAGATTTTTCTAGAGTGAGCACTATATTGCCACACTGGAGCACAGTACTCAGCAACAGGGTAAACCATAGTGAGAGCGATTGTTTGTAGTGACTCTCCATTGTCTCCCCACGAAGTACCAGCTAGCTTTTTCATGTTCCCTGTTTTAAGTGCCTGATTTGTGTTTTCCAGGTGTTTTTTTTAATCTTAAGGAATGGTCTAAGGTAACACCAAAATATTTAGGATAGAAATTATGTTTTACTCTCTGGTGACAGAAGTTCACTTTTAGCTGCTGAAATTGTTTTATGATTCTTCTGAACTCCTACATGATAAAAATATAGGTATTAGAATTTACACTTGATTTATTGTTTTCAGTTCATTTGGTTATTTGGTCAACAATGGGAGGTAGAGAAAGAAAACATATTAAATACAAATAAGTGTGGTGGTAATGGTACTATAAAAAAATGAGCAAGTTAATTTGATTAAGTGTTATTAACATTGACATTTATTGACCATGATTCCATCTTTAAATAGCACACTTACTGACAGTACATTTTTACACATTTAAGGGGTATTTTGAACATTAGAGATTTGTATCTGATTATCCCCGATTGTAACCAGGTGTCAGGATTGTTCTAGGCATTGGGGTAAGTGAGGGGGAAAGAATTATCTCACTTTACTTCTCCAAATCAATCTTGCTTTAAACCCTTCTTTTTTTTTTAACAATTTGCACATATCTTATTGAAGGAAAATAGGTGATGCTACCCATCTTCAGGTTCACAAGTAGATGCAAGTTTTTTAGATTTTCAGAAAGCCTTTGACTCTGTGCCACACAACTGCCTTTTAGTGAAGCTTCATGCTTACGGTATATCGGATCAGCTTTTTGAATGGATGAAGGATTTTCTAACTGGTGAGTCGCAGTATGTCGTTGTTGAAGGAGAAAGTTCTTCCAATCTAGATGTAACATTGTGTGTACCTCAAGCAAGTGCAATAGGAGCACTTCTTTTCTTAATTTTTATAAACAATCTCGGAGACAAAGTGAAAGGCATCTTTAGATTGTTTGCTGATTATGTGGTTATTTATAGGGAAGTAAGGAATTTGGCTGATTGCTTAGAAATTCAGCATGATCTGGATATTATTTTGGCATGGTGCGCTGAATGGTAACTTACGCTAAATTGTAAAAAGTGCAAGACAATGAGCATAACTAACAAAATGAATCCTATTGTTCAGAAATACGAGGTAAACGGTTTTGTTATTGATATGGTCGATTCTTTGAAATATTTGGGAGTAACAGTACAAAGGAACATCAAATGGGACTTACACATTAATTAGTTAGTAGGTAGAGCTAATTCTAGGATGCAATTCCTATGTCGAGTCTTGAAAAATTGTATTGGACAAACAAAGGAGATAACGTACAAATCTCTTGTGCGTCCACATTGGGACTACTGTGGTGCTATTTGGGATACATTTTCTAAGGAGTTGATTGACAGTATAGAGAAAGTACAGAGAAGAGCTGTTTGATTCATGATTGCTTGCTATAGTCCTTATGAAAGTGTCACAGAACAGATTAGTAGACTGGGCTGGGAGTCTATGGTAGATAGGCGAAGCCTATTTCGTTTAAACTTATTGGTTAACATGCGTACTCCCACGATCACTTACGAGTGTATTGAAATGCTTCGTCCACCAACCTATTTGAGTCAGAATGACAGGTAAAATAAGATTAGAGAAATAAGGTGCCTCACTGATTCTTAAATTAACTCTTTTTTCCCTCGTACCATTCGGGATTGGAATGCACAGCAAAGAGATTACCTTTGGTGCCGAGCACCCTCTGCCACTCACAATTTTGTGAATTGCAGAGTATATATGTAGATGTATATCTTTCCTATACGAATATTGATTAAGTAAGTTTAACTGATAAAATTAATTAAACTTAAGCAGTCACAAAATAGTCAATTGGTAAACACGTCTGAGACTTCAGGTAAACTATGTGAATAGTTCAAGTTTTAAGATTCAGTGTTTATAGTTTTGCAGCCTTATAGTGTTACAGATACACAATTTTTCAACAATGGGTCTTCTTAAGGTATATATCTATATTTTGAAAAAACCAGAGGTGCACTGTATACCTCTGGTTTTGCCAAACAGCACATACCTTCTTTCCTCACGCTATTCGGGATTGGAATGCGCAGGTTTAGGATTGGTGCTTAGCACCCTCTGCCACCCAAAATGTTTGTGATTTGCAGAGTATGGATGTAGATGAAGAAGATAATAGAATACTTCTTCAAAACATTGCTTTTTTTTTTTTTTTTAAATAGTACCAACCAGCTGCAAACCTGTGAAGATGACATCTCATTGTCATGGTGGTTAACTCTCCATTCCCACATTTAAAGTTTTGATGAGAAAGTGATATTTAATGTTATGTTACTTCAAATACATTATTTTTTTAATTGGATCTTCCATTGATTACACTGGGAAACATTTCAAAATGTTTGAAATTTTGAAGTAATAAGTGATAATATTCAGTTTTGCTGCAAAAGAGAGATAAGATATTGTTATAGAAACATTTGTTTTAATTTAATTAATGGAGACAGGTTGTAAACAATCCAGGATAATGTTAAAATTACATATTGACTCAGTTAATAGCAACTTTAGGCTAGTGTTATGTTTTATGGACAAATATTTTAAAACTGTATCAATATCAGTTTTGAAACAGAAGCGGAGGCAATAATGTTTGAGGAACTTTTTCAATCATGGTTCAAATATCATTAAATTTTAAAATAATACCTAATTCATTGTAATTTAGCTTTTGATATTTATTTTGATGAATATTATATAAATAAATTAATATATTACACCATTACAAACATAGCATTATTAATATTGCTAGTAAGTATATCATACCATAGTATTATTAAAGCATGGGCAACCATGAAGAATGGAAATTGGTGCAGATTTCTACATTTAAAACTGGAGACAGTCGTCATTAATTTGAAATGCTACCTGGACCAGAAGTTATACATGCTATCAATTTACTCTTTCTAATAGATTGTTTCTTGTTTGATTACATAAAAAAATTATATACTTATGCCAACACAGAATATTATAGTATGATTTCTGGCTCAATAAATCTCAACTGGGGATATATAATGAAAGCATTATTTATAGTTTATTTTAATCTCTGAGAATGGCTTACTAATGGAATTACAAATATCTGGTAACTTGTTGTGGCAGTGGAAAGCAGTATAACTGATATCTTTTTGCAAGAATGAAAAAATTTGTACAAAATATGTAGAGGTTCAGTTCTTTGAAATATGACCAGGCAACTAGCACCAATTATTTTTTCAAATAATAACTCTCTGGATTTTTTTTAAGTCTACTACGGGGCATGTTTTTTTTTTAAGTAAGTACCGTTTTGAAATTAAAAAAAGATGTGCAAATTTATCTCAATAATTTGATTATTACATGAAAGCCCGTACCTTACTCTACTTTTCTACATAATTCCCATCAATATTGAGGCACTTGTCATAACGTAGTACCAGTTTTTGAAAACCCTCCTCATAGAAGTCTGCTGCCTGACTTGTTAACCACTGCATCACAACTGTTTTCACTTCGTTATTGTCTTCAAGATGCTGACCGCCCAGGTATTTCTTCACGTGCAGGAACAGATGGTAGTCACTGGGTGACAGATCAGGGCTGTATGGAGGATGATCTAGAGTTTCCCATCAAAAAGATGTGATGAGATCTTTGGTCTGATTAGCCACATGTGGACGGACATTGTCATGCGGCAAAACAATGCCCTTGCTCAACTTGCCATCTCTTTTGTTCTGGATTGAACGGCGCAGATTGTTCAATGTCTCACAGTAAGCTACTGCATTGATTGTCTCATTACGAGGCAGAAATTCCACAAGCAATACTCCTTTTCTGTCCCAAAAAACTGTGCACATGATTTTCCGGGCAGAAATCGTTTGCTAGAACTTCACTTTTTTGGGTGAATCTGAATGCCGCCATTCCATGGACTGTTGCTTTGATTCAGGTGTGACGTAGGCCACCCATGTCTCATCGCCCATAACAATTTGGCTTAAGAAATCATCACCATCATTGTGGTACCGCTCAAGGAAAGTCAATTCATTGCCTAAACGTTTGGTTTTGTGCACATCTGTTAACATTTTTGGTACCCAACATGAGCACAATTTTCGGTAATTCAAGTGCTCAGTCACAATGCCATACAAAACACTACAAGAAACATTAGGAAAGTCATCACACAAGGAGGAAATCGTAAAGCATCTGTTTTATCTCACCTTATTCTCCACTTTCTGCACCAAACTTTCATTAACGACCGAAGGACGCCCCCTCCGCTGTTCATCATGCACATTTGTGTGACCATCTTTAAATGCTCTCACCCACTTTCTCACCATTCCATCACTCATAATGTTTTGTCCGTAAACTGCACAGATCTCATGATGAATATCAATTTGTTTCAGGCCTTTAGCAAAAAGAAATCTTATAATAGCCTGTACTTCACAGTCGGCGGAACTCACGATTATCGGAGGCATCTTAAACACTCAGTGAACAACGTAAACAAGGAAGAATTAGACTGTAATGGCGTCAGTGCATAGGCAATAGATGCAGGTACCCAGTGCGCATGCGCAGAACACTGACCATAGCGTTGCATCCACGATGTGACAAAACGGCACTCACTTAAAAAATATGCCTCATATCTATGATTCTGATACAAATGTTGGTTAAAGTAACCTCAATCTCATGATAGCCAGAGCGGTTGACTGCATTGCCACTTTCAGATGACTCTAACATGGAGCATAATGAACAAAAATAAATGAATGCTAGTGAAATTGAAGTGTGATTGTGATAATCAGTAATAGTAATAACAGTGGTATTAGAAGTAACTTAAACCTTTTTCATTGGTGTCTGGCTACTGGACCTTGAAGTGAGGGAATGGGATGCCATGTATTTGCTCAGAAGAGAGAAACAAGAAAAGCAAGCAGAAATTATAGGTTGCAAAGCAGCATCTGAGATACACATTAAGAGGCTACTATTGGCTGAATGGTAACAAGAATGGAGTAACAGTTAAATGGGTAGGAAAACAATGATATTTTTCCATTCATCAAACTCCTCTGGGATTAGTGAAGTACATTACTGGCCATGGGCTGTACAATAGCTTCTTTCAAAATCAGAATATAGTGAACTGTAGCAGGTACTACTGCGGCGAAGAGAATACACTAGAGTATGTGGTATGCAGAATAACAGCCAGTCTGAGAGATTACCAACAACCTCAGTGTCAAGGGAGGAGAATATTTGATATATTACATGACAAAAGCTTGTGGCATTTGCTAGATGAGACAGCTATTCTAGCCTCAAAATTTGGGAAATAGAACTTTGTAGAGAGGAAATAAGCCGAGCAAAATTGAAGGCCTCAAACAGCAACAGAAGAGAAGACAAATACAACTTGGGATATAAATGAAGCCATTTCTGAAACTATTTGAAGAGGGAACAATGAAGCTGGAAGTATGACTTTCACCATGCAAGATTAATGAAAGGTATACAACAATGAGCTACATCAGAGGAACTTCAGTGTGCTCCAGAGAAATTGTTGTTTGAGTGACAGATGGGTCCAACTCTTGATTTCCTAGGCCACTCACCATGTTGCTGGTTCCAAAGGACTTTACTTTTGAAGCTCAATCAAGAACAAGAATAAATGATCACTAGCTGAATTAAAGAGTAGTTGTAATAATTGGTGGTGGTAATACTAGTACTAATAGTTTTAATACAGCAGTAATAGCAGCAGTAGTAGAAGTAATAGTGGTGGTATCCACTCTGTTGATAACAGTAGAAATAGTAGCAGTAAAGTCATCTGATATTAAAACTTAAACAAAACTATCTTTTATTCATTGTTATAAAATAAAAATAATAAATAGATACAAAAATATATATATCATCATTATTGTTAGGGACCATCTCCAGTTTCCTGGGTGGGGTTTACGAGCCTTCCTGGGTTTCTTTCTTGGTTGTATTAGACGATCGTCATCCACTGTATCCTATCTAGAAAAGTTTCCCTATCCATAATAGATTCCCAATTCCAGCCTCTTCCCTCTATGTCCTCAATCACTTGGTCCACCCATCTTCTTCTTGGTCTTTCCACTGGTCTTTTGCCCACTATCCTTTTTTTCTAAATAAGCTTTGAGTAGTCTTGTACTCCTCATTCTTTTAACATGTAGAAACCATTTAAGTCTAGTTGACTTGAGTCTCTCTTCCATGGATTTCCTTAACTATAGGTTTGTTCTAATCTTATCATTCTTTATACAATCAAATCTCACTTTCTGGAGGGCTGTTCTAAGAAACTTCATTTATAGCAGTCTGTATTCTTTTTGCTTATTTTCAGTGCTACAGTTATTGTTGGGTTCAGTTTCATTCCATATTCTTCAAACTTATTGTTCCACATGTTCAGTTGTTTGGTTATACTAAACCATTCAGAATGACCATCCCCAACCACTGACGAGCTCTTACAGTTATTATACACTATGTGAATCTTTCTAATGAGGTACTCTGATATGTTAAGTTTTCTTAGACTTTTACAGATAATTGATCTAGGAACAATATCATGCCTTTTCAAGGTCCATAAACACAATTATTAGGTTTCTCCCTCCTTCCCAAGAGTTTCTATCAGCATCCTCAAGGAAAATATTAGATCCGTTTTCCTTCTTTCAACCCTAAACCCATGTTGTTCCTCTTCTAAGATGGGCTCTATTATTGTTTGTACTCTCACTTCAATTACGGTATCTTTTCCATAATTTTGAAGCCATAAGAAATGAGGGTACTATCTCTGTAGTTTTTGCTTTTCCTTCTGTTCCCTTTCTGAAAGATAGGAATTATCACCCCTTTTGTCCATTCTTTTGGTATTTGATTACCATTCCATATTGCTATGAGGACCTTATACAGTCATTAAATTCATGGTGGGCCATGTTGGCTGTAACCTCATCGTCTCCTGCTGACTTACCACTTTTCATCTTACAGAGAGCTCACTCAACTTCTGATCAGGTGATTGGAGTGTCATCATCTACCATGCTTCTTCATCATCTATCCCATTAGGTACATTTAGTAGCTTGTCAAAATATAGTTTCATGGCTTATAAATACACATGTAAAATAATGAACCAGATTAGGTTCAATGTGCTGGGTTATGTTGTATATAGGAAAACAAAAAAATTAAGTAACCTCAAATGATAAGATTCAATTACGTAAACCATGAGGCAGTTTACTAATATGTCAGTATTAAAACTTCATAATGAAAAAAGGTTTCCAAATGCACTGAGGATATATGTGAGTCTACTTTCCGGGTATGCTGCAAAAATGTTGATTGTCTGATATGAACAAGGCAGCATAATTCAGTAACCTGACAGAGATGCACAAAAGACAAGTAGTTACTGGGATTGGGTTTTGGCTAAGGGAAGGAGTGCTGGAAAATGTGAACTTTCCAAACGATTATAGGCACCATCACAGTGATAGAGCAGGCGATGATACAGGATTATTCATGTTAATTAGTAACAACTAATACACTAATACAGTTTATTGGTGTTCATAGGTGATATTAATAAGTTACAGGGTTAGATTTTGGAAGTCTCCAAAAATAATGATTATAGTCTTGAGTGCCTACCATAGTGGAAAAATGAATGATCAAAATGGGGTCTATGGGAAGAAATTAATTTAATATCTGAAGTTAAGAGTTTGGAATAGGCAGTTCATTATTAGTCAGGACTTGAATTTACCTTGTGTGGACTGTAGGGGTAATAAACGTAAAAGCTTAATGGAGTAGAGAATTGCAGATATTTTAATTAGAGAAGGAGGCTTCTTGTAACTGGTAGAGCAAATTAATTTGGGCATCTTCCTAAAAAGGCTTGATGATAGCAATATGGGAACCACCAGCATGGCTGTACACATTAAGGCACCACCACACTGGATTGGGGATGTACTGCAGGTCCAGGATTGAGTCTGGCCCCCACTTGCCGGCTGCCCTGATTGCAGTTTTTAGGTGGTTTTCTGTGATCATCAAGAGAATTCTTGAATAGTCCGCATTATCCACCTCATAATCTACTCATTTCACAAACAAAAATACACTTATCATATGCAGAACATCCCTCCAGTATATGTGGATAGTAACATGATACTACCACATTCATACGTCACTAATAGTGCAGGTTAGGACTCTTCATGTGGTAGGGAGCAGGGAGAGCAGACATGTCAAAATCTGACTTAGAGGAGAACTCTAAGCAAGTAAACAACAAAAACTGTATGGGGACTCAAATCACAGAAGGAATTAGATTATGAAGCAGCTCTGTTTGGTACACAAGAATTTAGTAAAGAAGTGGCCAAAGTTGAAGGTGGTAATCAAGACAGATACTAAAAGTAACAGATTCTAGAACTGATGAGATATTTCAGGGAAATTTTCAGTATGTAGGAGGAGGTTGCTAGTTAAGTGGAAAAGACCCATCTATGCTCACCTCTGATCCCTGCACTTTAATTCAGTTCTGCCATAGAGCCCTATCTTCATCATCACCTCTTTCACTTGCGGAGCAGCCATGACCCTGATTTTTTCTTTATGTTTACATCAGAAATTTACCCAAAATTACTCAAAGAAACAATCTATCCAGGCTAGTACAAAAACCCCTCCTCCCTCTGTACCTGTGATATATTCTAAAAACATTGTTCAGCACTAATAAGGCTCTGCCACTGTAACTATTTGTGGTTTGTGCATCTCCATTAAGCTGCCAAACTCTAGTATTTTCATTATACTTCTACAGTAAAATTTTAAAATACTCTTGTAATCATAATGATATGGTGACATGGTTTTTACTGGCTGCACAATCTACCCCTATTGTGGCTGCCTAACCTATCTCAGTACAGGTAATCTTAAAGGTGTAGGGGAACAATAGTTTAAAGTATAATCCAAACCATGGAATAATTCTGGTGTACTTCATATTACGTGGTAATCTGTGCCAAAATTAAATGCTGGATTAAGTGTCTTTGAATATCCAAGCTAAAGACCGAGATTCGAACCTCTTGATCTCCAGTCATATATCTTAACCACTGAGCCACCACACCAATCTCACAGTTCACTAGTAATTGTCTTATAAACGGTTTTGTCTTATTCTCAACATGATACAACCCGAAAATATTGTTTCATCAACTTCAACTATTTCTTTAGTATTTATGATATCTATGACCATGCATCTGTATTCAATTTCTATTTGGCTCCTAATTTTATTCCCTGACCAGCAGCCTCTAGTACAAAGAAGGCTTAGTCCTAAACTCATCATAACTGCAAATAGGTTCTCATATTGCTTTAGCTAATAATTCGAAAAGCCTCTCCTTCAACTTTCTATATGGCGCCAAGCATGGTGGGTAAACAATAATGCTCTCGCCTAAAATTCAGGAGGATGCAGGTTGAAATCCCCATCTGGCTATCCAGATTTTAGCTTCCCGTGGCATCCATAAATCCCTCCTGGTGAATGCCACAGTCGTTCCTTCAAAATTTGATGACTGATGTCCTTCCATTCTTTGCCTTAGCTCTGACCCACTTCTAATGACCTCAACGTCAATGAGGCTGAAAGCCAATTACAAAAAAATCTACTTAGTTGTAGGCCATGCCTAGAGATTGTCTAACATTGGTGTACACAGTGACTACCAAGTGATAGAACTAATGCCGTACCTAAAGTGCAGCACTGTCTCAATATTTATACACCACAACTGAGTTAAACTATGGCTGATCATGGAGGACAAGGTGATAATGTATCACTGGATCTTTCTAAGGCATATAACAGAGTTAACAGTGAAATGGTGATAGAGTTAAAAGCCATTGATTTAGTTGAGAAAGTGAATTTCTGAGTAGAGAAATTCTTAAAAGGAAGGAAGGAGTTAGGGTAGGAAATGCACTATCCAAAAATGTGTATGTGGAAACAGGAGTGCAGCCTAGTTCATTATCTTTATGAATTATTCTGTTGGTGGTTTACAGTTAGATGATAAAGTTGTTTGTAGATGATGTAATGCTATCAATAGGATCAATACGAGTAAGGATTTTGAACACAATACCTGGTCAGTATATCAGCATAAAAGAAATAAATCACTTAAAGAAGTTACTGATTAGGTATGCATATAAAATAAAGTTAACATTTTGTGTAATTATAAGGTGTAGGATGAATTGCTAAGTTAATAGTATAAAGAGCAAATTTCTTACTGGGAAAGTGTTAAGGACAGATTTCAAGATTCTTCTGTTACCGGAGGTGGTGTTAAGGGAAGGTATCACAGAAAGGAGAAAATTAGGCTACCGTATGTAACTTTAGTAATGTTGTTACTTGAATGTAGCAGGATAGTATGAGATATTCAAAGTGGGTATCAAACAGGAGGATGTACAAAGGAGATTAGGATGATTTGTTTGCAGAAATTGCCATATACCACAACCAGTTAATGATAAATAGCAGGGTTAGAGCCATTTGAAACCAGGAAGTAAAGAAAAAGTTCTGGGCTGTGCAAGACATGCATTGGTGATGAGGCCAGGGGTGATATTGGAAGAAGGAAGGGTATTTTATTGTGTTACACCATGCCTCATCAATGTCATCCATTTTGGAAGAGAATTGAAGATAATAAACAGGAAGGAGTTTAGTAATGAGCTTTGAAAGAATCACAGAACCAAACTGGCATTTACCTACAGTGATTTTGGGAAACATTGGAAAATATATCTGGATGGCTGGAACAAGATTTGGAACCACATCCTCCTGAATTCCAAGATACATTGAGTCACCACTTACCCACTCAGCTTAGTTTTGCAGAAGTGGAAAGATGACCATGTTTGTAAACAACCTCTTAATTCCAGGCATTTTCTTCTGTCAGTGGTGGTTGAGTATAGCCTCTTTTCCTCTCCATTTTTGCCATTAGTTGTTTTGGAAAAGTTTCTGCTTTAGTAAAGTTACAAGACTGTTAAATAGGTTATAAATTGTTTTTCAATTTCAGTGTACTACTATTCTTAAAATCATTAACATTGTATGGGCACTGTCTTCAATTATCAAAGTTTTTTTTTTTTTTTTTTTTATTATTATTAAGTACCTAAATAATGTAAATATATACTGCTTCCTTTCAATTTTTTTCTATCCTGTAAGTAACACCAGAATTGTCTTTCTTGGTTGGTTCTTTCCAGGCTAAGTTCATATTTATCTAATGTTCCTTCCTATTTCCATTCTGTAATAACACTATTGGCCTAATAAAAGTTGTCTTGTTAGGTTTAAAAATATTAGTTTTTTCACGTTTGTCAGATTTTGCTTTTTTATGTATGCAAACATGATGTGTCTACGATAATGTTATGTTCTCTCACATTGGGTGACATTTTCAATAAGATTTAATTTGTAGAGATATCATCAATTTTGACGTCTTGTCAGCTACTAATGTCATGCTGGAATTGAAATTTTCCAATTCCAATTCACCTTGAACTTGGATCTCAGTCAACTCCTTTAACATGTCTTTTAACTTTAACAAAATTCTTTTAAACCTTCACATTTGCTACATATGGTCCTTACAACCAATTAGTTCCCTAATTCTGCAAATATCCTTCACTTTACAGTTTGACTTTTACAGCTTAATTTCCCTTAGTACATATTTCCTTAATCTTGCAGCTGCAGTATCTGCATAAGGCCTTTTCACTGTTCCCTTAACAAACAAATAAACCATTCCTATATCTCATAAAATGTTACTTACCATCCAGTATCTTCTTTCTGTAAGGCAATTCCACAAATATCTTTCATCACCCATCATTTTAAAAACATGATAATTCCTTACTTTATCTGTTCACTCAATTTTCAGCATCAAATGCTTCAATTTTCGTTCTTTCTGCTATTCCTGAAATGCATTCTTTACTAGCATAATGTGCTGTGTTCCATAATTAGAATTTTTATATGTTTTTGGTGTCCTAGATCAATATTTTAAGTTATTTTCCCTAGTATTTAGTCTGCTTTTAACATAATTTGTGTTTTAGCCATCAGTTGCTTTTTTACTCCCTTAGTAGAATTCACTTACAACTCTGACCATATATGATCGATTTTTGTATTTAATGTATTATTATTCCTATCAGTTCTACTGTATGTTGTCATTTTTGCATTGCATTAGTTTATGTTTATTTCAGAAGTTTCCTGCAGTATTTTGTTCATACTATTCAGATCCTCAGTCTGTTCTCCTAACAAGACAATGTAATCAGCAAATCATAGCATACTAATTTTTTATCCTTCAACACTTATGCCATATTTAATTTTTTTCTACTTCCTTTACTGCTTTTCTACATACAAGTGTAATATTAATAGGGATAGACTACAACCTTGTACCACATCCATTTTAACTGATTTTCATGTATATATATATATATATATATATATATATGGAAAATGCTTGAAGGCAATAAAACTAATAAAGGATAGGGAAATATGACCTAACAGTTACTACAGATAAAGGCAGCTGGGAACGACGAACACAAAAAGGACAAACACAAAAATTGGCCAATATTTCGGTGTATATCCTCATTCTTGCAGAAGTGAGACACCAGTTGTAGCCAGACGAGTACATGACGACGGCCGTCTGGTGATTTTCACCAATTAATTAGTTTTTCAATTTAGATTGTGCATTTTCTATAGGTTAATTTCTACTGTGTTTCTATAATCATCCTTGATCTGTGTTATATCTTCCACTTGGTGTTTGTATGATCTGCTTACAGTTATTTAACTTTAGTCATTCTCTTAACTGTTGCCTACATTAACACTTATTTTATTTATTTGGTGTATGTTACAGTAGCTGCATCCACTAAAATTAAAACAGCAGCAAAATCAACTTATGGTCACACTTGAATGACTCGGTTTGTAGTTTGTGCATTAATTAGTTTGATTTTACAAAACCAAAAGTCTCTTGTAACTTAGCATTAAAACACAGTAATCCCAACAAAATTTACCTGATACTGCTATTATCACTCTTTAAATTTGGAATCTCGCCTGTTTTATCAATCTTCTACTGTTTGGACTAAACATAAACCAAAGCAAGACCAATGTTATGAACTATAGAAGAAACAATTTCAGCAATATTAGATAAAGTATAAAAATAGGATCGGATGAAACAGGAGAAATTCTGCTACCGAAGAAGTAACTGGTAGTTGAAGCAGGAATGTTGTTAAAAGCAGAATAGCAATAGCCAAAAAGTGCTTCTTGAGAAAAATAAATTTCTCAGATTCAAATAATAACTGAGCATGCTGGGTGAGCAGTAATACTCTGGCCTCGCATTTGGGAAGACATGGTTTCAAATCCCTGTCCGGGCATCCTGATTTGGGTTTTCCATGGTTTCCCCAAATCACTACAGGTGGATGCAGTGATGCTTCCTTCAAAAGTTCATGGATGGATTCCTTCCCATTCCTTTAATGACTTCCCCCCCTTCAATGACTTCAACAAGATGTAAAGGCATAAGAAGAAGAGAATAAAACTTCAAGTATTGATTTAGGACTCAGAATGAACATTTTAAAATTGTATGTGTTGAACATAGCACTTTATGATATTGACACTTTAGGGGGACCATAAAGAATGAAAATTGGAGCATTTGAAATGTGGTTCTGCAGAAACATGCTGAAAATTAAGTGAACATATAAAGTATGAAATGAACATGTTTTGGAGATGATGGGTGAAGAAGGAATTTTGTGGAAGAGTTTTACAGAAAGAACAGACAGGGTAGTGGATCTCATTTTAAGACATGCAGGATTTGTTAATTTGTTAGTGGAGGGAACAGTCAAAGGTAAGAACTGGAGAGGTAGACAAAGATTAGAATATATGTAGCAGATAATTGAAGATGTAGGATGTAAGGGGTATGTTAAGATGAAGAGATTAGAGCAAGATAGGATGAGATGGAGGATTGCATCAGACCAGTCAAGAGACTGATGATAGGGGGGTGGAGGAGGGGGAAAACCTTATAGAACAACTTTGTTAACTTTCTCTTTTGAGATTCACTCATGAGCAGCACTTTCTTGGCTGTACAAGTGGGGGATTACGTAAGTTCTATCAGTCTTCAGTTGTAACTGAAATAGGGGGGGGGGGCAGATTCAGAAGCACTATGACTTGCTACTGAAGGGCAAGCAATGGGTGACTTCTCATATTCGGTTTGTTCAATCAAAACAGTTTCATAAATAAAACTGCAACACCAGGCTAAGAGGGAGGTTGAAATTTGGTTGTAATACCCCAACATGTGGGTCCTTCCAATAAATTTGTGTCCCCATACTGATTAATGTGAGTTAAAAATTGTGGTATAGTCCCCTGATGTTCACATACTTCCTTCAGATGCTCCAATGCTTTTATGACGTCTGCATTTAAGAATTTCTTGGGGGTAGGGTACCAAAATGGGTGGTGACAGCACGTATGACAGCATCTGCCAGCAAAACTTTGTAATTTTGAGAGGTTCAGTTCAGGTGACACCCACACCCATGAATTGTAACCATTGAATTGATAGATCTATGGCTGGGAGTATTGTCCTTTTGAGAGTTTTGTTTGGGTTGTGAAATTTCTTTTTTCCTTGTCAGGCCAAAAACTTAGTGGGACACCCATCATGTATTTTCATTGCTACTGGTACAGGCAATCAGTTTAAAGACAGTAGTAAAAATCTAGAACTGAAAGGTAACCTTTCCGAGCCCTCATATCTGCCTAAGAAATTAATAATAAGCATTAGCTAGCTCAAAAACAGAACTTGAAATAATCTTCTGACAATAAACCATAATTATATTGAGTTATGGAGGAAGTTTTTATATTATTTCTAAACAGCAAACTTGCTGATGGCAAGTAATATTAACTGGGATAAAATGTGTTTTTTTCTGAAAAATATGTTTGAAGTTTTTTGCTTTTTCTCTTGCTGATTATGTGGTGTTTAGTTGAAATGCATTTCTTGGTTTTTGCTTGATCCATTCACAGACACCTGAAATTCCAAAATCTAGAATTGTTGTCACTTTATCAACGAGAGGTATGTTTAACTAATCTGAACAAAAAGTTTTATATATATCAGTCATTAGTAGAAGCTAGTAGCACTATGTATAATTTCAATATAATCTGATTATTAAATTTTTTGTGTGACATATCAGCAGATAGACAAAAATTTTAAAATTTACATCTTTGGCCTCACTTGTTATTGGTAGCGTACATTGTAATTACTCATTTTGACACAAATGTTAAGTACATATTCAACTTTCCTGCAGCTTTTTAGTTATACAGATCCTAATCCAAAAATTTCTTTTTTGGGACAATAGCAGTAGTGGTGTAAATTGTTTCGTTTTGAAAACTGTTTATTTACAAACAATGTTATTGTTAACAGTATATAAGTTTTGTTGACTTGCACATTTGGTAGCTAACTATTAGTGATCACTTGAATGTGATTATTTACCAGAAAAATAATCAGCTTTTAAATTCACTAGTTAATACTGACAGGTGCTATATTTTGTTGTCAGGAGCAGAACACATCCTTTGCCATGATGGAAGAGGAGGAAATGAGCACTGAGGAATCATTCTTGATGACAAAAGTTGTGAAAATGATTTAGGCTTGTACCATACTGCTACTTACCTCAATATTGAATGCTCCAACAGGGAGGAGGTGATTGGGCCCTCGGTAAACATGGCTGAAGACTTTGCCAAGGTAACTGTTTTTTTTAAAGTGACATCCTTGAAGTAGTAGTAATGTAATATTTGGAAGTTATTATATAAAATTCCTTTCAGATATATATATATATATATATATATATATATATATATATATATTTTATCTGCTTAATGTCTCTCTAACAGCGAGGTCTTTAGAGACGGGAAAGGATGGGGGGCAAGGAATGGGAAGGAATTTGGCCATGGCCTTTTGAAGGAAGCATCCCTACATTTGCCTGGAGTGATTTGGGAAACCATGGAAAACCCAAATCTGGATGCCCGGACGGGGATTCGAACCGCCGTCCTCCCGAATGCGAGGCCAGAACGCTAGCCGTTACACCACCACGCTCAGTCCTTTCAGATATAAAGTGTTCTGATTTAAATTGAATGTGTTTTTTGAAAACAATTGTTTGTATAGACATGAGGATTTCACAGTTTTTTAATTAGTGGGGATTTTTTTTTTGTTTTTTTTTTTTTTGTATTTACTGAAAACATTAAACACTATTCTTTCTAAAAGCTGTTGAAAACATAATCTAATTGCTCCAATAATCATTCAGCATGGCAGGCATACACTTCCCTTTGTACCGCTGTTCTAAATTCATGATGTCTTAATCGAACCTTTCACTGTGTTCATCAGACAAGTCACTGCAGCTCTATGGGAAGAAATCCATAGGAGAGTGCAGAAAATGCACCTTCAGCAACATATTGCATCACAATTTTTTTATTCAACAAACATCTCATTTACCAAATCTTTATAGTTATGAGCTCTTCGTTTCCCCAGAAAATTATTGCCGACACATTGAAACATATTCATTCAAGCTCATTTTTCTTCTGCTGTCAGTGTTTCTTCAAAATTTGCGTCTCTTTGAATTTGTCTAATCTGGGGGCCAACAAACACACATCCCATTACCTTTGTTGGTGTAAGACAGGCAAATTTGTTTGTAAATCCAATTCCAGTTTAATCCATGGTCTTAAAAAATTGATTTATTAGGCCTAATTTGATGTAAAGTGGAGGAAGAAGCACAACTTCACTACCTACCATTTTCTTACACTGACAATTTATTTCTCCTAGCTTCACTATTTTAATGAGGCAATTCCTTCTTGTTATAATGAGAATTTTTTTCACAACTATTCCACTCATATATGAAACACCCATATTTGATGTAGACCTGCTGCATACTCAATATTATGGCAATAATTTTGAGGTTGTATCAGAGATCATCCATTTATAATCATTGTTTTTAATGTCATATGACATTTTAGTCATACTAGCATAGTCAACGGGTAAGTGGAAGAAATGAGGTTCACATTGCGGAACAGAACTGCATTTAAAATAAGTTTGGACACATCTATAAGGAGTCTCCAGTCCTGTGTAATCAATCTAACACAAACTCAATTATTAATCTTTATCAATGAGTTTTACATTACAAAATGTACCAGAAGTACAGAAAAAGTTACCAACATTTCCTAAAACAAGTTAAATACAGAAGTTGATGTTGCTAACTGGTTTTTGTATAGAATAAAAATTAGCTGGAAGATAAAATATATATTTCTTGATATATCGAAAAATTGGTGCCTGATTGTCAATTTGAATTCCCCATGCAAAAATTCCCATATCATAAAATTTTTCTTTGTTGAACAGTGTAATCTATTCCTGGTAAAGCTTATATAGTTTGTAAAAAATTACTGTACTATTACCTCAATGTGGAAAATAATGCCAGAATTGAGTCTACATGGTAGCAGGACACAAAACACTATTTACTATATAAAAATATATTTCAGGGACTAACTAATGATTATAAATCACCATAATTGTTTTGATATCTTTGATTCAATATTTATAAGACTAGATTGTAATTCCAGATTTTGAAACTTACTCAGTGACAGTATTTTGTTCTACCACTGGGTCAAATTGCTTAAGACCTTCTTTCAAAGCCTCAGAAGGGAATGTTTTTACATCTCTTGGTATTGTTTGTTACATAGTGTAAGTTGTGGACAGAAGCAAAAAACATTTTGGTTGTTGTGTGTGTTCTACTGGCAAAGTTCTTCCAGTGGTCATTTACACCCAAATATTAACTTACCTGAATTATACTTGTCGTTTTAGGCACATAGTTTAATCTCATCAGTACATGTTTTGGCCTCTATAAATTTACAATCTTCTAAAATTTTATGCTTGAAAAACTGGTACATGTCAGTTTTTGTGTTTAAACTTTGTACAATAATGATTTATTCAACCTTTTTAGCCTCTCATGCTCACTTCATGAGGCCTACTTAATGATTAGTGATTTAGTGGCATCAGCAATAGTTGCAAAATTAGTCAGTTTATTTGGACTGATAATTTTTTCTCTGTTAATCTTAGACTGTTTAAAAAATGAAATTCATTGTAATTTTAACTTTTACATTTTTGTCTTTCAAATATTTTTGGAAAAAATAAAAATAGGTGTGCAACAAAATCTTCTTGGGTGTCCAGCCAGATGGTGGTGTAAAAACACAACGTTTAGACAGCTGACTCTGCTGTCTTCATCAGGTATCTTGTAGTCAGCAGAGTAAGCTGTCGAAACGTCATGTTTTTACACCACATCCGGTTGGACACCCGAGAAGATTTTGTTGCATCGATGCGCCGGGAAAGTCTCCACTCACAAAAAATAGGTGTGGTTGGTGAACAGAACTGTTGCTAGCCAAATAGATGTATGGAAGTACAAATTACATGAAATTTTTTGATTTAAACCCTTCTCCAGCAAACAAAATGGGGTAGAGTGTAGCGTATTTTGCAAATAACTGAAATATGGTGGGTATTTGAATTTGTGGGCAGGAAGAGGTTCAAATAAGTGCCATCAACAGATAAGGACAAAAAGTAGTTGGATTTAGAGGGAAATAGTTGTTGGTTACAATAAATGGGAAAAAATTGATTTACAGTAGAGTTTTGATAATCTAAACATCAATTATCCAAGACATCAATTATCTGAATGATCTTTTTTTTTTTAAATGAAAAAAAAAATTGTGCACTATTTCACAAAAGCATCAACTTGTTTCAATTTACAGATTTATAATACAATAAACCTTTGCACATGTTTTGTTTTGAAATTCCTCTGACAAAGAACTAGGCACAGTGAGTTTTAAACCTTGCATTTTTTATGAATTATTGTCACAATATCCTCGCGACCAACCAGACACTGGCTTTGATGCTGTATTTTTTGTTGTAAACTGTAACAAGACTACAATAACTCTTTCAATGTGCTGTTAGTTTTAAGTTTTTTTTATGAAACCTGAAACCCGCCATATTTGTCCTGTGCCTTTGTTATTAATTTGCTGTATTGGTGAATTCTGTTGGCTTTAGTATCTTATACTAATATTATATGCCCACAATAGCATCATGTTCATCTTCTAAAAGGAACCTTAAGTGTTTCTGAGATGAAGCAGAAGAAAATAAGAGACTTTTTTTCGAATATATAAAATTATAATTTACCTAATGTTATTTTAAAGACAAAATAAAAAAAAACTGTAAACTATACAAATAGAAAATCTGAAAAAATCAATAATCAAAATCACCCTTGTTCCCTATCGGTTCAGATTATTGATGCTCTATTGTATATGGAAATTGCTACCAGAATGTTGCACTCTGTCACAATTAAATTAATTTAAATTAAATCTCGAGTGAGGATTTTATACCTCGCTTCTTTAAAATTTTGAACACTACCTAAAATTATCAAAACATTTTTCTAAATCAACAAAAGCCTTAAAAGTATCTTTCTTTTTCTTGATCCACCTTTCAAGTATTAAACTTAAAGCTAGATTTGCTTCTTTTGCACCACAATTTTTCCTAAACCAAACTTATCGTCAACTACTATCTCTTCTACAACTCTTTCCATTCTTTTGTATATTATTCTGGTTAGAAGTTTTGAATCATGTGATATTAGATTAATGGTGAAATAATTCTCACATTTGTCAGCTTGTGGTTTTTTTGGAAGTTTAAAAATGATACCTTTATTAAAATCAGTTTTAATCTCTTGTCTCATAACTTTTAGATATCAGTTCAAGTAATCCTTGGATTCTTCTTCTCCTAGGGAGTTTAGATGTCCTGTGGAAATTTCATCGATTCCAACATCCTTGTTTGACTTAAAATCGTTCAAAGCTCTATCAGATTCTGTCTTCAAAACAGAATCAACTATGTCATAAATTTCAATATACCCTGCTTTTTCAGTATACTGTTGTCCAAATCAACCCTGTCATATGGTTTCTCTATGTATTCCTTCCATTGGTTAGCTTCATCTTCTGAGCTTAAGTTTCCCATCAGCAGTCTTAATGTTTACAGGTCTTTTCTTCATTTCTCCAAAATTCTGTTTGACCTTCCTGTATGCCACATCTGCTTTAGCTACAACTATTACCTTTTCTGTTTCTTCGAACATTTGTTGCAACCATTTTTCTTTTGCTTTTTACATATTCTTTCTATTTGATTTCTACACTGTCTGTATTTCTCTCTTCCTGCTATATCCTGAGCATTTCTGTGCCTTCTCCTATGATCCATCAAATTTCTTCTAAAGTCCAAGGTTTCGGGCAACTTGTTCTCTAAAGCCTAATGTTTCTTTACCAGCTTTGATTATTTCTATCTTCAATGCATTCCATTAATTTTCAATTGAATTTCTTTCAGAGTTATTTCTTAGACCCACATCAACAATCTCTGCAAATAATTATCTCAAGTTAGATTTTTTCAATTTGTTCAAGTCCAGTTTTTTCTGCTTGAGGTGTTCCCTAATTTTCTTGAATTTCAGACTGCACTTCATAAATATCAGATTGTGGTCTGAGTCTATGTCAGCCCTTGGATATGTTTTACAGTTTATAACTTGATTCCTGAATCTCTATGTGACCATGATATAATATAGCTGATATCAGCCTGTATAACCTGGACATTTCCAGATGTATATCTTTCGTGTATGGTTATTAAATATTGTATTCACTATGACGAGTTTACATTTTTCACAATATTCTAACAACTTGCTTCCCCGCTCATTTTTTCTCCCAGACTGAGACTTCCATTCAGTATTCCCCTCTTTTCCTTCTCCCATAAAGGGATTCCAGTCACCCATGATTATGAGATTTTACTCTCCCTTCACATACTTGATTGATTCTTCAGGTTTGTGCATATATTTTCTCTATTTTTTCATCATCTTCCTTTGTCATTGGCATGTACAGTTGTACTATTGTGGTTGGAGTGGGCTTAGTTTCTACCCTCAATAAAATAATCCTGTCACCAAACTGTTCTTAATAACTCACCCATTTCCCCATCATCTTGTTCATTACAATTCCTGCACGAGTTACTCCACTGACAGCATTTGTGTTAATTATTCTGTGTTACACAGACCATAAATCATGTGCATCCTACCAATTAACCTCACTGATTGCAACAATATCTAACTATAGTTGTTCCGTGTCCTTTTTTTAAGTTCTCTAATCTACCTGCCCTATTCAGACTTTTAACATTCCACACCCTGACTTGTAGAATATTTCTGACCATTCTGATGACTCATCCCTCAGCAGTACCCACCCAGAGATCTGACTGGGGGACTATTTTACCTCCAGAATACTTTACCCAGGAATAATCCATCATACTATATGTAATTTGAGAGGATTACATATCCTTAGAATACCCTTTGGGTCTTTAACGCAGAGGTTACGCATTGTCTTTTGCATCCCCATGGAATTGATCATTTCTGATTCATCCACCTTTAGGGGTTATTTCTAGCCACAAGGGCAACAGGGTGCCTTGGACCACTACCTGCTCTTCCACCCTCCTTTAGGATGTCGTTGGCAAGTAATGGGTGACTATATATACCTGGAATCTTACAGTCACCAGAGCCTCGTCGATGCAAAATGGGTGTGCCACATGAAGGAGAGGATACATTGGGTTGGAAGAGGCTAATACCATTTCTCCAAAACCCTAAAACCCCAAATGATACTTCTGACTTCAAACTAAAATAAACTACTCTGATATAAAAGTTCTTATTTAGTTATTTAAGAAATCAATAATCTCTATAAAGGTCATCATAGTTTTCCTGTAACGTATATAATACTCCACATTGTTGTAAATTTTTAAAGAATTTCTGAATCAGTACTTCTGGAAATAAATGCAGAAAAGGGTATTACATTATTTCCCAAAAATTTTGCTAAGAATGAAAATGCAAAACATTTAGGGAGTTTTGAAAGTTACTCACTTTCATTTTACAACCATTAAGATTAAATAAAAAATTTCTTTCATTTCTCCATCTTACACTCTATAATCACTCTATAATTATATTATAATAATATAATAATGTTTCTTTCATTTCTCCATCTCACACTCTGTAATCACTCTATAATTATTTTCACACCCAACCCAATGATTTCGCATTATAATTATAGTAAGGTTATAAAAAACTTAAGTTATGCACAGTTACAACTTATTCCAACATGCCAGACAATTTAGTGAAACAAGAATAGTGTCATCTATTATTCAGAAGGTACAGAAACCTAAAATGAGAGAAATTTGGGAATGTATCATATTTCAAATGGTATAGTGTAATAATTATGAAGATTGGTTAGGCAATCTAGAAATAATACACTGTTCTTAGAAATATCAAATGGCAAGTTAACATTTTGCTGCTAAAAAGGAATTATGAAAGTTGTCGTAACAACTCGTAATTGCCGAGGTGTCGTCATTTGTTATGACTAGACTTTAGAGGCCAGTAAATATCTTATTCAAAAGACTAGCCTTATACTGAGATTTGATATCTTTGCACTGCTGGGACTGAGCATGATGGGTGGGCGGTAATGCTCTGACCTCACATTTGGGAGGACGCATGTTCGAATCCCTGTCCGAGCATCCAGAGTTGGGTATTACATGGTTTCCCCAAATCACTCCATGAGAATGCTGATATGCTTCCTTCCTTCCATCAAAAGGACATGTCTTAATTCTTTACCATTCCTTTGCCCCCAGACATTTCCAACACCTAATGACCTCAATGTCAATGAGACATAAAACCATTTTAAAAAAGGCTGGTATAACAGAGTGCAATTGATTAATCTTCCTGTGTGATCTATTGTACCAGATCCTTTGCCCTGTTTCTGTTGACAGAAGTTTGTTAACATGACAGCAGTCTGAAATGGCCAGTCAGCCTTGTGGAAGTAGTATGGCAGTTCATTAGTCAGGCAGCAGATTGAAGCTCAGTTTAGTATTATGTTAATTGCTTCATCTGACTCCTAGTATGGAATATATTAATTTATATAGGAATCAATTTACATAAAGGAAAGAAAAATACAACATATCAAACTCAGATCTTCATTCATTTCTTATCTACAAAGAAGTTCAATTCAAAACAAAAAGTCTTGTAGTCAGCAATTACATGATTAACTGGAGCCTGGGATTTATTTGAGAGATTTAGAAGGTCATAATACTGTTCTGTGAAAGAAGATCTTTCGGCCATAGATAACAATATTTAAAAATTGATTTTTAATCCTGTTGTTTAAAATTCCAATCTGCTAGGATAGTGCAACACATTAAATGCTCACTTTTTTTGCATTTAGGTAGGATTCATTGTACTGTGTTTAGTGACCAGAGAATTTTATGCCTTCAATTGTAAGGTGCCATATGAAGACATGCTTCCTTTTAGTGAGTTAGGCAATTGGAGGGGGAGGGGGGGATAACACATGAGGACTGCAAGGTGTATTTAAACAGGTAGATCAACACTGCTCAGTGTGTAGTAATTTAATTTAATTGCCATGGAGCACATACTTCGGTGGCAATTACCCTACACACCCCTTTATTAGTACACGGCTAATTTCATCCTCTACAAATTTTGATTTTAAATTCTTTCAGTGTTTTTGGTAAATTATTCTTCACTTCGCTTAGTAATTTATCCCAATCCCTGTCTCCTTTACCTATGAAGGAAAATTTACCCACACACTTCTACCAGCAATTGAGTGCCATCTTGTGGTCATGGTCACCTTTTCGCTTCCATGCACCACTCTTAATTTTTCCACCAATACCTCATTATAAATATACACCTTTTGTATTCCTACAACTCTCTTAACCCACCTCCTATCTTCCAATGAATCCGATTCCAACACCTTTGTCATATCAGTTGCTGATTGTGTTTTGCAGTAATTTCCAGAGACAAATCTAATAGCCCTTCTTTGCACTCCCCCACAAATCCTGTATTTTATACACAAAATATCTGTCCTGTACTACACTACCCTAAACAAGCAAATATCTGACCATAGTTTTGAAACAAAATTCCCTTACTTCTCTGTTGCTTACACTCTATCCAATAAGTAAAGGATTTTGAAACATTTCAAGTTTTAAAAACAAGCCTTTCTTCCCCACACTATATTCATAGTCAGCCATTAGTTTTTTAACTGTGCATCTAATATG
>CM061921.1:136381115-136500618 GCA_031002005.1 Vandiemenella viatica | reverse complement strand
TTTAGTGTGTTTGGTTACGGTATCTCTATGCTATACAAAGCTTCACTCCCATAACCTAAACATGAACTGAAAACTATCTTTTACTACAGAATAAGCTTTCCCTCTAATACCTAAAGGTGAGAGGCTAGAATTTACTAAAATTCTAAGATGCTTACAAATGCTCTGACCTCACATTTGGGAGGACGCATGTTCGAATCCCTGTCCGAGCATCCAGAGTTGGGTATTACATGGTTTCCCCAAATCACTCCATGAGAATGCTGGTATGCTTCCTTCCTTCCTTCAAAAGGACATGTCTTAATTCTTTACCATTCCTTTGCCCCCAGACATTTCCAACCTCTAATGACCTCAATGTCAATGAGACATAAAACCATTTTTTAAAAAAGGCTGGTATAACAGAGTGCAATTGATTAATCTTCCTGTGTGGTCTATTGTACCAGATCCTTTGCCCTGTTTCTGTTGACAGAAGTTTGTTAACATGACAGCAGTCTGAAATGGCCAGTCAGCCTTGTGGAAGTAGTATGGCAGTTCATTAGTCAGGCAGCAGATTGAAGCTCAGTTTAGTATTATGTTAATTGCTTCATCTGACTCCTAGTATGGAATATATTAATTTATATATCAATTTATATAAATGAAAGAAAAATACAACATATCAAACTCAGATCTTCATTCATTTCTTATCTACAATGAAGTTCAATTCAAAACAAAAACAGTCTTGTAGTCAGCAATTACATGATTAACTGGAGCCTGGGATTTATTTGAGAGATTTAGAAGGTCATAATACTGTTCTGTGAAAGAAGATCTTTCGGCCATAGATAACAATATTTAAAAATTGATTTTTAATCCTGCTGTTAAAATTCCAATCTGCTAGGATAGTGCAACACATTAAATGCTCACTTTTTTTTGCATTTAGGTAGGATTCATTGTACTGTGTTTAGTGACCAGAGAATTTTATGCCTTCAATTGTAAGGTGCCATATGAAGACATACTTCATTTTAGTGAGTTAGGCAATTGGAGGGGGACGGGGGATAACACATGAGGACTGCAAGATGTATTTAAACAGGTAGATCAACACTGCTCTGTGTGTAGTAATTTAATTTAATTGCCATGGAGCACACCCCTTTATTAGTACATGGCTAATTTCATCCTCTACAAATTTTGATTTTAAATTCTTTCAGTGTTTTTGGTAAATTATTCTTCACTTCCCTTAGTAATTTATCCCAATCCCTGTCTCCTTTACCTATGAAAGAAAATTTACCCACACCCTTCTACCAGCAATTGAGTGCCATCTTGTGGTCATGGTCACCTTTTCGCTTCCATGCACCACTCTTAATTTTTCCACCAATACCTCATTATAAATATACACCTTTTGTATTCCTACAACTCTCTTAATCCACCTCCTATCTTCCAATGAATCTGATTCCAACACCTTTGTCATATCAGTTGCTGATTGTATTTTGCAGTAATTCCAGAGACAAATCTAATAGCCCTTCTTTACACTCCCCCACAAATCCTGTATTTTATACACAAAATGTCTGACCATAGTTTTGAAACCAAATTCCCTTACTTCTCTGTTGCTTACACTCTATCCAATAAGTAAAGGATTTTGAAACATTTCAAGTTTTAAAAACAAGCCTTTCTTCCCCACACTATATTCATAGTAAGCCATTAGTTATTTAACTGTGCATCTAATATGCTGACTCTTCTTTGCATGTGTCTTCATCCCATGTTGACATAACCAGCTAGATATTGGTTGAAACTAATCTTATGTTGCATCTTATAAGTTCATTATGAATTATTTTTAATTTTCTTTGGTTTAACTGATTCCATGTTTAATGTTATAATTTCATGCACATATATGTAAGTTGTTTCAAAGGGTCAAGTTCCGGTCAGGTACAGTGCATATATTAATGTGCATATGAGAGAATCTATGATTTTTGAATAGCAATATTAGCAGAAGTTATAGTTGAGTTGAAATGCAGCCTGAACCAGACTGACAACTGATGCGCTTTGTTAAAAATTAGGCACGATGAAGTTAGTTTTGCAATTTATGTCATATAACATAATATTTTAGGATACCTAGTTTATTTTTAATTTCATAGGTTTCATATTACTGTAATCATTATCCAAAACAGCTCTAAAGAAGTTCCAACTTTAGAGTAACATAAACTGCAACTGAAAAATTACATTACAAAATCAAAGTTACAAGAATTAATTAACTATGGTTCAATGTAGTTAAGCAATTACAATGAAATTAATTGCCAGTGTTCTGCATTCAACCAATCATTTCTGATTTACTTAAAAGCTACTTGGTGTATAACCACCATTTAACTTTTTACCAACAATTATTTTCTTAATAAATTGTAAACCATTGATTGCAAATTAGGTATGATAGGGAAAAATAACCCATCACTTATCACAGATGAAGGCAGGAGGGTGAGATTAACACGTAAAAAATATAAAAACAAACAAGTTGCACAATATTTAGGTTAGAAACCTTATTCATATGAGAGGCAAGACATATGGCGGAGGGAAAGATGTGATCACAACTTGACCTACCACATGAATGAAATAAAGATGGAAACACAGTTTGAGGGGATAAGGTTGCACAGCAATAGAAGTGGAACAAGATAATCTCTGTGGGGCCTATTCAAAAATCATTATTGAAAACATTATAATTCATTTTTATCAGTTATGAATAAAATTAAGGTAAATAAATGAAGGTAGGAATATGTGAGTATATATATATATACACATATATATATAAAAATAATAAATATATATATACATATATACACAGTAGAAGTCAGATTATCCAAAGTAAACGGGACCGGGACCACCTCGGATAATGAAAAACTCGGGTAACCAGAAGTCAAGGATAGAGGTTACCATGAATCAAAAAAACGTATTAAAACTGAAATAATACAATTTATTTATAGTATAAAACTAATTTTTGAACCAATAAAGTTGTTTTTTGTACATTAATTATGATCACTTGCCAAAAAGTCTTTAATTGTCTTCTATGTCATAATTTTGTTTCTCTTCTTAGCAGAAGTATAGCGCCAACGCTGTAGCATCATTATGTCAGCTTGTAAGACTACCTTTTGTTTAGCGTGATAATATGATGATGTCCTGATCATTCTTACTTACTGTAGACCAAACTTTGTGCTTACTAAAGTTCTTAAATTACTAACACACAGCACTAGAAGCCGGATAATTGAGTTTTGATGAGTTCGTAGTCACCGTCGGTCGCCAGATAGGGTCTTAAACCAGTCCGATACAAGTGGGAGGATAACTAACAAAGAAAAGTCTTCAAGTACCAGATAATCAAATTAAGTTCTCCACATATTTATTGAAATAAAGTACACATCGAACAGTTGGCCACTATCAAAATTTAGATGATAAAGCTATCGAGACTTTGTAAACCGTCGATTGCCAGATTCATGGTTAAAGGGAAGTTAATAATCCAATCAGTTCACATGAAATTACTTAGGACGTCACTTTTTACTGTTCTGATATATCAATCCACTGTTCAAATTTATGTAAAACACACGTAGCAATGGTTAAACCAACTCAGTCTTCTTCTTAATTCTTCCTACACCTTACAGTTCATATAGAGTCTCACATTACGGGACGCGAGCCGTCCGCCACCATACCTCGATAACGACTGACTTTAAACAATGTATTCATGCGCTCATTACAGCGCTACTTGCAGGTCGGCGGAATGCTCCTGTTATGTTACAAGCTGCTGTTCTTTCTTCTTGTTGCTCAATATACTTAAGTGCTGCTTCTTTTCTTTTTAAACCTTTAGCATGAGAAATTTTTGGAACCATTTCATTTCTATTTTCTTTGTCTTCTTCTCCTTGTCCGCTGACAACCAGATTAACAATTTTAACATCATTAAGATGATATTGATCGTCATCCAACAACCACTATTGTATATCTTCATTGTTAATTTCTTTATGACTGGAAGTAGGTTGGCCAACTGTGTCATTGACATCTTGTTGAGCCAGATTGTCCTTTTTAAGCTTTTCTATACCAAAAAGTTTCCCCCATGATCATTGAAGTGTTTCCTGTTTTACATCATCCCAGGCCATGGCTGACCAATAAATTGCATCTTTCACTGATACTATTTTCTACAGTGAATCTGTCATAGTGACACCTCCCTCTAAGTTGCCTAATAAAACTTGAAGCAGCCTTTTTCTGTAATTCCTATTACACCCTGATCATGGGGTTGTATCAGTAACGTAACATTTGGCAGTAGGAACATACACTTGATATCACCACTTTCCACTTCATCGAGGTCTGGGTGGGATGGATCATTATCTATTAATAAAAGTTCCTCCTTTTTAAGATCTGCTTAGGCAAATGAGTTGAAAAACCACTCTGAAAATATATGTTGTTCAACCAATCTCTTGCCTGGTTTGTATACAAAGCTAGTAAACAGGCCAAATCCAAGTTTAAAAAGCTCTATGCATTTTTGATTTTCCGATTATCAAAGGTTCTAATTTTAAGGAGCCTCAAGCCTTAATATCATACACACTCTGGTTGAAAAAATATTCCATATCTTCATAAACACTCCCTATCATATTTCAAAAATTTGCCTCGGTTAACCCGGCGAATCGGATGATTGGAATTCGGGTAACCAATCTTTTACTGTACATACAAACAAAAAAAAACTTTATATGACTGACTAAGTTGAAAGATAGTAAGTGATAGGCTTAACATAGGTTTAGGCCAGGGGTGTGTCTGGTGTCAAGGCTTGTTGGTAGGATACTTCCCATCTGCAGAGTTCTGAAGGGTTTGTGGTGTTCGGAAAATTTCTAACGGCTCTAACTGTGAAACTGCTGTTGAGGTGGCATGGATTGTTACTAGATGGTCAGTGTTTGTTGCCTGTAGCCAATCATCCTGTAGGATAGTTGTTGGGTGGTGAGGCCAATGTAGGAAGCAGTGCAAAGGAGACAGGTGAGTTGGTAAATAAGGTGAGTGGTAGCACACATAGCATGTCTAGTTATAGCAAAGGTTTCTCTTGTAACAGGAAGACTAAGTGGTTTTGACAGGGTGTATGCTGCATGTTTTACTGTGGGGTCTATTACAAGGGAAAGATCCCTGTGGAGGTCTAGGAGAGTCAGAAGGTAAATTACTTGTGGACCAGGATGTTATTCAGATTGGGTGGTCTGCTGAAGCAAGTGCGGAGAGCAGTGGGTAGGATTTTGGGAAGAAGGAGATACATTTCAGGGAAGGACCCTGTGAAGTCATGTCCACAGTGGAGAATCTGTTGACGGATTCCAAGCCAGGAAAGAACTGGGTGACCAGTGTTGATCCACAGTCAGTTTTAGGAAGTACAGAACAAGGGTTGTGGGAGATGGCTCTGGAGATTTGTTTTTCCACGAGATCATAGAAAAGGAAGGTGACACAGGTGTGAGTATATGACCAGGTGAAATTGATGGAATGACTGTTATTGAGTGAGTTGAGGAAAACTAGGAGGTGGTCTTCCCCCTGGGCACAGATCATAAATATATCATCTATGTATCTGAACCACATGAGGGGACATAGGGAGCAGTTCTTCAGAAAATTTTCCTCCAGACAGCCAGGAATGTTGACATAGGACAGCCCCATGCGGGAACTCATGGCAGTGCTGCATATCTGGTAATAAACTGGGGAGTTGAAAGAAAAGTAGTTTTTGGAGAGGATAAAGTTGGCTAGAGATATTAGAAAGGATGTTCTCGGAAGAGTGTTTGGAGAGCGCATATGCAGGAAGTGTTGAAAGAAACAGAAACTTCAAGGTGAGGAATATTGGTGTACAAAGAAGGTATGTTAATGGAGACAAGGAGGGAGTCTGGGGTAGTGGACTGGGGATTTTAGATAGATGCTCCTTAGAATGTGGGGTTTCTTTGATACAGGAACGATGGTTCTGCACAAAAGGTTGTAGGTATTGATCGACTAAAGCTTAAATCCATTCAGTGGGGGAAACATATGCCGCCGCTATAGGCCGTCCCGGATTGCCAGCCTTGTGTATCTTGGTGAGAAGGTATAAGGTGGGTGTGCAGGGTTTCTGAGGGGGGAGAAGGGCTAAGAATTGTGACAGGGACCAGGAGGTTCAGGAAAGAGCGAATTTCAAGGCAAATGGAAGATGTGAAATTTGAGGCATGTAGATGGTAAGTATTGGTATCAGAAAGGTGTTTAAGGGGCTCTGTATTGTAGTCACTGCATTCATGACCACGGTGGTCGAGCCCTTATCAGCTGGAAGGATGATGATGTATTTGTTCCTGGATAGTTCTCTGATGGTCTGAATTTCAATAGGGCTGAGGTTACTGGAGTTGGGAATAGAGTTGATGAAAGGTTTTGACGATAGTGTGGATGTGAGGAAGTCTTGAAAAAGAAGGAGGGGATAGTTTTGCGGAAGTAGAGGAGGATCTAGTTTGTGATGGTGGATTGAACTGCTCTACACTGGACTCAACCTCGCCCCACTCTCTGTTCTCTCTCTCTCTGCTTTATATTACTATATTGTTGTATTCTTTCAGCATGGCTCTCTTTAAACGACTGACCATTATCTTCCCAACTAGTTGTGTGGTGTTGTTCTCCAATAGCCTTCTTCAGAAACATGTCTCCAATTGAACATTACCTGAAACAATTCCGTTTTCATGACATCCACTTTACTAGACTCCATTCCCATATACTTTTCCTTCAGTCATGCCTCTCTTTTTATATACCCCTCAATAGTCTGACAATAAAACTACCAGTCTTTAGTTGCCACCCACAACTGCTTCAAGCCCTCCACGTCTTTTGCTTTACACAATCCCTTATTCTCACTCATATTATTTTCCATTAATATGTATTAAAAGCCCACCAACTTTCTAGTCAATTTTCCTCTTCCATAAGATTCTTTGTCTGTTGTACCCCTCCCAAACTCAACATCTTAGATAAATTCTTACAGAGTGCAGGATTTGCAACAGAAATGTGCACAAGCTATCTAATTTACTAAAAAGCTATCTTGTTCTATTCCTGTCTCTTCCCTACCAACACCCTTCACATATGCAGCACACACAATCTCCTCCGCTGGTTGCCAAAGCCCCATGTCTTGCCCACTTTTTTATATGCCACACCCATCCCCATTACCACCCACCTATCACACCACTTCCCCAACTGTGAATACACCAAAATGGTCAGTATTCAACCTCTCATCCACTCCTCTGTCTGAACCACAAACCTCTGTCCTATCCAAAGGACTTTCATACTCACCTACTGCTAAGTTTGATCATGATGCTCTGATCTGGGTCTCTCTTGCATTCTGCCACACACTCTGCTGGCCATATCACTTTGCTACCACAACTGAGAGGGGCCACCGCCGGGGCGAGATTGAGTCCAGCTTAGAGCAGTTCAAACCACCATCTCAACTAAATCCTCCTCCACTTCCCCAAAACTATCCCCTCCTTTCTTATCAAGACTTCCTCACATCCACACTATCCTCAAAATTTTTCCTCAACTCTATTCCAACTCCAATAACCTCAGCCCTACCAAACTCCGGGTCATGGGAAAACTGTCCAGGAACAAAAACATCATAATCCTTCTGGCAGATAAGGGCTCAACAACCGTGATCATGGATTGCGGTGACTATGATGTGGAGGCCCTTCAACAGTTTTTTGATAGCAATACTTACCGTCCACATGCCTCAGATCACACATCTTCCATTTGCCTTGAAATTCGCTCTTTCCTGGACATGCTGGGACCCTTACAAGGCCTCTCTTCACAATCCTTATCCCTTCTCCCCCCTTGGAATCACCGCACACCCACCTAATACCTTCTCCCCAAGATTCACTAGGCTGGCAATCTGGGATGACCTATAGTTGCAGCATATTGTTCCCCACTGAACGGATTTCAGCTTTGGTAGATCAACACCTCCAACCTTTTGAGCAGAATCTTCCTCCCTGCATTAAAGACACCCCACATTTTTAGGAGCATCTGTCTAAATTCCCCAGTCCACTACCCCAGACTCCCTCCTTGTCTCCATTGACGTAACTAGCTTGTGCAACAATATTCATCACCTTGAGGGCCCCAGTTCCCTTCAACACTTCCTACATATGTGCTCTCTTAAGTCAATTTTATCCTCTCCAAAAACTACTTTCCTTCAACTACTCAATTTATCACCAGATACGTGGCACTGCCATGGGTACCAACATGGCCTTGTCCTATGCCAACATCTTCCTGGGTGATCTGGAGAAAAATTTTCAGTCCCCTCATGTGGTTCTGATATACAGATGATATATTTATGATCTGTGCCCATGGGGAAGACCACCACTTGGATTTCCTCAACTCACTCAATAATAGTCAATCCATCAATCTCACCTCGTGATATTCCCACATCTGTGTCACCTTCCTTGACATGGATATCACCCTATGACAGGGTGCCCTCCACACCACTGTTCACATCAAACTTACAACAATACCTGTACTTTGATATTTGTTACCCTTTCCACACCGAACGTTCCCTCCCATATAGCCTTGCAATCCATGGCAGACACATCTGTTCTGTTCTTGAATCTATTTCCAGTTACTCCCAAAAACTACCCCAAGCCCTCATTTCTCGCCGGTACCCTCACGATCCTATGGAAAAACAAACCTCATTCTGCACCTACTAAAACTGACTGTGGACCCAGTTCTTTCCTGGATTGGAATCCATCAACAGATTCTCCACCCTGGTCATGACTTCCTTAGGTCCTTCCCTGAAATGCATCTTCTTCATCCCAAAATCCTACCCACTGCTCCCCGCACTTGATTCAGCAGACCACCCAATCTGAATAACATCCTGGTCCACAAGTAATTTACCTTCTGTCTCTCCCAGACCTCCACAGGGATCTTTACCTTATAACAGACACCACTGTAAAACATGTAGCATTCACCCTGCCACCACTACTTACTTTAATCTTGTCATGAGAGAATCCTTTCCTATAATTGGACATGCTACATGTACTACCACTAACCTTATTTACCAACTCACCTGTCTCCTTTGCACTGCTTCCTACATTGGCCTTACCACTCAACAACTATCCTACAGGATGAATGGCCACAGGCAAGCAACCCTGACTATCCGGTGGCAATACATGCCAACTCACATGATTTGATCAACCTCAACACCAGTTTCACTGTTGGAGCTGTTTGAGTTTTTCCATACACCACTACCCCTTCAGAACTCCACATGTGGGAAGTATCCTACAAACATATCCTTGACACCAGACTCACCCCTGGCCTAAACCTTCGTTAAACCTGTCACTTACTATCTTTCAATTTAGTCAGTTGTATATATATATATATATATATATATATATATATATGTGTGTGTGTGTGTGTGTGTGTGTGTGTGTGTGTGTATTTATGTATACCTTCATTTATTTACCCTTATAACTGATCAAAATATAATTACAATGTTTTCAATAATAATTTTTAAACAGGCGCCACAGAGATTATCTTGTTCTACTTCTATCGCAGTTCAACCTTATCACCTCACCCCGGCACTTGGTCCCCCACCCCGTGTTTCCGCCTTTGTTTCATTCATGTGGTCGGTTGGGTTGTGATAACATCTTTCCCTCCACCATATGTATCGTTTCTCACATGAATAATATTGTGTAATTTGTTTGTTTTTTGTATTTTTTAGGTACCTTCATCTGTGGTGAGTGACTGGTTGTTTTTCACTATCTTATTTAAGTTTTATTGCCCAATGGCAGTTTCTTTGTTTCCATTATTCATATAAACCATTTTTTGAGAAAAGAAATTAAGATTAGAAACCTTGCATCTCATACTGTTTCAATATCTTCAACTGAAGACAACTTCATGAGAAGCCACTAAGTAGATACAACTTTCTTAAAAAAATAAAAAATAAATTAAAATATGAACAGATTTATATTTTCTACTCCACAACTATTAGTTTATTAATTGTATTAATTTTCATGCTTTTAAATGTGGCACATTACTGAATATGTCATAATATTCTTACTTTGATCTGTAAACAGCAGTGTGTTTAATATCTGTGAAAAGCAAAGAGTAAAGTGGCAGTATTAAGTAGTAGGTTCTTTGGTGTGTAACAAATTCAAAATGGATATAACGATTCCCGAATGAACTATTAATTTTTAGATTCTTATTACGCTTGAGTGACATATCCTATTTATTTCAATATATTTTTTTGCAGAAAAGTCAATAACTGAAGTAAATATATTAAACAGATTTCAAAGTGTAGTAGTATGATCTTTTGTCAGTTTCTCTTGGTAGGTATGCTCATTTCATACACAGAGTAATCCATGGACCATATTTCTCCCAGCTTGAAATGATTGTGATTTCTTGCTCCATTCCTCTGTACATGTAAGTCATAAGCTATTTTTGCTGATTTAAGCACTCAGAATTTGCAAGAACCATCAAAATTGCTGTGGTAGTTTCTGCATGATGTCACTTCAAACTCCCAGACACATGCACCTCACTTACAGATTTGTAATAGTATAGTTTATATCAACAGCAAGCAACCTAACTTCTGACTACAAACTGTTAACACAGTCACTTATAAAAATAGTGGATATCAATGGTCCTAATACACTATACTATGGAAGTCCTATTTTCACTTCCACTTCTTTTGATACTACATTTTAAGAATTATTCTTCCCAGAAAATCACTTTTTCATCCACTCCAAAGGTTTTCATATTATTTACCAATATTTAACCGCCGCTTTGTCAAATGACTCAGAAAGATCTAGTGCTACAATCTCAGTTTGGCTTCCATTGTTCATTTCATACAAAATATCTTGCATATAGCCCAGTGTCTGAGATTCATGAATATCCTTTCCTAAAGCCATGTTGTCAATTTAAAAACTAGTTTTGTTCCTCACAAACATTTCTTATATGCTTGCATATCAGTCTCTCTATTAATTTTGTAAAAGCAGTTAAAGAACTAAAAACATGGTTTGGGTTAAAGAGTCAAAGAAAGTAGGTTAATTAAAGTTGAAGAAATCTAATGCTTGGTAAAATAATGTGGAATGAATTTAACAAAAGCAAACTAGTGAAAACAAGAACTGAGGAAGTGTCTGTCAGTTACCATAATGAGGTTGAAACAAACAAAACTAATATTTTTCAGGAAGACCCTTCATAGGGAAGAGTATGGTTACATGGCTACAGATACACTAGTTCCAAGTGTGAGTGTTCTGGAAGTGTTGTGGAATGTGGTGAAAAAACTGTGTCCCTAGCAAATAAGGAAAAATATTACGAAATACAGCACATGAGACTAAAATATTGTGGTGAAGGTGCAGTAAAAGAATACAAGGAATTTTGTACTTAAAAAACAAAATTAAAACTGATGCCTAAAGCAAGTACTATATTAAAAGCCACATTAACAACAATAGAATATTGAAAAGTTTTATGTACAGAAAATAGGAAACAGTTGGGACAGCAGCAATTTTTGGAGTTCCTCAGTGTAGTGTCAGTATTATTAAAATCAGTACATAACATTTATTTGTGAATTCCTGAATGCATTTGCTACGTACTGGTACATAATTCTCCTTTAACTACCTCAAAGGAAATCAATGTGTGCCAAGATTATATTTGCAGTCCCTATGGCTAAAATAAGTGAAATTTTGAAATATAATCTTCATTTACATGAGTGAAATTTTGTTCATATTACCAGGTGAACATCTTGACAATGTCTCTCTATTCATCGACTATTAGTATAAGAGCTAGCAACATTATCAAGAAAGAATTTTAGGTTGACTGGTTTTTTTTTTTTTAATTGATGTTGAGCAGGGGATGTGGTACATCTGGTACCTGAGGGCGGTTGCATTTAAATGTGTGCATCTCTTTTGTACAGGCAAAAATTGTTCATTTTGAAAGCAATTTTAAAAAATCCATTTTTTTCATAATTTTCTTTGTCTTTTAATCAATATAAATTATTAGTTGCCAGACAGTTGCTAACATAACACCATATACAATTAAAAAAAATGATTTTAGTAAAGCTCAAATTTTTGTGTTATATAGTTCTGTAATCAAAGAATATAATACAAATTTGCTGAATAGAAATTCACTTCTTTAATTAGGAGCCAGAGAAATTTCAGTCTCTGGGAGAATATATGTGTTAGAGGAGTGCGTAAACTGATTTGTTGGGTTTATGAGAGAGATAGCTGTGACAGAGGGCATCAGAGAGAGACAGAATTTATACAACATAGGGTTGGTCTGGATCCAAATTAAAATTTCCAAATTTCGATTTGGCAAATTTATATTATTTTCTTTGATTACAGCACTATATAATATTAAAATTTGAGCTTTACTAAAATCGTTTTTTTAATTGTATCTGGTGCGATGTTAGCAATGACAAAACTGTTTGGTAACTAAATAGTTATACTTATAAAAACACAAAGAAAATTATTAAAAAATACTTTTTTTTGTAAAATTATTTCAAATTGCACAATTTTACCTGTACCAAAGAGACACGCACAGGTAAATGAAACAACTTCCAAGTGCCAGATGGACCCCATTGCTATCTAAATTCAATAGGAAAGTAAGTATCAAAAAACAGCCGACCTAAAATTCACTTTTTTGCAACATTGCTATCTCTTATACTAATCACTGAGCTTCTTGGGTGAGGCTTGCTTTCTGGGGGAAATGAGTTTGATCCACATTCTGGCTATTCAGATTTTGTTTTCCATAGTTTCCTGACATAACTCCAGTGAATGCATGGATTCTTTGTTTAAAACACTATACCTGAATTGTTACCTATTCCTCAAATACAAACCTGTTTTAGTTATAATAACAATAAGATACTCTGTAACTCTAATTTTAAAATAACATTATTGTTGTTAATTGTTGATTAAATTTACAACACAGCAAATGATTTGTGCAGTTATGAGGAAATTTGTAGCACATATTAGCGTATTTAGATTTTACATGTGACAGATCAAAATTGTAAGAAGTCTATAATTAGCTGTGATAGAGCTTCTGTGTAGCTTTATTTACACATTTCTGATTTGGTTATAAACCTGTCAAATGGAATTACATGGATTCTTGGAGCTTCTAATTAAACAGTAGAAGGTACACAAGTGTATATTTGCTTAAAATTTTAATTCTTTCACATTTCTTTTATTATTATGAGTTTTTATCATTTTTAGATTACTTTCTTCTAATCTGTCCATAGAATCAAGGTATTTGCAGTATTGAGAGATTAATGGTTTAAATAAAATCTGTGAATAATTCAACTGAATTTGATTGTCCACAAATTTGGGCTCTATGGTGCGCTTATACTTTATTACCTCTTCTGTTGCTGTGTTATTTAGCCATGAATTGCAGTGAGATATCTTACTATGTTAGAAGTTTGTAAATAATTATTAGGTTATCATTAAAAAAATATCAAATTCAGTGACAGGAATCAAATGACTTATATGAATTTCTGAAGTTGCTTATGACACAATTGTCAAGCGTACCTCATATCATAATTGGATTTTTATGGTGGTGAGGGCAAACTGTTAAATTTTGTAACTGTGTGACAAAATTATGTTCTCAGAACCGTGAGTTAGATTTATTTGATAGTATTTTTAATTTCATCAGTTTTCGGCATTCGCCTGGAATGAGATTTTAAAAGTTTGTATCAAAATTATTTATTTTCAGATAAAATATTAAAGTTACGAAATTTTTCTTAATAACCAAAGTTAACGTTTACTTCAATATCTAGCTATTTGTAAAATTTCAGAGTGATAGAATTATTTTTATAGTCTAGGTCAAATTTTATGACGAAACTTTTTCTAACATGCGATTTGATATCTGAACAGCCCACCAGCAGCTATCTATGTGAATAATGAAAAGAATCCTCACCCACTGTTTGTGAGAGAGCAGAGTTGCCAGGAATCTTCGAGAAGCGGGGAGCGCGATGATATAGGCTAGTGCATGCAGTTAGTCGCCCTCAGTCTTGCAGGAACCGCAAGCATGATAAGATGTAGGCTCAGTAAACCAGCGAGTCTTCAAGGATCAGTGTACGAGACAAGATGCAAACTAGTGTAGAAGCAATCAGTTAGCTTTGAAAACCTGTAGGCTCATGATGGATCATTCAGTTTTATTATAATGTCGCGTTAAGATAGTATTTCGCCAAATGAGGCCTTGGGATTGTTTAAATTAAACAAACAATTGAACAATAGAAGTATGTGACAAATTGTTATTGGATTCCTTCAACTAGTGACTGTGAACTCGACCGGTTAATCAAATCTACAAATATTTCTTTGGTAAATTTGTCTGATTGCCTCTACAGTTTTTTTACTTTGAAAAATCTGAAGAACATAGTCATTCAAATAACAATGAACTCGTTAACATCAATGAACTTTTACCTTTCCATAGTTTTGGTTTAAATAAGCTGTATGGTGACCGAGTCATTATATTAAAGTCAGAACTGTAGGATCCAAGGCTACGCACGGTCAGAGCTAAGACAAGCTTTATGCAGAAACCCAGAGCACATCTAAGTCTTACAGTGGGAATGGAGTCACCATAGGGAAGTGGTTATGGACACAGTAGTCACATGATTTTTATGCATGGAATATTCCACATCTACATTTTTGCTCAAATTTTTTTTTAAATAATTGTTACAGGGCTTAGATAGAATAGTGGTTAACAGTGATCCAATGTTTGCTGCGAATTTCCTGTATGCAATGAAGTGGTTGTTCCATATGAAGAGGAAAATGTGGAGTATAATGATGGTAGGTATAAATGATATTACTTCTTGAGCCACTGTTGAATTGAAATACTACTTAAGTATATATTTTGTTGTTTAGATTTGTATTAGGGATTCTATGTGAAAGCAATTAAATCACTTAAAATTGGAAAGAAGTGAGTGGTGTTGTGGTTTTGAATAGCTCAGGTTCTATGTGATATGTAATTTTTTTTTTTTTTTTAATTTCGCTGTTTCAAATTTCCTCAATAACTTAAAATCATATTTAACATTTTCTAATTTCTGATTTTTCTTCCTGGAACACAGTGAGACATTTGTATGTATGGAATGTATTTACTGGTCTTTTGAGGTTATGGTTGCAATTTTTTTAAAGTACCTGAACCTAGAACCAAAATGGAGAGGCGTAGAACTCTTGCCATCTACAATTATATAGGTATACCATGTAGAACCTGTTTAAGGATGTACACTTGGTAAAATCAGCACCTACCATTGTTGGAAACTTGAAGTATTTGCTTGGTTCTTCTTTAGAGACATTCCAATTTGTTCATTGTAAAGCCACCTGGATTGTATAATATCATTGAAACTTATGTGAAAAAGTGGTCTCACATACCTCCTGCCATTGTAGGCATGTTCTGCTGCCACTACTTAGAATGTTTTACACTCTCAATACTACTTAAGTCCCTTGCATAGTGTTTCATGGGTATCACCAGATAACAGGTGAAACATATGTGCCAACAGTATATTTATCTAAATTTGGATCTAGTTTTTAATGAGTATAAACTGATATGATGTCTTCATTTTATTTTCAACATTCACCTCACATTTCACTATAACCACTCAATGACTGTCTCTTACAACTGAAAACAAAGGATCTCTATAAACTTCTGTCAATTTAGACCACACACAATGTCTTAGTTTTACTGATTCAGATGTTATATTATCTGAAACTTTTCCAGACACAGCAAAGCAAATCTCTAATGGTACCATGCACAAATTAATATTATCCCCACCTGGTATAAAAGTTCTTTTATTCTCTGGATATTGAGCGGTAAAATTGTGTTCAGAATTTAAATGATAGATATAGGGCTGCAATCTCTTCCAATTTAATCATCTTTTCTCCTGGAGCAAATATGATACATACTGAAATATGTTATATCAATAGTATTTCACCAGCAATCTATTGATACCCATGGCGCCTAGTATGAGTAACTAAAGTCATATTAGTTCCATCAGATAGATGCTACGAAGCATGTTGTGTGAGCAGTGAGCAGTAATGCTCTGGCCTTGTTCATTGGTTAGAATCCCCTTTCAGCCATCCAGATTTCAGTTTTCCATGGTTTCCAAAAATCATTCCAGTTAGATACAATTATTATTCCTTCAAAAACACATAGCTAAATTCATTCCCACCTCCAATGATCTTTATGCTGATGAAAAGTAAAGCCATAAAAAGTAGAATGTTGCCATGGCAGTCAAACAGATGTGCCCAGCTGAGGTCATCACTAGGAATGGATGTGTTATCCAGCGCTTGTAAAACAAATGTCAGTAATCCAGATTATTTTGTTTCAATTTAAAGTGAGACTGAATGAAAGAATAAGTATTTATTATTTTGTGGATGTTGGGTTATTTATTTATGGCATTGTATGACATATTAAGTAATCACAACATGTAGAGCTAATGAAGATACATAAGAAATTTAGAGTTCAGAATCAAAACCTATTACTTCATTAGTTGTGTTCAGGAAGATTGCAAAATTTCCATTGTATTGTATGCCTGTTTGGGATAAACATACCCTGTATGTTGAATTGAATGGTACTTTCCCCCAGTAACCAGGTGCCTTATTACATTGTCCATTGCCTGCATGTATTCTACTTATGATGGATCATACTATTCGAGGTTGGTCAAATCCTGGTGATTCCTTAGAGATGCAAGAAAGACAATAACATTCTGGAGGGAAATTCGTTGGCAATTGCTGTTTCCATGTGCTGAGTTCATTGAATTCACTTTTAATTATTTATTTTGTCTTAAAAATGACTAGATATATGGTTATCAGGTTTTGACATTCCTTGTAAGCTGCATCATCTATTACTTGTGGTAGGGAGTTGATCAGATATTTTCAATGAAAACTGCTCTTTCATCTTATTTCTGGGATGTTGTATGAGTCTAGACAGACAGCCAGCAGACTCAATTGTCTCCCACATGATGTACATAGTATCCTTTAATTGCAAATCAGTCATTTTGGTATATGGGCATTTTATTCACACTGGACCACTCTGCCAATGAGTAAATCAAGTCTGACAATTCCCAACTCATTCCATGCAATTGGTGTCGAAGTTGTTTCTACTTAAAAAGCAGGAAGATTACAAATGTTTGGCATTTGATAAGTTGAAGTGGGTTTAGTGTATGTATGTGGGGGATAGCATTTGCTTCCAACAGAAAGTTTGAAATTAAATGCTTGGCTATGTTTTTACCATGTTCACTTTTTTAATTGTTGAAGTTTGCAGGCTAAATGTTCTTAAAAACATTGACACTATATCCTAAATGTTTTTGCTCTTCAAATCCTTCTAAAATAACTGAACTTTTTTTACTTAAATGCTCTTTATTCTGTTGATTAAGTTTAAACCAGTTTAATGATTCCTCAGAACTCCGCGGCCCTCTTTGTTCATGATTAATTGACTTTCGGGTTATGCCACATTGTTTATTTCATTGCCTGAGCTTCCGGCTGGTATCCTCAGAGATACTCTTTATGTTGACAAAGCAACGAGCGCCAAGCATCGCAGAGTAAAAAGCCGCTATCTTCGTTGATGTTGTTGGTATTTTTTAAAATTTCTGCTGCCTCTTTCACCCGTCGTGGGCCACCACTGGTCTTCTCTCCACAGTAGCCTCATTTCTTGAAATTTTATTTCATGCCCGGTATTAATAGCATGGCAGACTATGGCGGATTTGTCACTGTTGTTATATTTGTAGTGGCGGATATGTTCTTTAAGTCTCTCCGCCACAGTGCGACGAAATCCCCTGCAGCTGTCGCAGTGTTTATATCGGCGAGACAGGTCGCACTGTGGCGGAGAGACTTAAAGAACATATCCGCTACTACAAATATAACAACAGCGACAAATCCACCGTAGTCCGCCATGCTATTAATACCGGGCATGAAATAAAATTTCAAGAAACAAGGCTACTGTGGAGAGAAGACCAGTGGTGGTCCCGACGGGTGAAAGAGGCAGCAGAAATTTTAAAAAATACCAACAACATCAACGAAGATAGCGGCCTTTTACTCTGCGATGCTTGGTGCTCGTTGCTATGTCAACATAAACAGTATCTCTGACAAAGGCTGGGGTTACCAGCCAAAAGCTCCGGTAATGAAATAAACAACGCGGCATAACCCGAAAGTCAATTAATCATAAACCAGTTTGGTTTTGGCTTTTTGAGGAATTTGTTGAAATTCTTCATTATGTCATCCTGACTGCACAATGTCTTGTATTGTGGATTGTGATCTTTTCATATATTTCATTTCTTCTAGTTTTATTTGCATTGATATTAGAAGAAACATCTAAAGTGTCCAAGTTCTGGACAAAAAGAATTATATTCTTATATGATTGTGTAGTATCCCTGCCAGCTTATTGATAAGAGCCGACAGGGTAACCTTCCACTGGAGCTGTGGATAAGGGCCGACCATAGAAGATTGACCACTGTTCTGATATGAATATTCGTCATAGGTCCCTATTGCAACACCTGACAGGTTTTATGGCTCTGTACATTCAAATATTAATATAGGAATGGAGGTTAAATTACTATTAACAGCAGTTACATATTTACACCCTTATTTACATGAGCATATGTGAATATCTACAATGTTTAATTGGATTTATATCAAAATGGTTATGCGTTCACCGAATAATTCCATACAGGGCCAAAGACAAGGGCGAGCATGTAACTTATAGGTGCTTCGCAGCCCAAACTAACTGGACTATTGATAATAACTCTACAAAATTATGCCCATATGAATTGACCAAATGATTCTTTAACTGTCCGCATGAATATGTCCCTCTGACTATCCACAATCAGCTACCGCAGCAGAGCCCACCTTATTAGTAGACAACGCCCATCAACTTCTTTGCAACCGCCGCCCCGGTGGCGCCGATGCCTCTCGGCACCCTCGGCGTCGATCTGGTACGTTGAAAGACTTTAGTAGACAGACTCACAGACCCCTGCTCCCAGTGTTTAAATAGATACTCCCCCTTCCTATCATCACTGTGTGGAGAAGTCAATACTCCTCGCTAACCTGCTGTATGGAGTAACTTTAACAGCTTGCAGTAATGACAAGCGCTTGGCAACTAGCGACTTACAGCCTGCTGATATGTATGCTACTTCTCAGGTCATAGCTCTATTGCTTAACTTTTTCATACTTGCCCGACCTGGATACCGTCTTCGAAATTGATATGAAGTATTTGGGCAAGTGATTGCCTTGCATTATTCCATATCATTACTAATGATTTTATTCATTGAAATAAATATTTCAGGTGCCTTTGAATGTTGACCAATGGAAAAAAGTGGCAAATCTACTAAACATACCTTGAAACCTTTCAGAAAAAGTGTCTGAAATTTTCAATCCCAAAATTATTCTTCATTGTAGTACTCTGTGTGGCTATAAATGATGATTATGAGATTATATACATGAATTTTGGATCTCAAGATTTCATATCAGATGAAGGAGTACGTACGGATCCATATTCTGAAAAGATGCTAACGAAATTCTAAATTAGTTTACTACCTGATAGCCCTCTTCCTATTCAAATGCAACCCAAACTGTACCCTTCCATGGAGAATTATTTCAAAAGTTGCAGATTTGCCATCACGCACTTCTCCTTGTGTTTGTTGAACAATTTCATAGAACCCATCGGGAACAAACGTTCCGGTACTGCAGAATATCATGAACAATATTACAAATGCTTCCAAATGACATTGCAAATCCTACCATAATATATCGTCACTTAATCTTCCTGTTGTCCCAAATCAGCTCCTCAGTGCAAGCTGTGTTCCAATCTTTTGATGCCATGCTGTGTCATCCTATGCGATCCTCATTGGTGACATTTCCTCTACTGGCCGAAAACTTCTGACACAATTCTGCAACATACTGATGAGACATTACAGTCCCTCCATAAGCCTCTACTAGCTGCTGGTGTATTTCAGTCACAGCTACATATTTAATGCACAGAAATTGAATAACTGACCAGATTTCTTCATGAGATCAGCTTTCCTAATGAGTCGATATTTGGGACTAGCATTGTAGGTGGCTGAACCTCTGCACAATTGCCAACAGCATGGATTAGAATTAATACAAACTATGAATTTATCTGTAATAGATGACACTCTAGGAACTTCGCCCTTGTTACCTTAGCTTCTGATCACCCCTCACATATTATTTATGTATGTGATCCAGGCAGTTGCTTTAAAGGGTATGTGGTTCAATAAATGTTCCTCTAGATCACCAAGAAATGAAGTGTCGCATGAGGGGGCCATGCTGGTGTTGTGACTATAGTGACATAGTTTAAAATTGAAGGAGGAGTAGATTTAGGAGAGTATGAGGTGAGCCAAGGATGTAAGAAAGTATGTGCTGGGAAGGTGTGGGGGATAACAGCTCTAGGAAGTGTTCTAGGCCAATGAGGCACAGACTGTGTGGAATTTTTGTGTAGAGGGAAGTTAGATCAATGGAGACAAGAAAGGGGTCTTTAGGTAGTTGATTGTGGATGGATATTTAAGGAAATCTTTGACATATGAAGGAAGGTTACATACAAAGGGTTGGAGATGTTGATTCAGGAATGCTGAAATCCATCCATCCTTTATTTATTTATATAAAGTATTCCATTTTATTACTAATGTTGTATTCTTTAGTTATTACCTTATAAATATTTGTCTTTTGAATCCCCTTGCCTGTTTAAATGTCAGGGTATATCTGTCTGAGGGGCAGTTTTTCCTGTAAATATTGCCAGCCCATTCCCACATTATTGTTTTTATCCTACACTTACTGTCCATTTACTTCTAGTGCTAGAACATAGGCTGATAATATTCTCCATGTCTTTTATTCATTGATACACATATTTCTTCCCCCCCTCAAACTTGTTTTCTCTTAACATTAATCTATAAGCATTTGCTATTTGTAAGTCAGCCTTATTAGTTGTTATTGGCATTACAAATTTTTTCTTTTACTCTCTTTAGGTGAGAAATTGATTATCAGTCTGCCATTCTATCAGCTAGAAGTATCACTTTGCCACCACAATAGGAAACAATATCTGGCACCACGAGATTGAGTTAAGTCTACAACAATTGAAACTTCTGTCTTCATTAGATCCACCCCACTCCCACATAACCATCCCCTCCTTCTATTTTGTATATTCCTCACCTTATTTTGTGAACCCCACAATCCAACAACCTCAGCACCATTGAAATTAAAGCCATGAAAGAACTGTCCAGAAACCGTAATATCATCCTACTCCCTGTTATCAAGGGTTGAACCACTGTATTAACTGACCATAGTAACTATGTGGCTCAGGCTCTGAGGCGGCTGTCCAATACCAGTATCTACCATCCACACATGGCAGACCTAACCATCTACATAAACCAGCAATTAAGAACTTTCCTTTACCTGCAGAGCCCCTTACAGTCTTCCCAGTACTTCCTTCCTTACATTCATGGTTCATCTCATCTGCTACATATCTACTTCTCTAATTCAAAAGGGCATTACCAGATTTGTGGCACTACTGTGGGTACCTGTATGGTCCCATTCTTGCCAACATATTCCTTGGTCAAATAGAGGAACATTTCTTGAACCACATCCACTTCATACACACTGTGTGGCTCAGATACATAGATGATATATTCATGATGTGGTGTTCAGCAGTGAAAACCAACTCCTAGAATCTCTCAGTACCCTTAGCAATAGCTATTCGATCAACATCACCTAGATTTTCTCTCTCACACACATCATGTTCCTCAATGTGAACATCATGGCAAGTTGAACCTTCATATGTCTATCCACTTCAAACCCATTAATTTGTAGCAATCTCTATACTTGATCAGTTGCTATCCATTCCACACTGAAAGTTCCATCCCTTAAAGCTTTGCATTCATGACATATGGAAAAATCCCTCTCCCAGTACTCCCAAAATTTATCTGAAGCCCTTATTTTCCACTGTTACCCTATACACCTCATCCAAACTAATATCTCATGTGATCACTCACACTCCCCATAACTACTCTCACTATTTACCTCAAAAAACCAACCATAGACCTGTATTTGTGACCCAGTTCTCTCCTGGTCTTGAGCCAATCAGTCAGATTTTGCGACATGGGCATGATTTCCTTTGCTCCTTTCAGAAATGCGCGCACACACAAACACACTTGCGCCCAAAATTATAGCCACTGTTCCCTGCCCATGTTTTAGCAGACCATCCAATCTATACAAATACTTTCTTTGTAACTCCAAAATCACCAAATCTCCAAAATCCCAAAACTGATTTTTTCAATGTAATCTCTCTGCAAAACCTGCAGCAAGCATCCACCAACCATGATATATGAGGTTGAAACCTTTCCCATCATCATACATGCTGTTTGTTCCACAACACACCTCATTTACCAAATAACCTAGCTCCACTGCACTAATTCCTGAATAGGCCTCCCTACAAAACAACTATCAATCAGAATGAATGGCCACAGAAAAATAGTCCACACTCACAACCTATACCTTTCAGTAGCAGATCATACCACTACCTACAAATCTAACAACCTCAACAATCGCATTATGGTGGGAGCAGTCAGAATTTTCCCTTACACTTTAGAGACAGGAACTTGTCTACAAAAATAGCCTGATTACTGAACAGTCCCCTAGCCTCTATCATTGATAAGACCCTGCCAGTTAACACATAACTTATCTTATTTAGTAATAATTTTAATGAAATTTATATTTATTGCTTCTTTAATTTTCATTACTCTATTAATACAATGTTCATTATTATGTTTATTAATATCTACTTTGGCATTTCACCAATGCCTGTGATATATATGGATAAATAATATCTTTGTCCTTTCCTGAGAGCTATCAATAGTTTACTTAATAGTGGTTTACCCCCTACCACCTCTACTACCCCCCAATCTGTTACCAACTGCTAGCAATTCATGCACTGAGCTTTGGTATGTTCACACCTTCCCTATAGAACATTTGCAATGTGTTTATTATGATAAAGCATTTAATATGTATTTCTTTTTTATCTTTCACTCCAGACAAATTTAAGGATGGTTCCTTCAAAGGCTGTGGATGAATTCCTTTCCATTCCTTGTCCCCAATCCTCTCCTGCCTTTAAATGCATCAATGAGGTGTAAAACTATAAGGAAACTTATGCCAATTACACGGATCACATTTTCTCAAAGGATACGTGAATTTGAAACATATGGAAACACTGCAAAAATAAGTTCTAAAACAGTAGGTAATTTAAAATGATATTAAAAGGAAGCGTCACTTTCCTTGGTACATAGCATGCACAAAGTGATCTGGTGGCTCAGGGGTTAAGGCACCATGAGCTAGAAAAAACAATCCAAAAACCAATCCTTCACTACTGAAAAATCTTGGTTTGGGTATGGGAAGTACACCAGAATACTTCTGTGTTTAGGATTCCATGTTAACCTATAGGTCACTTATAACCAGTATGTTTACCAGGTTAAGATAGCCAGTAAGAAAACTCTGCCATGCAGTCATACAGGACACACACAATTATTTTTATTATTACATTTACACTCACTGAGAGATGATCAAAGATATCTGATTTTTTTATAGACAATTTGTTCCATGGAAACTGGATTGACAATGAAAATCGAGTGCAATACTGTCTATTGAAGAGAGTGAATCTGTTAGTAAAAAGAATTAACAGTTAATCGATTACTGAAATAGAGAGTTCAGCAAGCTGTAAATATTTAGTGCCTAACATCATATTCTTCTTTGTCCTAGCATTAGGCTTTCTTGTGTTGTTTTTATTATGTATTTCCAATGAAACACCTATAAATTTAAGCCAATATTTTTTGTTTCTGACCTGATTTCAGAGCAACAAATATCAGCTGATATGGAAAAGAATATTGTGGAAGATGTATTGCCAGTTATGCAGTCAACACTATATAAGTATGACTCTGATTGGCAATTATCTCAAGGAAAAACAATCCTCATGGAAAAAACCTTAAGAATTGAAGGTAACTATTACTTTTCATCTTTGATTTCTACTCTTTTCGGATTCTGTGAGATTAGTTAGATGGATTCGTAATAGAATTTTCAAAATTTGTTTGTGGATTCTGAAATGTTTAATAATCTAAAAGGTATATCAGTGTTCAATCATGGGTGTATACTAACAATATTTTTCAATAATTTATCATAATTTTGAGGATGACATGAATAATGGGATAACAGTGTGTCAACTCTTTAAATATTATTCCTTAAACATGAAGTAATTTGCAGTTGATTTCAATGAAAGTGTTATCCAAAGTTTATTTATCTATATATATAAATTAAGGAAGGATATCGGAAAGTAATCTGTCATGATGGCAGTTGGCCAAACAAATGTAAAAACACAAAAATATGAATGCACTTTACAATATTTTGGTTTGAAAAGAAACAAAAATGAGGGAAAAAAATGAAGGACTATATATAATTAAATTAAAGCAACACACCAGCTGTATCTTGACGCCACCATAAACAAAACCTACTTAACATCTTTTGACGCTGTTTTCATAGTTTAAAAGCTTAAGATCTGACTTTAAATATATGGTATGTCTTATGATTATGAGAGCTGGTTCTGAAGCAGGAATTTAAAATCTATTCTTAACCTCAAAATTTTTTTGCTCCATATTTCATTTCTTTCTGTAATTTCACAAAATTACATCATCAGTGCATGCATGCAAATAGTGTGGTGAAATGGAAACAGTGCTATTAAGGCTTATTGACGGGTATTAGGAGGAGACAGGCTATACACAATTGCTACTGCTATAGAAGATACACAATAATACTTCAAAGAAGGCCAGGGAAGTTATATGCCAAAGAAAGATCACAGATTTTCCAGATGTAATTATGTAATTCCCCAAATTTGCATAAAAACAAAATTTATGTACTATATTTCAATAAATAAAATAAGGTAGTATTAGTGTAATTTTTACAAGCTTTAAGTATAACTGTGTATTATAATCATAAGTTTTCCTGGCAAATCTGACGCTTGAAAATCTCTCGAGCATGCGTCCGGGTCAGTTGATCATAGATGAACGAATTGTCGACGACGTGACATGCCATCATCTTCAGGTTGGGTCTGCTGGTTGGCATGAGGAGCGCAGTTCAGGACATGACTGCTGGTCTGGTCTGGACGCTTTGGTATTTATACCCTCCGACCCATCCTCTCCACTCTCACCACAGCGCTCTGACAGCAGTGGTGGTGGTGGTGCCCTCCAGCGCATCGAGCTGTGACCATCAGTCTGTATGCCACCTCCATCATGCACAGTGCCTTGGCTCTGGTGTTTGCAGAGCCACTTCAGTGCTGGGTTCCAAACCTGGCTTAGTTGGAACCTATTATCTTTGTTTATGAGGGTACTCATTAGCCAGGTCTCGATGGCTTCCTTGTATACACAGTCCCAGATGAGAGCTGTGTTTCTCAGAACTTCCGTGTCTTCATAGTGAATAGTATACCGTGTCTCTAGACAATGTTCGGCAATTGCGGATTTTGACAGCAGCTGTAGCTCGTGTGGCATTTATGTTCTCTGCACCATTCTTTGATCATGCAAATGGTCTGTTCGATGCATGCTTTTCTGTACTCGCATGGTATGTGATAGATGCCAGGTTTCCAAAGTCCCAGATCATCTTTTAACTGAGCCAAGTAGTGCTTTAATCTTGGCTGGCGGGTGGTAAATGCGTCGGTGTGTAATTCTGGCAATCTTGCTCAATGCATTACTGCCATACTGGATGAGGCTGTAGCTCTTGGCCTGTCCTCTTCATCAGTTGGTTCTTGAGTGGCGGGAAGACAACTCCGCAGTTGCCGAACAATGTGAAAGAGGTGGCATACAGACTTATGGTCACTGCTCGACGCGCTGGAGCGTGCCATCCCCATCACCACTATCGGAGCACTGCGGCGGGAGTGGAGGGGATGGATCAGAGAGCATAAATACTGAAATGATCAGACCGGACCAGCAGTCACATCCTAGACTGCACTCTTCACTCTGACCAGTGGGCACAACCTGAAGATGATGGCATGTTACGCTGTCACAACTTCATTTATCTACGATCAACTGACCTGGCCGCATACCCAAGAGATTTTCAAATAACTGTGTACTATTGTACAGTGAAAATAACATTGGTTCTTCCACCAATTTATTTGCATGTAGTGAGTCGGCATTCTATTGTCCATCTATTTTAAAATCCATTAAGGCTGTGGTCCTCACCCATTATGGAAAGTTTAGTTTTTAATGTAGCTGATTAAAACTTAATATTTTTACATCTGAGGAAAACTGTATACATGGGATGTAATAACATCCCCAAAATTTTTATTTGGAAAGGAAATAATGTACATTTTTCAAAATGAGAAAAGTATACAATTTTGGAAAAATATATTGCAAAATATTTCCTTAACCAGTATGAAAAGGATAGCAGATATGTTCCAATAATTTTTAAAACTCGTATGTGAAATTTGTAAATTGAAGCAACAACAAAAAATTGAAAGAAAGATATTTTGTATGTCTCTTTAAATGGAAGGTTGTGACAGCATTTCTTCAGAAGAAGTAAACTTGGGGCAAAATTTCTGCAGAATCAATCCATCATATCCATATCAGATATATCATTATGCCATCTCTAAACTAAAATTTTACTGGTATGTTATTGCAAATAAAGATCTATAGGTAACACTTTCTCTTTTTTTATGTGTAGAAAACCATTTGTAGGTTGTGAAATAAGGTTTTAAAAATTGGTGGAGGGGAGGAGGGGTACAAAAAATGAAATGTTAGTATTTTAATATGGGGAAATGTAAAGATTTTCTACAAATACTACTACAAAATGATTGCCATGAAAAAAGATAGCAAATCAAACTTCTTCAAGTTTCTGTCTTGCTGACCTTCATCTCTTGACTATAATGGCTGTTTTGTAGATTAAACATTATGATATAAAATTATTACAAAATGTATCTAGAGCAGTAAAAATCTGGCTATAAATTGTTCTGCAAATGGGAAGGATATGTCAACTACAATTTCTAATTTGATTCTTAATAGAGAAAAAAGCCCCCCCCCCCATAAATACACACACACACACACACACACACTCACTTTCAATGTATCTCACAAAATATTGAGCTTGAAATATATTTTATTACTAACGAGACCTACAGTCTCTTTATTAATCAAAGATAAGTACATTGCACAGTTTTAGACTAGGTGATGTAAACTTTCCTCATATCTGTTTAGGCTTCTGATGGAAATAGTCTCTTGAGTCAGACCCCTGTTTGCTGCTAAGAAGAATATTAAAATGTAACATTCTCTTATTTTCCATGCACTTTGCCTGTGAGTGATATTATATGATTGAAGATACTTTGAAAACTTCAGAACCAAATAATATAATCACAAAATTGTTAGCACATTGGGAGAAAATGTGAACTTCAAAAGTGTGGTCACCAAGAATGAATTAATGGAAAACTCTCAATGGGAAATCAGAATAAATTCACAACCTTAGCATTCTTATGCGTAGTGTAATAAAACTGAGGATGTAGATAAAGGACATTACTTACCATAGTAGTAGGTGTGGCAATATAGAAACTTAAAACTCAAGGTAAATAGGATAATTAAAAAAATAAGAAGAAAGGGGTAATTAGATGGCTAAGAGAATTTACACAGGAGTAGGTGCTCCATCATACTCAGAAATTAATTTTAAAAAATTAATTCATCACTTAAAAATAAAACTTTCATAATTATTTCAAAAATATTAAATTGTTAAAAAAAATTATGGGATAAAGCTATAATTTAATATTTTAAAAGGCTTAAGCATGGGGTAACATTTTGGGACCACTGTATTCCTTTTTCTAATGAATGATTTTTTAGATTGTTTACTATCAGAAGTTAGGTTGTTTGCAGATGATATAATGTTGTATAATAGGATCAAAATGAGAGACAACTGTGATCAACAGGATGATCTGTACAGGATGTCTACCTGGGTAGGTCAACATGAGATTAAGACAATAGCTAATATAGCATAATGGAAAAGGTTTCACAAATTAATGTATAAAATTATATTTATTCAAAGTTAATTATATCAATGTCTTTCCGTATTCTCTATCATAAATCTAGATGGACATTACTCATAGGAAATGTTTGGTTCTTACGGTTATGCACACAGAGATAGACAGAATACTGCTAGTGTATGAGTAAATTGAGCAGGAGTTGTTGTGTATAGGAACACAAGATAGTTATGCTACAAACACCTGCTGAGCACATCACAGTTTATGCTTTAAATATATTGAGTGAGAATATTAACTTAATTACCTGAGCACTGCCATAAAAGAACTTGCTTTCTTCTGATACCAAAAAATTGCTTCTCATTAATTAATTTGGTGTCGGAAGTAAAAATAGACAATATTAAAGTTAACTTGTTCGAGTACAAAAAAGAAACTGCAATATCTCTTTTATTTGGGGACAGATTGAAGACAAAATTTGATCAAACAAGAGTTGTGGCATTGGTGGCCAAGAAGAACCTGTTAATCTATGAAATACAAGATATCTGACACAGCCACTTAATCTGACATGGTCATGTAATCTGACAGTACACAGATAACAAACTGAAATACTTTATGATTATACCATGGCGTAACATTTTACAACAATCTATACTGGGCAGGATGCATTTGGCAGGTACTAGAAAAGGTTTCAAAATCCTTTAATTGTTGGAGAGAGTGACAAGGGTATGCACAATAGCTGTAATGGAATGTGGTTACAAAATTTAGATTAGAATTGCTTGTGTATGGTGGTGTATTATGGAAGATTTTGCATATCAGATACAGGAGTTTAAGGGAGTTTAAAATAGAGCTGCTAGGTTTGTCTCTGGAAATTACTTCAGGAAAGGTGAAGACACTCACGGAAGTATGCAAGGCAATTATTGGTTATGAGGCATTGAAAGATACTGGTGAAAGAATAAAGAGATGTGCATAGAAGGGAAAAGATTACCACGACCACAAGCTAGCACTCAATTTCAAGCATAAGGGTGTTAGAAAATTCTCTTTTGTGGAGAAGGTTTTCAATAATTGGAATAAATTACCAAGGGAAATTATAAATAATTTATCAGGAATTTTGAAAGAATTTAAAATTGAAATTTTGTAGAGGGAGGAAAAAAGGTGGGTACAGGAGAGGGGGAAAATGGTTGAATAGGGAATTTCCCACTGGAGTGTGTACTCCATTGCAATTAAATTAAAATTTGATAAGTAGATAAAAATCATATCAAAGGAAATATAACAAATACACATACAAGTAAATATTTTTTAAAATAAAATGGCACTGTTGTTAATGAGGCAGATGGAATATGCTATGGTTTTGGGGGGAATGGGGGTAAAGTATAATTGGAGAACTTGACCAGGCAGAGAGCAATGGACAAATGTAGAGAGAAAGGGGAAAAAATGAAGATAGACAGATGGAAAGGGTAGGAAGGCTAACTGTGGTTAAGGGCCATGGATGTCTGGTACCAAAGATACATCAGTATACCAGTTCACGATGTCAATTCTTAGGGGCTAATATCAGAGACAAATTTCTAATAACTCTGGTTTGTGTTGTATGTGCCTGTGACTAGGGATTTTTTTTTTTTTTTTTTTTTGCTGTCATCATCAGTCTTTCGACTGGCTTGATGCGATCCTCCATCCTTTCCTATCTTGTGCTAACCTCTTCATCTCTACATACCCCTTACAGCCCACGTCCTCAATTATCTGCTTCATATATTCTAATCTCTGTCTTCCTCCACAGTTCTTACCTTCAACTGTTCCCTCCAGCAGCAAATTAATCAATCCAGCTTGTCTCAAAATATGATCTACCAGCCTGTCTCTCCTTTCTGTAAGCTTCTTCACAAACTTCTTTCCTTACCCAACATTTCCAAAACTCGTTCATTTCTTATTTTGTCTGTCCACTTAATTTTCGTCATTCTTCTGTATCACCACATTTCAAATGCTTCAATTTTCCTTCTTTCCGGTATTCCTAAAGTCCATGTTTCATTACCGTAGAGTGCTGTGCTCCACACATAGAGTTTTAAAAAGTTTTTTCCAATTACTAGATCAATATTTCAAACTAAAATATTTCACTTTTTCAATGAAGGCTCTTTTTGCTAGTGCTATTCTGCTTTTAGCATCATTCGTGCTTCAGCCATCGGTTGTAATTTTGCTTCCCAAATAACAGAATTCACTTACTTCTCCAATTGTATTCAATCCTAGTTTTATGTTTAATCTGCTGGTATTTGTATCATTTCTGCTACATTTCATCACTTTAGTCTTGCTCTGATTTATATTCAGGCCAAATTCTTCAATATTTTGTTCAATATTATGCCATTCAATAATTTCTCAATATCCTCAGTTCTTTCTGCTAACAAGACAATGTCATCAGCAAATTGTAGCATACTGATTTTTTCTCCCTGAACGCTTATGCCACATGGAAATTTTTCTTTTACTTTCTTAATCACTTCCTCTACATACAAGTTGAATATTAACGGGGATAGACTACAATGTTGTATCACGCCGTTTTTAACTGATGCTTGTCTCTCATGATTCTCTACTTTTATTAAGCCACTTTATTCTTATGTAGTTTATAAAGTATTCTTCTATCTCAATACTTTAGGACTGACTTCTTTAAAATTTTGAACATCTAGTCCCAACTAACATTATCAAAAGCTTTTTCTAAATCAACAAATGCCATAGAAGTATCTTTGTTTTTCTTGATCCAGCCTTCAAGTATTAATCTTAAAGCCAGAACTGCTTCCCTTGTACCTCAATTTTTCCTAAACCCGAACTGATCATCACCTACTATGTCTTCTACTACCCTTGCCATTCTTCTGTATATTATTCTGGTCAGTATTTTGAAGCATGTGATGTTAGACTAATGGTGCGATAATGCTCACATTTGTCAGCCTGTACTTTCTTTGGGAGTGAAGATGATATTTTTATTAAAATCAGTTTCTATTTCTCCTGTTTCATAACTTTTCAATATCAGCTTGAATAATCTTTCGATTCCTTCTTCTCCTAAGGATTTAAGAATTTCTGCAGGGATCTCATTAAATCCAGCTGCCATATTTGCTTTCAAGTCATTCAGAGCTTTATTAAATTCTGTCCTCTAAACAGGATCTCCTATGTCATCCATGTTGACACCACTTTCCTTTACTATTACACTATCGTTCAAGTCTATCCCATCATACAGTTTCTCAATGTATTCCTACCATCGGTTAGCTCTATCGTCTGAACTTAAAAGAGGTATCCCATCAGCAGCTTTAATGTTCATACCTCTTCTTTTCATTTCTCCAAAATTCTGTTTGATCTTTCTATATGCAACCTCTACTTTACCTATGATCATCTCCTTTTCTACTTCTTCACACTAGGGATACATACTTTAAATATGCAATATATGCTGGTAGTCATTTATCCTATTGGACAGGAATGTGGTGATTAGACCAATGTTATTGACAGGAGAGTCTGAGCAAATCATCTGATAAATGACTACGGTCTCGCACATGCTATAACCTACAGAGTGAGGAGTATTTCACAGGTGTCAAGATTGGTGTAGGTTGTGGCGAAATGGTGCTTGTTTCAGGGCTTATGTGACATCCTCCATGGAAAATAATCACCTCCAAGTTTAGTAGGTTTGGTGGACTTGTACGTAGCTCAGAAACTTTCCGAGCATTATATATGTTGTCATAGATATGTTTAAGTATATATTCCATGATCAGAGTTCAGTAAGTCTAAATTTTACTGAGCTGTTGCACTTCTGACATACAGATGTAGAAGGTTCTCACTGATTTCTAGATCAGTGTTTCACACATAATGTTTTGTCCAATTAAAGAAGGTTTTTCTAGTAAATGCTTATATGCTTTGGCTGTTGATTGTTCTTTCTATTTGCTAAATAACAAAACTGTCTTCCGATTTTTCTTATGTTCCATTTTAGAATCTAGTCAATCTAGTTTGATTGTAGTCCTTCCAGCAGTATTCTATAAGTATCTGTTACCTGCAACAATTTTTTAGATTTATTGTTAATGTAAGGATTATGCCAATCATGTCATAGTAAAGTTTACACCTTGCCAATGAGAGGGGGAAAATGTTATCTAATTCCTCCAAATAATATGCTGATGTTTCTGTGCTTAAATCACAATAAGCATTGCAACTACAAGAATTAAATAAATTTGGACAGTAGTTCTTGCATGAATCTTGTTCAGTGAGAAATGAATACCAATTTGTGGACAAGTTTAACTTATATTTCTTAGCTTTCTGACTGCATTTAAAAATAACCAACTTCTTTTTACCCAAAGACAAAGGTCTGTATATTATTTAAAGCCCCATCAAAATCTGACTAGTAGTTTTTGGTACAATCCCATACATCCAAATAGAGAGAAATTAAAAAAAAAAGAATAAAACATTCCTTTTCTATAGATCCTAGACAGCACCCCAAACTCGTTGTTTCAAAAATAGATCTTTGATTTCCTTTTGTCTGTGTAACATCCAAAATACTCTTTTTTTAATAATATTCATTAATGTTCCTCTGTCTTTATTCCTTCAAGCTAATAGTGTAGTATTTATTACAAAATTAGCATACTCAAATTGAATACAATTGCTTGAACCTCTATTAGGACACAGATATTTTTCTTTAGCTTCTTTGCTGCTTCTTCTGCGTGAAAGGTTTATATCAGTTATGATTGAAGCCTCATTTCATAGACTTGTTAAATGATGCTTGTCCCTAATGAAACTCTGTTTTTATCTCACCCTTTTGATTCTTGATATGGAAATCTGTGGACCCATCACTTACCAAAGTTGAAGGAAGGAGAGCTGCAGTGAACATTATAACACAAGCAATAAAAGGACCCTTAGTCCACCAGTGGAATACAATTGCAATTCAACTAAAAAATGTCAGACAGGAGTCACTTAAGAGTCAGACTCTTGTTATTGCACATGTCTCTGTTTAACTCCTTAGTGACCAACTGAGAAACTACCAGCTTGTCAGTTGCGTACCAAAGCTTGTGCGACTCATGTCTGACAATTCAGTATATACTCAGTCATAAGTTCAGTTGAAATTATGTCTTGTATATATATAATGTATATATAACTAAATTTTTCCATATTATTTAAAAAATTATTACTTTGATAGATTATAAGAAGTTTTAGCCACAGAAGTTGATACATTTGTCATGTTCACTAAAATTATTAATTATTATCACTTACTGTGTAAAATTTTCAACTATATACATTATCACTGGCTACAGTAGGTAATGTTCATTTCTGTGTATAAATATCATTCCACATTGTTAATATTTCAAGTAGTTCTTTGTTTACTAAATTTGATTTCATAAGAAATTAACCAGGTATATGACTCACTAACAGGTAACGTTATTTCTTTATTCAATATTATTCAGTAAATATTTGCATTGCCAAGGTAATGCCACATTTGGAGTTAGGCAATACTGGAATAGATAGTTACATGATGATATTCACTTACTTTGACTAAAGAGAGTCAAAGTCTTCTTGATCATTTTTGTAATTATGTATTGTATATATCACACTTAAAGACCAAAAAAGCTCAGTTAGCAAAAAAAAAAAAAAAACAACCACGACGCATCGTGGTTTTTTTAAAATGGCCACGACACCTTATTCATATTGTGGCACTGACAAAAACAGTCAGAAGGTGTTGTGGCTACCTATAAAAAGGCCACAACACAAAATTCACTTTGTGGCTTACATCATACGAGGATTCTTTCAAAAGTCAGCGCATAAAATAAAAACTACTTACGTGTTTAGGGTAAACCTTTTTTAGTATTCAACATAGTCTCCTGTTAGGCTTAAACAGTTTGTCCACCAATATTCTAATTTGTTGATCCCTTCCAAATAATAGGATTTGTCCAAGTCGGCAAAATATCTATTTGTTTGTGTAATCACCTCCTTGTTTGAATAACATCTTTGTCCCGCAATTTCTTCAAATTGGGGAACAAATAGCAGTCACAGGGAGCCAAGTCTGGAGAATATTGGGGATGTGAAAAGAGTTGGAATCCTATTTCCATTAATTTTGCGACCACAACTGATGAGCCGTATGCTGGTGCATTGTCGTGATATAAAAGGACTTTCTTGTGGGCCAATCGTGTGCGTTTTTTTTTGCAGCTCGGTTTTCAAACGGTCCAATAACGATGAATAATATGCACCTGTAATAGTTTTACCCTTTTCCAGATAGTCGATGAGGATTATCATTTGCAAATCCTAAAAGACAGTCGCTATAACCTTTCCGGCCAAAGGAACGGTCTTCGCCTTTTTTGGTGCAGATTCTTCCTTGGTAACCCATTGGTCTCAGGAGTATAGTGATGTATCCATGTTTCATCCACAGTGGTGAAACGCCGCTTAAAGTCCTCCGGATTCTTCTGGAACAGCTGCAAACCATCCTTGCAACACTTCATATGATTCCGTTTTTGGTCAAGCATCAGCAATCGCGGCACCCATCTTGCGGATAGCTTTCTCATGTCAAATGTTTATTCAAAATATTATGTTCCCATTCGGTCGAGACCCCCACAGCACCAGCAATCTCATGCATCTTAACTCTTTTGTCATCCATCACCATATCACGGATTTGATCAATGATTTCTGGAGTCGTAACCTCCACAGGCCCGTCCAGAACGTTCAGCGTCACTTGTGCCCATATGGCTAGTCCGAAAATTTTGAAACCACTTATAAACTGTTCTAATCAAAGGTGCAGGGTCACCACAATGTTTATCAAGCTTCTCTTTAGTCTCCTGAGGCATTTTGCCTTTCATAAAGTAACGTTTAATCACCACACGAAATTCTTTTTCGTCCATTTCTTAAAAATCACTCGACTTCCTTGATTCACACGAAGAAATAGACCAATATGGCTGAAACTTGGTGTGCATTCATTCAAGAGATGCTACTAACTAAATCTGACCTTGATACACGCCGGTGGTGCCATCTCTCGGACTTTGCACAGACTTTTCAAATGCCCCTCAGATTTGAACACTATATGTTGTGGTTACTAAGAAAAGCTGCAACGCATTCTGTACATTAGCCGCTGAAACCAAAATATGATTGGCAGGTTGTAACTTATTTTCTGAATGTTAATTAGAAATCAGGTGATGCTAAGATATTAAAAACTCTTTTTCATTACCATTTATATATATTTAATCATTGTCTGATATAAATTGATGGTAAAATTATTAAAATCAAGGAAGCAAAAACAAGCACTATACCATCGTCAATGCACATGCTCCAACAAACATAGACAACCAGAAAAACCTGTAAAAGATGTAGAAAACTTCTGGAACAAACTAGAAACTACCTACACCACAAAAAGATGTAACAATCCTCCTCGGAGATTTCAAAGCATAACTAGGCAGAGAGGAAGACTATCAAGAAACCATCAGAAAATTCCCAGCCCGCAGATTTACCAACAGGAATGGAATCAGGCTAGTGGAGTTATTCCAAGATAACAACATCAGGAACATGTCTACATCATGAACTGGATATTGTGGGCCATTTCCTCAATTGTGAATTGATCAATTTAGGCATGTTATTAACCATTATAAAAAACTGATGTCTATATTACCTCATCCAAAACTAAGCAAGAAAATGACTTGAAGATCACCAGTAAACTCAATCGGAGCATCCCAGATTGACCATGTAGCAATATCAGGAAACTTCAAGAAAGAAATCAGCAATGTTGAAGTCAGAAACGGGGCAAACATTGAGCATTACCTCACAAGAGTTAAGATCAGGATGCACCTCAAAACTGCTACAGAAAAATAACACCAATACCCAAATTCGATCTTACCAAGCTACAGTCATCAGAAATCACCAAGAGGTGAGATTGAAAACACACGAATAATTGGATAGAATTCAACAGCTAAAGAATGAATTCCATCAAAAAAGAAGTACAAACACCAGTGGTGGAACAAACAATTCAACAAAGTAATAGAGTACAAGAGAATTGAACACAAGCAGTATAGCGCTTACAAATCACCAAAAAAAAAAAAAAAAAAAAAAAAAAAAAAAAAAAAAAAAAAAAAAAAAAAACAGAATTCAATGAAAAGAGAAGACTAGCCTCGGAAACCCTCAGAAATACAAGAAGACAATAATTCAAGAAACATGTGGATTCAATAAAAGAAAGTTATTCAGAAATTATAAAGTCAGAGACTATTATAGAACATTTAAAAACAAAATTAAGGGCTTCTACTCACAGAGTTTTTGCTTTAAAAATACAAATGGAAAATTGGCAATAAATAACAAAAGAAAACTGTGAACTCCTCGCTACTTACATGAGCAACTGCTAAATTGCCCAGAACAAATTCAAGGGTTCTCAGAACCATTAGGAGAAATCAATCCGGATTCACCAGCACCAACACTAGAAGCACTCAGAGAGTATATTCAGAAACTCAAAAATAGGTGAGCATCAGGAGAAGATGGCATAGTGGCAGAATTCCTAAAAATTTAGTTCAGAGTTCACTCCAAGAACTAACCAAAATCATTAGATATTGTTGGGAAACAAACGAATCCACAAAAGACTGGAAGAAAATAGGCGAGTGTACCAATGTGAACAAATACAAAGGAACATCTCTACTATCAGTCCCCTATGAAATTATCTCTGCTTGTCTCCATACAAGAGTACAAGAACAAATAGAACACAAAATTGGTGAGCACCAAGCAAGCTTCAGACACAACAGATCCTGTGCAGAGCAAATCTTTAATCTGAAAACCATTCTAAAATACAGATCAGTTAGGCACAAGAAAACCATATGCACCTTCGTAGATTTCAAGAAGGCGGATGACTCCATTGTCAGGAAAAGCCTACTGAACATCCTAAGGGAATGTGGACTAGACAATAAATCAAGAGAATTAATCAATTAGACAGTCACCAACACCACAAACAAAGTAAAATTCATTGAAGATCTCTCCAAAGAATTCGAGACAAAAAATGGAGTTAGACGCAAAATTATCAGTCCAACAAGACTCAAAAAGAAGGCACAACAAAACAGTTTCAACAAGATGAAAAAGGCCTTTGGAAAGACCTGCAATGTCTACAACAAAAGAATATAGGAATCCAATCAAAAATTAGGTATTACAATACAGTTACTAAACCCAACATTCTCTACACTGCAGAAACACTCACACTAAACTCTAAGAGGGAAATTGAGAAAATCCAGAAAGAAGAACAAACACTAAACAAAAACTTATTGGAACAACCAAAATGGAAGAACGCTACAGACAAAAGTCAAACAAAACACTCAAACATAGCCAACGACCTCAGAAACCATTAAAAATTCCTAACAGCTGGTTTTATCAATTAAGACAAGACTAAGTTTTGCTTGATGTTTATAGATCTATCAGCATAAGAGAAATAAATAAAGGAAGTAGGTAACAAAATTACTGATTATGTTGCAGTAATAAAAAGGAGAATTTTATTTTCTTAACATCACCTGATTATTAATTAACAGTCAGAATATGCTGCTCATTGTGTTGTGGTTGCATCAGCTAATGTTCAGAGGGTATTGTGACTTTTCACAGTAAACACAATATGATGTCAAATGTCATGAGAACCATGTTACGATTTAATGTGGTGCCCTATTTCAGCTAACCACAAAGCTGGCTTTTTTGTCAGTGCCACATGACAAATAACATATTGTGGCCATTTTAAAGACACCCAACATGTTGTGGTCATTTTTATCGCTTACTGAGTGTTTTCGGTCTTTGAGCCCTCTCTCTTTCTAAGGTAACACACATACAGTTTCCACAATGTTGATCATTGATGATGTAATTCTGCAAGATACAACATTCAATCAAATTTGGAACTTTGATTCCTTTTATTTGAACATTTGGTAAAATAAATCCTTAAGTTCCATGTTTCATCATGATTGTTAGGAGGTACTGATTTTGTGATTGTTTTATATTTCATTTTTTCTTCTCTCTTAATCTACAACCACAGGAATTTCCAAAAAATTTTGCTACACATCAAATATCTGAATCCTAAAATTGAAATTATAATAATTACAAAAACATCTTATATGAAAGAAATCAGTATTCTTTCTTCTACTGAGATTCATCTCCTCCATTTTGTGTCTTTTTTCCTTATTTTTGTATGAAGTATTTCAGCCAACTCCTTGATTGATTCTCTGGATTTTCTGTAAAACCCCTGGAACTTTTCATTGTCTTTTCAAATTCTTGCAGTAGCAAAAATCTGAATCGGTCTGATTTTCACGAATAAAATAATGAAGCTAAAATTTCTGCCTTCTTTGAAGCCTTCTCAACAATTAGCATAGAACAACAATATTATGATTACAAACCACACACCTTGTCATTGTGGATTATACAAACTTTGGTGTTAATCATAAGACAGGAGAAGTAAGAGGGGTGAAGAATGCTCAACATAACTATAATTCAACTGTCATAACCAATTCTGCTCCATTCCTTTTGATTCTTAAAAAGACTGTCTTAGCTTGACTACTTTCAAATAGTAAAACCAAGTCCCTTATTTTAAAAAACATGACAATATTGGACAGTATGTCTTCTAAGGAAAATGAAGCAACTCTGTTAGCTCCACCCATTGTATGATCCCATTGGTTGGTGTTCAGTGCAGTACCATCTGTAATTCATTTCCTTATTTCAATGCCTGGATCAAAATAGGAAGACTCCACCCACTAACGATTTTTATTGGCAGAGTAGTTCATCCACTACATTTCAGCAAAAGGCTACCGACAATCCTGAGACAGGTAATGCATTTTCCTGTCCAGGGATTGGCTGTCATATTCAGCCATATCGAATAAAATTAGGTTCCAGATATACTTTTACAATATTCAGATCATGAAACATATCATTAAAGTTGTAATTAACAAGATTGCAATAAAGAGCGACAAAAAGGAAGGTTCAATGCATAATTTTATTCTGAATGATTAGCATGTAACTATAAGGAGATTTATTTAGCTATTGGTTTTACCAATTCCTTCCGAGAACATTACACACATCCTGAGATGTGTGGGGCAAGCAGTGAATGGCCATGTTTAAGGATATAGAATTGTTAGTACAACAAAACTACATAAACTAGGGGAAAGGAACAGGAAGGAATACAGCCATGGACTTTGAGAGGAATAATCCAGGCCTTCAAGTGGAGTGACTTAAGGTACCAGGGAAAACCCAAATCTGGATGGCCGGATGGGTATTCAAGCCAATGTCCTCCTGATTGCGAAGCCATAGCATTACCACTCACCCATTACTTTAACTTTTTCATTACTTTACACATTTGGTCAATGATACATCCATAAAATTATTGAAAAATATGCGTAAAACAAAATTCAAAATTGTAGGAGGGAGATGATCTAATGAGAGAGTAGGTTTCCAAAACAGTATAAAAAAATCATAGCTCAAATTTTAAATGAATATAATCTCCCTCTTATCTAGAGATGTTGTTATATTGGTCATGTTGTTTAATAAAGTAATATTAAACCAATAATCAGGAGCAGGATTGATCAGTTTCCTAGTAACAAAACTGGTAACATTTCAATGTTTCTGCGGAAATTTTAAAAATATGAATCCTACTTCTCATTCTACTTGAGCAAAGAGCTCAAACCAGTTGCCCAATTACAGAAATCTGCTGTTTCAATAAAAAGTGGTAAAATTAGAAATTTCAACATGGATATGAACTAATTCGCTATATTGTTTTCACATTTTTTCGAGTATGTCTTTCAGTAAAGATTAGGGGTTATCTGGAATGAAAGTATCATGCTGAGCAATAACACTGCAAATTGTTACAATGTTTTATAAATCAGCTCTATTAGTCTCCACAACTAGAGTGCAAATCTCAAATATTGTAGTAGACAGAAACATAGTGTTTACAAAGCGTTTAATACTTGTTTCCTTGTTTGATGCTGATCTCCCACATTGACATTTTAGCACTGATCTTCCATTTCAAACCTCAGTTTTTGTCCTAGTATGTTCTACTTGAATGATTTAAGACTTTGTAGTATTTATACTTGCAAAACTTGCATCTGAGACAGGCATTATAATGTAGACATGCTGAGTTGGAATAAAATATGCAGTAGCTACAGTTTGGGTTTACAAAAAACTATGCTTTAAGAGAATCAATTCTGGCTTTACCGGTCAAGAAAAACAAAGATACATTTATGGCACTTGTTGACTTAGAAAAAGCTATAATTAATGTTAGGAGGGCCAAGATGTTCAAAATTTTAAAGATGTCAGGTCAGAAATATCGATAATCTGTATAAGAGTCAAGTAGCTATAATAAAAGAAGAGACTCATGAGACACATGCATCAGTTAAAAATGGTGTCAGACGAGGTTGTAGTTTAACCCCATAAATATTCAGCTTAAATGAGGAGGAAGCAATAAAAGAAATAAAAGAGACATTGAATGAGGCATAAGTGTTAAGATAACAAAGTCAGTATAATAGGATTTGCTGATGACTCTGTCCTGTTAGTAGAACAGACTGAGGATCTAGAAGAGTTAATGAATGACATCAACAAAACACTGATGGAAGATTTTGGAATACACACAAATAATAGCAATAGAAAAGTGTAAAAGAAATGACAGGGATAATAGTAGATTAAATAAAGAAATGGAATCAGATATGAAAGGAGAAGTAAATAAATTCTGTTACTTAAGAAGTAAAATTACAACCAATGGCTGAAGCAGGAATGGTGTTAACAGCAGAGTAGTACTAAGCAAAAAGAGCCTTCATGAAAAAGATAAATCTTTTGGTTTCAAATATTGATCTGGGACTCAGAAAGAGCTTTTAAAATTGTATGTATGGAGCACAGCACTTAATGGTAGTGAAGCATGGACTTCAGGAATGCTAGAAAAAAGGTAAATTTAAGCATTCGAAATGTGGTATTATAGAAGTATACTGAAAATTAATTGGACACAAAACTAACATGTTCTGGAAATATGGGTTAGGAAGGAACTTTGTGGAAGCATCTTACAAAAAGAAGAAACAGGATGGTGGGTAATATTTTAAGACATGCGGGATTGATTGATTTTGTTTTGGATGGGTGGGGGGGGGGGGGGACAGTTGATAGTTAGAACTGCAGAGGAAGACAGAGATTACAATATAAGAATCAGGTAACATAGGATGTGGATTGAAAGGGGTATTTTGAGATGGTGAGATTAGCGAAAAATAGGATGGGATGGAGGATTGCACCGAACCAGTCGAGAGAATTATGACCTTAAAATAAGATGAAAAAAACTACTTGTTGTCAAATCAAGCATATCTCATACTTGTAACCTTAAAAAATAATAGTTGGCATATAAAGCTAGTATTTTTTTTTCTAACAAATGAAAATTTAAATTTGACTTTCAATCTTTCCTGTAATTTAATGGCATCAAATAATTTTTTTGTTAGCAGAAATGTTATACTATGTCCTTGGCTTTATGTTAGCTTTAGACTCACAGTTACTGCTTGAAGGAGAGCTGAGGAATACTTTCTTTTTTTAATTTAAAGGAAGTATTTCTATATCTTTCAGAAAGTTATATAAGACATTTGAAATCTATATAATGGTGTTGGCATTCTACATGTTTTTCTCAAGATTCTGTTGTTAAGAGATTAACTTGCAATTAAAGGTTTATTGGATGCTTTTCATACTGTTATGCTCATAAGATTCATATATTATTAATCTGAAAGATACAGTAAGTTTATCATGCACTGCTGTAGTATGAGATGGAGTCAGCTACTTCAGTGGAAATTACGCTTCTACACCAAACAGCATGTGACAGAGGTGAAAGGTTGATTTTTTAAACACTAAACTTCTATAGCCAATTCCTTCAACTCGTGTCATTATAAACCAGGATGGTGCTTGGCGCCTAATATGGCTTTAGCTGATTTGAGCTCCGTTGGTGCATTATTACTAATAACAGACTGTGTATCAAAGTCCAGGGTTAAATCCCAAACGTCTCTGTAGCATGTATGGAGTGAAGGCACACCACGCTTTTCACAGTGATTCATCCGCCAGAAGTGGACATTAAGGTGGTGGCCCCATTGATGTGTTTTGGAAGAGTAGTGGGCAATGTGATTCACCCTCTCGCTTATTTCATCTCTCATCTGCAACACAAACAACACCCTGCACTGAACACGCACCCAATCATAGTCATCCATCCTTACAGTTTCACGAATAGTTTCCCCATGTGGGAGGCAACAGAATATCATGCCCTATGTTTTCCCTGGAATTTTCTGTAAATGGGTAACACCTACAATAGTATACTAGGTGTGATACATGCTTTGATTTTTACACTTGTCTAAGACTGTCCAATGTTTGAAGGTTTTAATGAAGAATTAACTAGTTAAAAATAAAATAAAATGCTTGTATCATGTCATAGATAGTTATTGCATATTTTTTCTCAGCTTTGACTATATAAATATATTTCTGAACATTAACGTTCAAACAAATAAACAGGGAAGTTATGTGGTGACTTGAAAGTGTGAGGGTAGGCTGTCAGATGTGTAGCTGAATGTTTTTGCCACTTGAACATCCATCTTATGCAGTTTACAATCCAGACCATTCATAGTTCATTGCAGAGTCGGGTCCAGCCAGTGGCATGCATGTTATGGATGTCGGCGGTTTGTTTCCAGTCCCAGCCTTTTGAGGATTTTACAAACTGAACTGTTTGTTAGGTGTTGTTGACGTGGAGTAAAAAAAAGAAAATAAATGTTATATGTAATTTTTTACAGAACAAGTAGCTAGTTACTATATGGTAAAAAAATAAAACTGACTTTCAAAAAATAATAAGGAATAGACATTAGCTCTGTGTGCAGTCAGTTTCAGTTGAGTATTTAATTGATGTGGTGTGGTCTGCTTGTACTCATCAAAAATCAAGTACTAAATTATTCTATATTAAAAACAGGTTCACTGATCCATTTGAGGATAATGTAAGTTATAGAGCTAATGAAAAACTTTAATATCTATGTTCATTCATAGCTGCTTTTAGCTTTTGTGCTTTTCTAAAAAAAAATCTGAATTTTTATCTTATTGGTTGATGAAGGGCATTTTTAAATTTTGATGAAAGACATGAGTGTCCCTATATTTCACTTTCCAGCCAGAACTACCTAGCGTAGACCATTTTTGTTTGTGTGTAGTAGTAGCCTCGAGTCTCCAATCATGCACTATAGTGGTTGCATGTCAATAGCGATTAGGGTGTGGAGTTATGATGGTTGAAAGTAGTTGACCTGGGGCCTTTGATATTTCGACCAAAGACGTGTGTTTCCCTATTTCACTTTTTAGTCAACAGTTCCTAGTGCAGACCACAGGTGTTTGTAGGGGTTGTGGCATATAGTCACTGATGATGTGCTATGGTGATTGCATGTCAGTAGCTGTGGGGGTGGGATAGATATGGTGGTTGAAATTAATATAAAAATAGATATGCGTGTCCCTAAATTTACCTCTGTTGCCAAAACTACCTAGTGCAGTCCACTGTTGTTTGTGTATGGTGGGAGCCTCAAGTCTCTCATAGTGCACTATGGTGGTAGCTATCAATCAAAGTTCTTTACAAACTCAATCAAATTCTCTTGTTCACCTGAAGCAGTGATTACTCCTTGTCCTGTACTGTCCATAGATTAAGGAGTTAAAGGCTTTTAAAATTTCTGTAATCATGTGGTTCTTAGTATTGTTCTGAATCACTTTACAATGTGTGCCCATTGTGTAATGTATGAGCATAAACCTCATGTTTCGCCGCCACTTATTGAATACAATGACTCATATAGTAGCTGAACAGAACTGAGATAACCCCTTTTTGTATTCAACTTGGCTGAGTTAAAAAGAATTAAGCATGACATAATAAATTCTTTTGATTATTCAGAATAACAAGATGAAAATTTCAATTTTTATGAACATCACTGGCCTGAATGAGCTGACTCTAAATAGATGTTTTACAGGTATCAAAGTAGAAGTAACCCCTTCTAACTTTAAATGGTTTGTTTGTGTTTATTATTTTCTAAGCAAACAGACAATATGTAAATTTTCTTAACAACTTAGATTTACCTTTCTTGTTGTTATTTTACTTCTGACCATATATATATATATATATATATATATATATATATAAAAGACTCATTAGGTTAATGTCGCAGCTGACAACAGTTGGTGTCAATGCTGTCTGTGATAGAAAAAACTGAAAAGTAGTTTCTGGATATATTTTAGTGTTCCAAAACATATTTTTGCTATCCACTACTAAGGTAGGCTGCTTAACGCACACTGAACATTTCCTCTTGCATAAAAATGTGATAAAAGATAGCAGAGTAGATGAAGGATGCAATTTGATAGAATGCAATTAGCTGTGTAATTTAAACGATATTTTAAAATATAGCATTACTGTTCCGCCCAAATCATTTCTGGTGATTAATGGAGGTAATGCGGAGCCTACTATGTGCTAACATTCCTGGTAACTGTAGAATCAAAAAAGTTATGAAGTAAAAATTTTATACTTAAATGTTTTATTAGTGTCATATTGCAACAAAGTTTGAAGATTTTAATGAATAAGGAACTACATGAAACTGTAGGTCCTGTTTCAAGATTTTTATTACTAGAGGTCCATAAGTTTAAAAGTTAGCTCTAGACCCAATAATTATTATCATATTTCTTTCTTAGCATTAAATCTATAAATGAAATTCGAATGGTTCTGCTATTCATCCAGAGACCACAGATGGTGCCTATGTGTTTGCAGTACAGGCTGTTCAAGAGCTGTGGATCACCAAATTGTTGACGAGTGTGCATCACTTTGCTCATGTGATCAGCTTGAGACAGATCGGGGTGTAGATCAATTCTTGTGTTCATCATGTGTTGACACTGTGGTAGTGAAAGACAAATATAGGCTCTGATAGAGAGAGAGAAAACAGTAGTTCCTCATCGGTAACTGGTTATGGCATTTCTGGACAAATATGTGACTGGGTTGGAGACTTTCTGAAGGGCAGAACACAGTGTGTAGTTCTCGATGGTGTGCATTCGCCACTAACCAAACTAGCTGAGCCGCTTCGGTTTCCTTGGAATAATACTGTCCAATGTTGTCACATTGTACAAAATAAGGGACTAATACTCTAACGCCCATTGCCATTTTTTTCCAGAGTGTACATTTTTCCTGTGAGTCATCACTTGCATTGGAATTATATAATAATTTGATGACATACTTCACCTATTGTGTATCAAACAACTATGGAGCATATCAGTTTCACTCCTTTGGCTGTAAATTTTTCAAAACTCCATCAAATTCTGACCAATAGTTTTGGTGCAAATTATGTCCTATGGAAATTAGATTCTAATTTGTAGTCATTTTTGTTTTGATTTCTCAGCATTTTGACCTCACATCAAAATGAAACATACCCTATTTTACCTTAATGATCATGGGATGTACTATATTTATTATTATTATTGACAAGTCGCTAACATCAAATACATAGCTAAACATTGTACAAGTTAAAAAAATTTAAACCTATTTCACCTAGTACTTTGCAAAATCAATTACATTCAGTGTTGCTCAAAACAATGTCAGGTATCTTATAAATTTTATAACTGCGTGACAAAATTTGTTCTCAGAACCATGAGTTAGATTAAATAGAATGGCATATCATTTTTAAAGACAGTTACTATGTTAATTCAAACTAGAAATCAGGTCTTCAGAGTTCTGAGACAGTATTTTCAATTGCAATATTATCAAGTATTCACCTGGAGGAATGATATTTCAAAAAAAAAAAAAAAAATCATAATAAATGAAGAAAAAAGGTTAGGGACTTTAAGTTTACACATTAACCATTTTTAAATATGTAGATTTGATTAAAGCTACATTCGGGTCGATAGCTGTAATAACATCTGAAACAGTAATTAGTTAGATTCTGTTTTTGGATTACGATTTTGATTTCATTCCTTTTAAAATAGTAAACATGCTTGGCTTGATATCAAAGGAAATAATAGCTCTTTAGAAGTAAAATAAAATTTATTTCAGTTTAGTAACAACAAATTTACAAAAGTTATTAACAGGTATTGCAAATTGCATTAAAACAATTTTTTTATGACAAAGCTATTAACCCTTTGACTGCTGTTGACGAGTATACTCGTCATGCTGCTTGCTGCCCCCGAGTGCTAATGATGAGTTTAGTCGCAGCCACCGGTTTTCCCCTGAGCGCTGTTGACGAGTTAAGTCGCAACCGCCTGCCGCTACCTGAGTGCTGATGACAAATATAGACGCTACCTGAGTTGTACAGCGGACTTAATGCTCCATATCTCAATAGCCTTTTGCAGTTCTGGTCGCTGGCTTATCGTCCGAATGTTTGTCTGATAGTTCACTATTCAACGGAAATTACATCAGTCTTCCTTGTGTCCTGTATTTTATAAATAAAATGGCAAGATGTCATTGGTGCATTAAGGAAGAAATCATGGTGATTCTTACGAGGAGCAACACTGGGGATGAACTACTTGATTTTGATGGAAGTGATAGCTTTTCCACAGAATCGGAAGGCTGTAGTCATAAACCATACTCGTCAGCAGGGGTGACAATGCAGTCTCATGTTCCAACAAGAGATGTTAGTTGTTCTGAATCTGAAAAATCAGAAAGTGATAGTGAAACGCTTACGAAGAAGTTACTTCTTAGTGATAAATCTGACTGGAAAGAAAATGATTTTCGTCCAGTTAGTCACGCATTTGATGATACGCTATCAGGTCATGTGTGTCAAATAGGGAATGTGCCAAGTATTCTGTCAGTTTTCACGTTATTTTTTTACAGAAGAACTGATGAAATATATAGCTGATGAGAAGAATTGGTTTTATATAACCACTATGGAGAATATTCCAGAATCAGTGCATTCTCGAATACCAAAGTGGAAAGATACTGAATATGATGAAAATTTTTGTTTCATAGCTATCTGATGCGTCGCATGAAAAAAATTGAAAATTAACGAATTTTGTACCGTAGATGTTCTTCTAAATACTGCAATTCTTGGTGAAATTATGTTCAGAGCAACAATAGGATGCCTTTAACTCTCTGTATGAGTTCGAATATCTTTAATTTAACAGTCATGGTCTAAACGCAGTATGTAAGTAAAATATTTCTAGCATCTTCTTCAAATCTACGCTCTCTAAATTTCAACAATTACACTCTGATACAGTAAGGAACATATAGAAAATTGCAGTTGTTATAAATGGATATGCAGGAAAGAACAGTAAACTATTGAGGTAAATTTAAGAATCACGACGCTTTCGACATAAGCTGCGAAAATCTAGTAAAAACTACAAGCAAGATGTAATTATTAGTGACGAAAAATAGGGTTAGTGATTGTTTGATTCTACAGTAATTTATTTGCAGAGAAACTATGTAGTGAGAGCATTTATTGTGTATCAGCCGTGAGAGGTAACACCAGGAATATTCAGCACTGGGCGTGTGAGACAGCGCGGGCCGCTCCGTCCCCAGGAATAATCACTTAGCACAGGTAGCCGGCCTCAGCGCGGCAGGTAGACAATCTGCCATCAGCAGTCAAAGGGTTAAAGCTACAGAATTTTTCATAAAGATTAAAGCTGACTGTTTTTAATAAAAAAAATCTAACCATTCCCAAAATTTCAGAACGTTAGGATTATTTTAGTTGTCAAGGTCAAAATATTTGATACTAACTTTCAAGCATAAGAGAGAGAATGTGATCAGTTTTCCAGCACATTCTCATGTGAGGTGTATGTGTATGTTCTCAGTTGGCCAGCCAAATTCAGTTAGAGAACAGTTATGCTACTTAGTGTCACAATTTAGGCCTTGCAAAGTTTTAAAGTTTCTGTCTGAATAGTAATATGCAGTTTTGAATCAGTATTTTCGATATGTGGTGCATTGGCATAACTTAAATGTAGGTAGTTGGCAGGCAAATGTAACAATAGAAGCGTGTGATGAACTTTTATATACTTTTATGTGATTACTAGTTGTACTTTGAACTGTGGGGTGTGGTCTGGCTCAAATCGGTTAGTAAACTAACAAATATATCTTCAGAAAATTTGTCTGATGCCATTTCAGTTTGTGACTTTACAAAAAATTTTGAAGAATATAATTTATATCTGCCAGTAAAAGACTTGTGACTTTTATTTTCAACTACCTTTCTTAGTTAGGGGTTTAATAAGCTAAGTAGTGACCAAGTTATATTTCCAAAATACCCTTGGTTATCCATGGTCATAGCTGAGACTGAAGGTTTATGCATAACCCCCGCACAGCCTTGACATCTTATAACAGGTCATCTCTATTGCAGTATGGTTCCACATAGGGCATTGGAACATATGTTTCATGGTTTTCTCATCACCACCTTCACACTTAATATAGGTTCCCATTTTGCTAGATTTACCTTGGACCTGCCAACTCCTATCCACAATCGGTTCTAGGACCTCCAGACATTCCAATCATCTGCATAACCAGTTTGCAAGGATTCCATAATTGTCATTGGCCCCAAGATGTGTTGGACCTTAGATTTCCTCTTTTGCCTTTTCAGGTTAATCAATTAGTTCCCTCAATTTCCTCAGGAAGCTATTCCTAGATAAGAGTCATTGTGCTGATGGTGCATGGCTGTAAAGTAGATGAGCATTTTCATGTTCTACTTTTGTCCTCTCCTTATTCACAGCCACTTCTCTTCGGTTACTAGGTAAGCCACTCCCAGAAAACTGATAAAGACTTTCAACTAGTGTAAGCTTTAGGCAGCCTGTCATCTGCCTGCAGTTGTTATTGAAGGAGAGCCACACCTACCTGTTTGGTGTGAGATAATGACTACCAAACTGGGCATGCATATTTTACAACAAAGTAATAAGGGCCCACTGCTGAGGAACAATTACTTTGTGGTTGACTGCCACACTCTGGTCCAACTGATTTACACAATAAGTTGTTTCTTGTTACAATTTTCATTTGTCAAATCATCCAGTGCTTCTTATATGTGAGGGTTTTGTCAAGTATCATGCATTATTCAAAACCTATTCAATGTTTGATCAGAAGTTTTTAAGTAAATCCTGTTCATCCAGACAGATTGATAGGAATAAAATTTCCTGTAGCTTATTAGTAGTACCCCAAACTATTTATATATACACACACACACACACACACACACTCTTTCAAAGATGCCAGTTTTATATTTACAGATATATACTATATACCAACTTTTTGAGGTCTTAGAAAGCATGAAAGTTGTGAAACAGCAGAAAGCATATTAATTCTTTATACACACTTGCAGAAAGTACTTTATAAGGAATATCTAGGGTGTGATGAAATTTAGTTATAGGATGACATCAGTAAAATAGTTGTAAAGAATATAAAAATCTAAAATGAATTGTATAATAATCTCTATAAAATTGTAAACCTACAGTGTCATGAAATTGTGATGGATGTAAAACATCTCTTTAGCACATAACCAAATCTTAATGTGTATCAGTTTGTCTTACCTGATTTTAATATAGTTAAAAATTGCAGCATCCCAGGGCAACTGTTCTATGGTCATTAAATATAAAAGATTTGCAGAAGAGCATACATATTGAGAATATTTATAATAAATATTTGATGAAGTTGTTGTAATCAGAGATGATGTAATATAATGTACAGTGGAGTATTTGGTTCTAGAAATAATCTTAAATTTTTCTCAGAATATTTATGACAAAAATTTAAAGGAAATAATTGCTATTTTTTGATATAAGTAATTAATTTTATGCCACTTAAAGACTGGTTTATGAGCTGCATTGATGGCAGTTGAATTGTAAAAAGTAAATGTAAAGTGGATGGGAATCTGTATTGATGCCCATATAAAATATTGAATTCCAGTCTAAATGAACACAGAGAAATAATATATTATTTACCAGATGAGCGGTCTGGTAGCACAGTGGTTAAGGGACTTGCTTTCAAAATCATTTGCTGTTCCGATCCCGGTTTCAAATCATGGCAAGCACAGGAATTTTGAGCGTTGTGTTTGATCATATGAGCTAATCTAGGCCACTCCGTGGTTTGGATTCCAAGTTAAAATGTAGGTCCCAGAGGAAAGGAACTGGCCACCCTATCTCTGACACAATGGCTTAGTATGCATCCTTTGGGAGGATTCAACCAACCTTTGGGTTGTGGACTAAGTTAAGTTTTTTTACAACAGATTTTAACATATTATCTGTTAAAAAAAAAAAAAGGGAGAAGCCTTTAACTTAACCTTTATTACAAATATATTTTTGGGTGATAGATTTGGATTTTTCACTGCCATTATATTGTAAGACAAATGTAAAATTAAATCCAGTTATATACTTCAGTTCACTGGTGCAAGTAAGTAAGTATGGTGCTCTGCACTGTCATGTGTGTGTGATCCCTGTTTGATTATTGTAATTTTAGTATCTAAAACTCTTGATTTTTTTGATTTTTTTAAAAATTTCCCATGCTTCAAAAAAAATTTGTTTGTTATAGACTTGGGTAAAGATATTACAGAGCTTGCTGAAAATTTGCAAGTGAAAACTGATGCAGTAAGAAAACAATTCTATGACAGCTTCCAAGTTCCAGTTAAGGTTTGTTTTTGTTTCTGCATTTTCAATTTTTGTATCAATTAGCCCATTAGTATGTATGCGTTTTCAGTATGCGTTTGTTGAGATTGGTTGTATAAATATTAATTAGCTCAATAGACTAAAATAATATCAGCTTGTGTGGAATAATGCAATAATTATTTTCTCTTAATGTTCATCAGCAAGTTAGCATGAGATTAGGTTAGTAGTTAAGTCAAAGATACTGGTATATATCAAGTTTCTATGGGGAACAACATTTCTCCATCCCCGTTCCCTTTTTTTTTTTTTTTTTAATACACACTCCTATTACTCGAACCCTTCATCCTGATTTTTCTCTTAAGCTTAACAGCTTTCTCTTGCTCTGCCTGTTTTGCTGTTTATACTGGCTTCCACTCCTATATTTATTTAGCCAGTGAGTTTAATCTTTTGGCTGGGTCATGTACTCAGAAAACCCAAGAAGAAAATTAGAAATAGCTGATTCAAATTGTAATGAATTCTCAGATACTAAAGAAGAGGAGAAAATTAATCCTTTAACATTCAAAACAAATTATTTAACTTCTAGCGTAGTATTAAAACCATTTTCTTGTAAATAAAGGTTTGGAATCATGTAAGTATGTGCAGGTGTAAATGGAATCATGAAAATTAGAAAAAGCTTCACAAATATTTTAACAAGTGATACAATTAAAAACAAGCATCACATTTTGACATAATGTTTGTAGCATTAGAATTTTTTTTTTTAGGATGATAATTTGATTTGAAGCCTGATTCTAACTGGGCACATTGCTGATGTCATATGGCAGGACAGAATATGCGGAAACAATAGAATTAAGGGTAAAATGGAAGAAAGTCCTTTATTTAAAAGGAAAAACAAAAACTAACTATGGAAGTGCATTGACAGCATTGAGATAGATTTCATAACAAAAATCTGTGTTTATATATAAACCATAAATATGTTTTTTTAGACGAGTCAATAAATTCAACTTTTAAGCGGAGATAGGTACAAAGAAAAAGATATAGCAAAATGAAATCTAAATTAAATTAAACTAATAATGTGATAACAGTTGATAAATAAAATTATGTTTAAAGGATGAAAAAATTAATCTTTAGTATCAGACCTAAAGATATGTCATAAATGTGGCAAAATGAAATGAAGAAATAGGAATTTGTTAAAAGTGAAGTAAGGCTTTTCAAAAAGAGCTGAAAATTCCGGGAATAATATCAAAAATCCCACATAAAACCATAGTTAAATAAGAAAGTTATGACTAATAGAAGCGTTTATTTTCCTTAGAAGTAAGGTAGCTGCAAGACACCAAAATAATAATTAAATATAACAGCCAAATAATAATAGTCATAGAGCTAATCCTTTTTTTTCCCTTGTGGTTTTAAGCTTCGTTGACATCAAGATCTTTAGAGGCAAGGAACGGGAAGGAATTCGGCCATGGCCTTTTTGAAGGAAGCATCCTGGATTTCGCCAGGAACGATTTAGGAATAACTTGGAAGAAACAAATCTGGATACCTGGATGGGAATTCAAACCCATGTCCTTCCGAAAGCAAGGCCAGAACATTACCACTCACCCACCATACTCAGTGGGGAGCTAATCCATACAGCAAATTAAAGAGGAATGAAAATCGAACCATTTGGTACAAGCTGCTCTATGGGGATCAAATACTTTTAAAGTTGTAACAAGCAAGTGAAATTTTCAGTTATAAGGTTTAATTTCATCTAAAGAAATAGAAATGCAACAAAAAGTATTATAGAGAAAATTATGTAGAATAATTCATTTGATAAGATGGCCAAGTTTCAGGAAGATTGGAATAAAATTAGGATCAGGGATTCTGATAATTTTTTGTGTTCCCACAATGAAAGGTATTTAACCCCCCCCCCCTTCCTCCCTAGTTCTTCCTCTAATCAACAGAGGGTCAAGGAAGCTTGTACACACCAGTCATCTCCGTGATTTAGCATCTCCAACAGTTAACATTTTTTACCAACTTGTAACTTCAGTGATTGAATATATTCAGTATAGTTTGGATTCTGAAAACTTTATGCAGAATTTTGACTTAAAAACAATTCAGTGGTGATGCGTGGTGATACCTATTGTGAATATCAGTAACAAAACTTTTAAATTTTTAAGGAAACAAACCAATATTTTTAGTTCATTTAAAACTTTATTCAAATTTACAAACTATGGGGACCTCCTAAATCTTAACTGAATAAAAGCATGTCATTGTGGAAGTACTTGTGGTTACTTGCATCTTCACATAGCAGAAGAGTCTGATTTAATATTCTATTTCAAATGCATTGTTACATGATACCAGCAGCTAACTTCTAATTCTTTTTTGAGACTGTGACTTTTCAATTGTGATAAAAACCTTTTCACTGGAATAGCTTTCATTGTAAAATAAAATGGGCTTGGCAACCAATTCTGAAAGGGCATAGGAAAAACTTTGGACAGGTATCAGGAAGTAATACTTTCATAGTAAAAGCTAAAATGGTTATTTTGATCTATCCCCAAGATCAAGTTATCTTTTTAACAAAATACTATCATTAATATTTAGGAATTTAATATTATGGGATGACCAGAATCTCCTTGTAAAAGATACTAATTAAAAATTACAATGAGCAGGAAAATGCTTTAAGTCAATAAAACTAAGGATGGATAGGGAAATATGACCCAACACTTACCAAAGATGTAGGCGGCTGGGACAACGAATGCAAAAAAATAAACACAAAAAAGTTCAATATTTCAGCAATAGCCTTATTCATGTGGCAGTAAGAAGTAGGACACCAGGCGGAATCAGATGTGTTCACAGCGACCGTCGTCCAGTGTATGGCATTACTGGTGCAGATCGTAGTATAGGAGGGCGGGGAAGCTCAAATATTGGATCGATAATCGATAAGATATTTGAGCTTCCCTCCCCTCTCCTATACTACGATCTGCGCTGGTAACACCCTTCACTGGACGGCGGTCACTGTGTACACATCTGACTCTACCTGGTGTCTCATTTCTTTCTTCCACATGAAAAAGGCTATTGCTGAAATATTGCACTTTTTTGTGTTTGTGTTTTCGTGTTTGTCACCCCAGCTGCCTTCATATTTGGTAAATGTTGGGTTATATTTCCATATTCATACAAATTAAATAAATTATTATACATAGAATTACAAACTTATATGTATACAACACAAACAATTCATCTCTATATTTATAAAGGAAGGAATTTGTTTATTTGCTGTTGAAAACCAACTGGATGACTGTATATATTTCAAATTATACATTGTAAGCACCTTAGAATTTGGATAAATTCTTGTTTTCACAGTTATAGAGCATAATGGAGGGAGAAAGCTTTATAGTAATCATTATATATTTCAATTTGCTACTACAGGACATGATAAATCCGTTTCATGCAGAAGCTGATGCTGCAAGTCAACTCAGTAAATAAGTCGATTTAAAAACAGTAAAGTTACTCAGCATATAATACAAGTGATAAATAAACATTTTATAATAGTAAAGAACCTTTAAACTAACCTTGAATAGGGTAATCCATTATTATCCAAATTGTAAACAATGGATTTTTGTCACGTGATATTATTAATACTTTTCGATGCAGTAAACTAATTTTATAATAATAATAATTCAAAAGAAAGCTATATTCACTAATATTCAGTAGTTTTAGACCATGTAAATAAAGGAAATAAAATTTTAAACACTGCATTGAGCACACTTTCATTTTCAATAATTTTAATCATATGTTTTCGATATATTTCTCGAACAAAAAAGTAGATTTCCCAAAAGAACGTAAAATCTGGTATAACATATTAAAATTTAAGAATATTCCATGCAGTAGAAAAGATGTTAAATAAATTTGAAAGTTATTTCGTCATTAATCATAACGAGGACGTATTCAAAATTCATTTGCATTTAAACTAAGCCATTTCAGTAAATAAAACCACAGTTAAAACACGTAGTTAAATTCAAAGAATGTTTAGCTAATAACACTTTTCAATATAAGAAACACTTGAATAGTTCTAACTGAAAACCAAGTATCTGCTAAACAGATCTCAACCCCGATTTTTGTCAAACTAATAACTCTGCTATTACACCACCAATCTTAATAAAATTTACACTTCTGGAATCAGGAATTAACATAGTACACAATGACAACAATTTTAACACCATAATTTGCAATTCAGGAGTGTTGCCTAAAAATTACCCGAATTAAGAAATAAATCGGGGAATCACTAATTAATTTTCAGAAATTTTTTACCATTGCACACTCAAACTAAATTCCAAGACCAAGCTACACACGGCTAAATTTTAAACACATTTTAGAATCACATTCTGTGACACTATTTTTTTGTAAGCGTTAGAACACATCTGGCAGGTGGCTGTGTGTATAAATATGAATGTTCAGGCTGGCTGGCTGTCTTTTAATTTTGTCCTTGGTCTGTAACCTGGGAACGTTGTGCTGGTATGTTTCGTGTGTGTCAGTTAGACCAAGGAAGAGCCGGAAACCGTTAAGACATGCTAGGAGCGTGTATCGGCCATGACGATTTTTCTTATCAGAGTCATGTGTTAACAACTATAATGAACTAATAAATTTTCAAAAGGGATCGGTCGGTGAATTCTCCTCTTCCTAATTTGCAATTGTTTGGAAAAGTTTAGTTCGATTGCCTACTCAACTGTAACTGCTATTTTTTGAAATGTGACGTTGGAATAAAATTCAAGTTTTTCATCAAGTGGATTCTCAAATATTTTAGTAGTGAACTGCAACCTTTCCTAAGCATTTGGTTCAAATAAGCTTTGTGGTGGCCGTTAAGCTTTACAGTTGAAGATCAAGGTGGCAACATGATCATTTAAAATTATATATGCAAATTCAGAGAACATTTTTTCAATTAAACATTCAGCTAAGGTACCTAAACCTATACTCACCCCGGTGTAGCAGTTTTGGTCCTTACAACATGAAGGTCAGGTATGCAAAGAAAATTTTAATGTAATGCTTCATTTTATGCTTTGTATAAAATTAATATCTATATGATAATAAAGCAAAAAGAATAAAATCTAAGACTTTACTGGTATGGAGTACAAACACAAGAAAATAAAATGACAGAAAATGAATTGAAAGAGTTATCAAAAGATGGATTTAATACTTTCATAGAAAATGAGAAATTAATAGTTGTGTGAAAGAAAGAATGAAATCACAATGAGCAAATGAATTTTATCACCTCTTCAGTTGAACATCCCTGATATTCAATGTTGTAAGAAAACCAGTCATTTCTTTTAACAGTGTGTGCAAGGTAAGTATTTAGCTCAGAAATAATCTTAGAGACTGTACTAATACTGGAATTCCAATGCAACACAAAATGAAACAAGAAGAATTAATTCAACGGCTGTATTTGTATCACATAAAAATGGTCACTATAATTATATGTGTTAGTCATTCTACTCACAGATATAAATAATTTTGGATTGTGTATTACTAGTGCAAGAACAATTTCGCTATAACAACATTGTTGTTGACTTTTCAAATAACAGATACTTGATTTCCTATTTACATTGGTTTTGCTAATTTACATGTCCTTTTATGTTTCTTTCATTATTTATTTCTTCAGATTTTTAAAACATACAATACTAAAATGAGTGTGAAATATAAATAAAACCTGTCAAACTGTATGATGAATCCCATAGATAAGACAGTAGCTTGGAAGGAGGTAAAGTTTAGATACAATATTACTATTTTAGCAGTCATATTTTGTCAATGAGTACAATCTTGGCTCTGTTGCCACTAGGACTTAATAACAGATAAAGGGAAAAAAGACACATCCACACATCTTAATCCAAATGGGGTGATGCTGCAGACAAATGCTAGTTTGAAATGAGAGAAAAATGGTACTTCAAATTGATGATCAGAATTTACTGTCATTCAGGAGTCTCTGCAGTTACTTCATGGAGATGCTAAATAGTCCTGCTGTATCTTCTTAGAGGGCATTGCATGGCAGTGTGGTACATTGTACATTGTTGGTTCCCAGACTCACAAGAATAGTTCTTTCTTATTCTGATTTAGGATGTGCATGATTATTGCTAAGCATTTTTACCATAGTGATGGCAACAAATGAGATTTGAAATAAAAATGGTTAGACCACATGCCAACAGATGTACAAAGATAAAAAATAAGGGCAGTTAGTAGTTGGAGTTACTACCAGAAATGTTAGCGTGAATACATCTTTCGTTAGCCAGCTATCCCATTAAACAACAGATATTATTTAGAACTTAACATTTTGTTTAGGTACACAAGAGAAACTACTGCTCAGTACTTAACTATTACAACAAATGTTTCAGAGGAGGTTGGCAGAAGTTAAAAAAAAAAAGAAATGTAACTTCGGTAACATTTTATTTAGGTACACAATAAACCTACAGCTAGGTACTTCACTACTATACAGCCATACATCCATATCCTGCCCTGCTGGATCATTGTAATTGCCATTTTGTGCCTCTTAATGTTTAAGTAAATTATTTAATTAATTTTGTGCTATAGATTCAATGGTAGCAGTCACAAATGAATTCTACGACGAATGCAACTTGTTTAGTGGAATAAATTGCTAACTAGCTGTCAGCAATATGCAGCTTTGCCATCAGAGGGAATTTACAACCTGATGAATCACTCTCTTACAACTGGATGTTGATAATTAACACATTGATTGGACTAGCCGGCCCTCATGGCCCAGTTCAGAATGGTGAAAATTTCACTGCACCATTGTGGCAGTTGTTAGGCATCATGATGTCACATTTATCTGTGCAAATGGGTTATTTATGAATTGCTTGAGTTTATGTCATTAATAAATGTGAGGAACAATAGTATTGCAACAATGGAGCATTTCCCAGCAAATTATTACAATGATATCCTTACTGGTATTCTGGATGGTGTTAACACTGCCCTGCACTGTGAAGATTTATTAACATTTCATAAATGGACAAGCTGATTGATCACAATATTCCTCCAGGTGCAGTTGGTCATGCAGGTGTCCCCTTTATCAAAAGTAATTAACAGATCTCCTCTCTGATTTTACATTTATACTATTTCTGAAAGTATAATCAGCATCTGATTTCTTACAATTTCACGTCATTTCGCATGATTTGTTCCACCAGTTGGTCCTTGTGTTGATCATCTGGATTTGTGTATCTTTTATGCTCTGTAACTCTGATGTAATTATGAAATGCTGATTCCAATGTAATTAGATCCTAATGTTAATTTGAAACTAACAAATTTTTATCTTAAATTCTTTCACTGTTTCAGTTTAATTGTTCAGAATTACCCATATTAATTTACTTCACTCCCTCATTCACTCATTTTAAGGGGTAGATTTTCCTGCTCCCTTACTTTTGGAACCAATTGCTAGTTTGTAGTTGTCATCTTCCATGAACTAATTCTAATTCTGTTTCCAGTATCCTTACATATCTCATGGGCAATATATGTGATATAACTCTCAGTTTTCATGTTCACATATCATCTGTCTTCCAGTGGCTCCGATCCCTGCTGCCATATCCTATTATTAATTGTGTTCTGCAGTAGTTTCCATAAATAAATATGGCCTGCTCCTTAGCACACCCTCCAACTCCTATATTTTACACCTATAATTTGCTTCCTAAACTTTCACACTATATTCGAGCAATGGTATAACTAATTATTATTTTATCACAGTTTCATAACTTTCATGGCACATCTACTTATTGCCCTCTCCTGTGAATACATGATTTTTCCTAAGGATAATTTATTTATTTATTTTTATGCCAATTGGCTTTGAACATAAAGAAATAGTTTTTAACATCAACATATAAAATAATTCATAAAAGTATTTTAATGTTGGAGATTAGTCCAGCATGAGATCCTCCAAAGAAGTTGATGTTGGTAGCATGTAAGTTAACCAGACTTACTATACTGTGGTATGGTCCAAAAGCAACATAATTTTTGTTGGGACACAAACCTGGTAAATGCATTTTTCCTACGTCATTTTTCAGAGGGTAAATTTTAATTTTCCAGTTACTTCAATGCGAGTGTTCTTTTAACTGAAAGTCTCTACTGTTGCTTGCTAGGCCAACTGTGGACCAATTATTGAAATTTGTGTTCATAGGAGATATTAGCTGTACAATGAAGGGGTCCTGCTTGGATAGGTACTTGGAGAACATACATATAACATGTATGTGGTTGATATAAGTGAATTTGTACTAGATGTTGGTAAGACAGCTGCTGTACAAACTACGGATTGAAGAAGTTTGAAAAACTTTAAAGAAGGCAATCTAGAAATATGAGGATTCATCCAAACTGAAATCAAGCAGCACCCCTCCAACTAGCTATTTAAGTCATAATTAAAGAATAGATACACATATTTATACACTTCTTTTTCAGTTTATGAGGAACCAGAAAATACAGGCACGAATGGTCACAAAATAAAATCTAATCTACTAAACACATTCTTAATTAACTGTGGAAACATACACCTATAGGTTGTGCTCTGAGTGAATATTCTCCTATAAACTGTACTGAAGTAAATAATAAAGTACTCGTGACATCTACTATCATTAATAACAATAGATACAACTACAATGCCAATGAACATACAACAGTGTAACTATTCTTCAGTTCTGTGTGTTCTTTGATGTAACATAAAACTTGAATTCAATTTTTCAACCGAAGAATAATTAGTGGCAAGTTTTTAGGTCCATGAGGAAGCATATTTCAGTCTGCAACTGAGCAAAACTTTTAATATGTCAAATCATTTATTTTAACTGTTCTTTGTGCCACAACAAATTGAGTTTTACAGAATAAAAGAAAGTTGAGACTTATTTGCCTCTTAATACTCCTTAAACAAAGTTGTAAAGCAGCTAAATTATAGTATTATCTGCTTTTGATAATATTTCCCTTTTCTTTTAGCATGTTACATGCATTTAATTTCATAGATTCAACCACTGAATATTATTTTTCTGTCAGTATATTTACATAAATATGGATCACATTGCAAAAAAGTCTGTAATTTTGTTTAAGAGTTGGCAGTTTCTGTTTTTGTTTAGTATCTTTCATATACAACAGATTCATGTTTGAAATGAAAATAACTACAAAAATGAAGTTTTTGTGTTAAGATAAAGATATTTTTTGATGTATCAGTAAAAATTCTGTTTCAATTTCTGATAATAGGAGGAACCTTCACTTGAAATTGTAGACAAACATACCAGTAGCAACTCACTGGCTAACTTCAGAACATTTTCAGCTTGGCAATATCAAACAGATGGATGCAGCAGCCCGTACAAATCCAGTGTTGGTAAGTAACATTTTTTAACGTTTTCTATTGATGATTTTTATGAATGTGACCTTAGTTTGCCCTGAACCAATCGAACTGTGATTGAGGTATACCTCCATGAAATTAAGTCCTCCACTTTTGTCTTTTCTGTGAAACACAAAGCAATTCTTTACTTGGTTCTCTGGGTGAACGTTAATGACAACTGCAGAAGTGTACACAATTACAAATTAATTGTATAGGGTCAGATTGCATATTCCTGTTTCTACCACTAATGACTTGCAGTCAGTATTTTCACATCATATATATTGGACAGTGTGATTGTAAGTTTGAGAACAACTCTTCACTGGAACATATGATATGAAATATTTTACTATGGTTTTTTTATATCTACTTATATGAGCAGAATTTGTAAGGGCAAAATTTGAATCAGATCCACAATATTTAGGTGTGAAGAGGATAAAAGAAGAACTGATATTCTGGTCCAGCAATTTATTGCCTATGTAACATGATCTCAAGAATTCTCAAACCTTTCTGTTCTGCAAAGTAACCAGATTACTTAACAAGTGGAGTTTTTTGCCAACCTTCTTTTAAATGCCAGTGCCAAATGGAATTTGTTTCCCGCAATTCCTGAAGAACATTGCCATTACGGTACTTTTTATTTTTTTGGCTGGTATGAGCACTTTAGCTCTTTTTGATGTATAATATGCCAATCATCAAGCAGAAATACTAGCTATAGAAGTTGACACATTATATTGTTTTACAGCTCGGAACAGAATAATATATCTATTACAACAGGATCATCTAAGAACACTCGAAAGCAAATTTATTACTAAACACTTGCAATAGAATACACTTCTTTACATTACACTATAGAATAATAGACATCTACGTTCCGTTTTATACCACCACTTGCTCTCTGTGGCTTATATTCTCACACAACCTCTCACCATAATTAATTCTTGTCCAAAGATATTAATTGTCTTAGACGACCACTGTTCACAGATATTCCAGCATTCTAATATTCAAATATCTTTTATTTTACACACAACATTAACACATTTCTATTAACAAAGCAAGAATAATATTTAATTTTAACAAATATTTTTGTCAAAAATTTTAAGGGACCTTGTAACTTTACATATCCCTCCCCCTAACTTATCATCAAAATTGGTCTCACAAATTTGGTGATCTCTCTCTCTTAGCTTACAATATTTCCCTTCACTCTCAGCAACTTTCATCCTCTCATTCACTCTGTGTACAGTTTCAAATCATTCAGGTTCCTTAAACCTAACTCTTTTCCAGATTTCGGGTACTGGAGATAGTATGTTTGTTGATGAGGTCTTCCCACAACTTTATACGGCCCTCCATATACATCAAAAAATTTCTTAATTTCCGCATTTATACTACTAGATCGCTCACGGGTCCTCACCAACACTAGCTCCCATCTTCTTCTTTCTCATTTTCTTCTAGTAAATCTTCTTCTGCTTCTCGGTATGACGACTTTTTATCCTTCATCTTCACTTTTCCTCTTCTTGCTTCCTCTTCTTCATTCTCATTTTCTTCTAGTAAGTCTTCTTCTACTTCTTGGTATGACGACCTTTTAACCTTCATCTTCACTTTGCCTTCTTGCTTCCTCTTCTTCCACCTTTCGGTATGATGACCTTTTATCCTTCATCTTCACTTTTGCTCTTATTGCTTCCTCCTCTTCCACCTGTTGGTAAATTAGCTCTCTTTTCTTCCTCATCAATTTGATTGCTTCACTATCTTTGCCTCTTCCTGATCCTTCCTTCCTCATCAGGAAACACTTCACCTCCTTTTCTTCTTCATTCTCAATATCAATTCTTTGTCAATATATTTCTTTGTCGAAAGTCCATTACAATTTTCTCCCTCTTCTATACTATAATCTTCCTCAAATTTTTCTTCTTCTCCAGAATCTTCATCATTTTCCATATTGTCTGTTTCCTTGACCTCCTCTTCTCCCTTGACATCGTAATTTTCTTCCTCATTTCTCAAGAAAGGGATACCCGATTCTTCATTCCTTATCATTTCTCCACTACTCTCCTGATCCTTGTTTTCCCAGCAATTCATTCTTGCCAAACCAATCACCTCATTATCTTCCACTGTCTTCTTTTCAGCATTGTTAACTCTTCTATTGTCCACAATTTGTTCCAAGCATTTCCACCACTTCAATGGACCCCTGTCCTCCACCATTACTTTTTGTTCTTCACCAACTTCTTGTTGCTTTTCCCTGTTCTCCTCACTTCTGTCTCCTTCCTTTTCCATTCTTAATTCTTCCCTACAGACTCTCCTTACTTATCCAATTATCTATTTCATCATGGAACTGTTTTTTCTCCATTTCTAATTCATCTTCCACATTATCTTTGATCTGACGATTGTCACTCCTTACTGGTGCCTTCTGATTTTTCTCCATTTCTCTATCTTTTGGAATTGTGCTGCAACTTCTTCTAGAACAGCTCTCCTATGCTTCGCTGCTTCTTCTCTCTTCATCTCCATAATCATACACCTAGATTTTTCAAAGTTCTCGGTCCCCTTCTCTCTCCGGCCTAGGAACGGACCTCTTCACAAGCCCTTCCTAATTTCCCTGATTGCAGTCATCATCCCTCTTTCTCCATCTTTCTACTCACTCTGGTCCTCTACTTCCATAGTTGAATTCATTTCCTTCTCTTCCGTTTCAGTCATTCCATTGTGTAAATGGCGTTATCCTTCCCTTCCATTCTTGTGCAGGTCTCACTTCTGCAACAACTCTCCTCCCATCCTTGTCGTGATATCCTTGTTGGCTCCAGTGACCATTGTGGGCCTGTCCTGAGTGTGCATTTCCATCCTACAAATTTACTTTTTCCTCATGTCCTGCAAGATTTTGGTCTCTCACGTTCCTGTCATCCCACTTGTCAATTTTATTCATTCCTTCTAGGAATTCTTGTACATTATTCCACCACATGAGCAAAATTCTCTCCTACACCCAACACTGCATTTTTCTCTCCAAAATTTCTATTATTTCATCTTCCTCCATTGGATTTGATAAGTATTTCATTCCTTTCAACAGTTTCCCACAATACTCTCGAAGGCTACCATACTGTCTTTTGTATGGGCAGCTGTTCTGAAACTCTTGATTCATGTGCCTTTGTCTTTCCTCCGATCAGTACTTCTTTAAAAAGTTTCGCAAAAATTCTGTTCTCCAAAACACCACATGCCAATTCCAATGCTTCATCTTTCATCATCAACTTCATATATCTAATATTTTTTTCATCAAGCCAGTGTCTTGATAATGCATTCTGATACACTTTGACAAATATATGCGGATGAATCTCTCCCACACGAATGAAACATACTTTGGGCAGTTTTATTGGCACTGACTGTACCCCATTGTTGGCGGCACTGTACACTTTTTTACTTTGTACCCTGTCAACTCGTTGATTTATCTCCATCCATTGCTTTTCAATTGCCTTTTTACAGCTTACTACTTCTCTTTGCACTTACCAAAACTCCTGTCTAATTTCTTGAATATTCTGCGAAAATCCATTTTTTAAATTACTCTGCTCATCACCTACCTTTTTCAGTGACTCTTCGCGGTTCCACTCTTCATTAATAATGTGCTCCTCCACATAGTTCAGCTTAAAACAAATATTATCTTTTTCCTTTCTCCACTGTTGAAATTCTTGTTCCATTCTTTGTCAATTCTGTGAAATCAATTCTTGTTTTTTCTCTATCTATTGTTGGCTTAACTTTTCCAATTCCTGTCGACTTTGTCGCAATTCTTGTCTCACTTCTCATTTTAATTCATGTTGACTCTGTCAAATTCTTGCCAGTATTGCTTCCAGATAATTATTTTCTTCTTGGAAAAATTTCCTTTCGGTTACACCAGCTGGAGAGGACTCATGAACTTTCTCTACACTACTATCACACATAGATTTTTCTGAATATGTGTAGCCCGAATCTAAACTACTATTCAAGTTTCCCGAAATATTAACATTTTCACAATTTTCGCCTCCCGTCCCGTTAATTGGTCTAGCTGTATTTAATACCAAATCTTTACTCTCCATTTTATACCCAAAAAGTTTTCACAGCAGATAATGCTCTCCCCAAACAATTTCAAACTCTAAAAAAAAAAAAATTATCAAGTTAAATACAGACTGGCAACCCAAAAAAAAAAATCTCCACCAAAAGGAAATGTATTTTCCAACACTGTATTAGAGACACAAACCACCATCAACATACATAATATCTTAACAAAAACATGTTACAAATACAAAACTAACATTTCATATCTGTATATAAGCATGCATTGCACACTTTGTTCAAATTTCTTCTACTGGCAATTTATTTTAGCAAACTTAATTCGACATGCAGTCAGAGACAATATTTAGTTTGTCAACTTTAAACAAAACGTTCTTTACTTTAACTGACTCTTGAAACAATTTACACCATTAAATTCCTTTCTTTCACATTTAACTATATACTCTCCTACCTTTGTTTCTCGTATATGAAGATTTGCATGGTTCTTCCTTACCAAACTGAATTTTCAGCTCTGCGTCCTTTCACAGCCAGCCACTTGTAAGTTTTCCCACTTTATCTTGCTGGTATGAATACTTTAGCTCTTCTTGATGTATAATATGCCCGTCATCAAGCAGAAATACTAGATATAGAAGTTGGTTCATTATATTGTTCTATTACAACAGGATCATCTAAGAACACACAAAGGCAATTTTATTATTGAAAACTTGGAATAGAATACACTTCTTTACATTGTACTACAGAATAACAGATGTCTACATTCTGTTTTATACCACCACATGCTCTCTGTAGCTTACATTTTCGCACAACCTCTCGCCATATTTAATTCTTGTCCAGAGATTTTCATTGTCTTAGACAGCCACTGTTCAAAGATATTCTGGCACTCCAATATTCACGTATCTTTTATTTTACACACAACATTAACACATTTGTATCAACAAAGCAAGAATAATATTTAATTTAGCAAACAAATTCATCAAAAATTGTAAGGGACCTTGTCACCTTATACTATGGGGTATGAACATGGAATTAAGTGTCTTGTACAGAATGGCACAGATGGCTATATCCTTAAAATGGTATAGAGCACTATTCAATAAAATAATATCCCTATCAGAAACTAATAGTGAAGATAACATTCACTACAAAAAATTAAAATCAGTGATGAAATTCTGAAAATGAAACAGATCTCCTCACGAGAATCGCTTCCATATAGAACTTTTCAAATTGCATTACTGGAAATTCATGGAACGTGTGCTGAATGTTATGAACAGGGCATAGAGATGAGGATATCCATCAAAAACTGGCACAGGGCAATTGTCATTCTGATTCATAAAAAAAGGTGAGGTCAGAGATTTTAACAACTTTGTATTTTGAAGGAATAAACTTGGTTAACACTGGTTCAGTAGTGAATTAGTCACGTAGCTGGAGTTAGCAAATGCTACAGGGACCCAAGCCTACTGGGGGAATCTGCACCCTCTAGGGGGACCTGCCACTAATAGGATTCTAGGGAGCCTCCCCATCAGACCAGATAGGTGACCTACTGCCCCGGACGGAGAAAACAACTTTTACTCATTTGCTAGGGGCCCCACGCTGTTTTAATCTGACACTGCACTGGTTATAAAATCTGCTCCTGCATTGTTAAATCAAAATTATATAAATTTTATTGACCAATCCTTGGAAAAGAATAGAACAGATCCTGGAAATATAGATCATGTTGCCTGTTGCCAGTTTGTTCAACATATATATAAACTAAATCATCAAAAAACCAAGACAGACAGACAGACCAACATAACTATTTGCAGATGTCAAAGCACTTTTTGCAGAATCTGCAAATAATTTTCAAAGATCAGTATATAATCTTCATAAGACAGCAAAAGAGTACAACATTGTGATTTCTCTCAGTAAAACTAAAGTTATGGCTTTTATGGGAAAGATAAAAAGAGAACCAAAATTTCAAAATACAACACACCCAAAGAGAAAGTATCAGCATTTAAATACCTGGCATACAACTTCAACTACATTCTAGAAAATGATATGAAACCAAAAAAAAAAGTCACAAAAGTTACAGAAATAACAAGTAGCAACTTTGATCATCACTTGCTAAATGACACCAAAGTACTAGGCCATCTAACATTGTGGCTAAACCTAACCTCCTGTAGGGCAGAGAGGTCTGGAGGATACTCCAAAAAGGTGATGAATGAGGACTAATGAGTGCTGAGATGCAATTCATTAGATGAACAGGTGGTTAGAAACTAAGGGACAGGATCAGATAGCATCCTCAAGGATCTCAAAGTCATACCACTCCTCCAAACTGTGCCAAACTACAGAATATCTTAACAGACCATGTTTTATAGATGAAGAAAGGTCAGATCCCAGGTATAATCATCAAATGCTAATCCAGATGCAGGATTGATATAGGAAGAAGATGGAGTGAAAACATAACAGGGCACCAAGCCTAAGATTGGATAGGAAGAAAAATGCTTCAGCCAATTGTTGGTGAGAATAACCACTTTGATATATATCCTTGTTTTGTAGACTTGGTTGTGTGTGCAGTGACTCAATTTTACTGAGTATTTTTTCACCCGCACATATGGAACTAAAAAATTAATTACACCTTGTGTATTGAATGCTTCATGAGAATGCATGATAAGAGGTCGAGCAAGTAAATAGTTCTCAGATTCTCAATATGACTGGAAGGAATCTCCATAACAGATATTTTAGGGAAGTGCAAAATAGTGGACCATTTTGTGTTTAAAATAGTAGGTATAATTTGATGGTTATTTGACTGCAGTTAAAAGTTTTGTTATACAACCTAAATTTTGTTAATTAATTCTTAAAATTGGTTTAAGAGTTGTGAGTTAATATCAATCAAATTGCAAAATATTTTTAAAACCATTTTCTTAAAGTTTTCAAGTCATATGTGTAAGTTAACAATCAGATTCTATAATTTTTAAAGATTGGCATTGTAAAGGGATTATCCTATTTTCAAATAGAAAACTCTACATTAATGTTTACAGGTGCATTAAGTTTTAAAGACTAAAGTGAGGTATGTCACTTTATGGTTTTAGTACAGATGAGATATTTGATTTTTTAGTTGAAATTCATCCATGGTTGTAGATATAAAAGAAAACAGTTAAATAATTCCTTAACTCTCAGTTTTCAAGCTGCAGAAAAGATACATAACTTAAAAGATGCACTAAATTTTAAAGTACATTATGTAAAAATTTCAAATAGGTAGGTAATAGTTAAGTAATGTTTTGGTAAGATTATGTACAACAATGATGATTTTGGGAGGTAAATTTTTGTTTTCCTGTAATATAATTTGGCTAAATACAGGAGGCGGGGTATATTTAAAATTGAGTAGAATTTTTTCTCAGCATAATGAGCAAGGTTTTGTAAAACATCATGCAGTACCTCAGGCAGAATAAGAAAGAGTAAATTAATAAGAAATATAGACAAATGACGACATCCAGTTGAAAGATTCGATAGAAATTTAAGGGTTAACCACTTCAATATTTTTTTTACAGCTAAACTACTAGAGCTAGAGAATTTTTCATACATTTTGATTTTAATGTTTAGGCAATGGACTAAATGTCACAAAAATTTCAAGTGGATCAGAAGAAAATTAACGTTTTTTGGTTGAAAAATCCCCGGAGAAGTTGCAGAATCTCCTAGACCCTCTACAAATAGACCATCGAAAATCATTGTGGGAGCAGATATTTGAAGGCATTTGTGGGGTGAGGTTGTGTCTAATCACTGCCCATTTGGCGTGATGACTCAGGAAAAGCCAGGAAGTTCATAGGCACACTTGAGGCTAGACTGTCGGCCATGTTGGTCTGACTATAACTGATAGCCCAGAAGTGGTCATACTCGCGATGTAACTGAATAACGTTAGGGGTTCATCGAAGTCTCTTGTGGCTTGCATCAAGGTTTATTCCTGCAACTATTAATTTTATGAAAATAATTTTGATGCTGTAGATTCGTCACTGAGTGATGTATTTATTTTGAAGAACACATAGTTAGAAATTTACTTGAATGTCTACAGTAAACATTATTTAAAACCTACCTACACCACATGAGGTTATCAGCTGCCTGATGAGAGAATGACTGTCTATCCTTAGGCCACACTAAGAGTCAAAGTTCAGTGTCAGCTTTTATGCACTAACCCGGGCATAAAGCATAACTCTGACAGTTTGACAGTTGATTCTCTGTGTATTAGTTTCCAATAGAAATGCTTCCATTCTCTTCAGTTATGAGGGATGTGAGGTGTTGGCAGTCGGTTGCTAACAGCACTTTTACTCATTAGAAGTATGTGCCTTATCACAAATCATTAGCTCATGACCTTATCATATAGGTACTTCACAAAAAAGTAATAATAATTTGACAATGTGGTTGAAATAAAGCTGGTTGGGCGTGGAGACTTTCCCGGCGTACTGAAGCAATGTAGTCTTCACGGGTGTGCAGCCGGATGGTGTTTTGAAAACACGACGTTTCGACAACCAGCTCGGTTGTCTTCATCAGGCTTCCGGTGTCTGCAGGCTGACGAAAGCTGGCAGTCACCGCGTAGACGCGGTGACTGCCAGCTTTCGTCAGCCTGCAGACACCGGAAGCCTGATGAAGACAACCGAGCTGGTTGTCGAAACGTCGTGTTTTCAAAACACCATCCGGCTGCACACCCGTGAAGACTACATTGATAAAGCTGGTTGTGCAGAAAGTTAGAGGAGAAGGTTCAGAGAACTATTTCATTTCTGCTGTCTTTCAAACCTTTATATATCTGTTTATGACCATGTTCACTAAATCCAAAGTGTTTTAATTGTGAATGTTTTGAGTGTATGATGTCTGTAATGTGTAAGCTACCTTAGAATTCTTCAAATTCTAATTAGTCACTTTGTTAAATAGAGAACAGGCATATTGCAGAAACCGATACCTCAGCTTATAGCCATATACGCAATGAAATGAAGCCGCAGTACCAACTAAACAGATCATGTAGAACATAAACCAGCCTTAAAGAGTGAGAATAAAAATGTAAACATATCCATATAATTAAAATAGTGTAATATCCATCATAGTAAACACGAAAAAAATTTATAACACAATTTCAATATTAGACAACAATTTTCGATGCTGTAAAAGTTCTTGATAATAACAAACAGCCATTATTAAATAAATTCTGTTATAAACAAACCATAATCAAGAGCTAGAAGCATATAATATAGGAAAACACCAGTAATCAAATGAACTTACATCTTCACCTCTATAAAATCATATGTTTAAAACAGTATTTGAAGTCAGCTGATAGTGTTCAACCAACTAAATAAAATCCTGCATAACATACTAAAATTTTAGTTCATTCTATACAGCCAAACTAGTTAGAGATAATTTCGAAATTAAATAGTTGGAAAATACCGCATGTTGTACATACTTGGATTTATCATCAACCCACCAACTAAAGTCAGTAAAGAAGAATACTTTCGAGATATGTACTAAAAACCACTGAAATTTATTCTGTAAACCTTTTTGGGATAAAAGAGAGTATCTTCATTATAATTTGGTGAAATACTAGAGTTTGGCTTGTGACGCTGGCAATAAGGAAGTAATTTTTTTTAGAAATTCGATTATAAAACAACCACTTTAGCTAGAGAGGAGATCGAGAGATTTTTGGAAAGCTTAGAAACTGCAGAAACCAATGGAATAAGTTTTAAAATCCAAAATATAATATTCTCACAAAATTTTGTACTGTGTATGGATACACTAATATGTTCTTGGTGGACACTAGCAGGATTTGGTGGACTGTTAAACCTAATAAATAAATAAGCTTTATTAGTTATTAAACAAATGATATAATTAATAGAACCTCTATAAAACTCACTTGACCCTTCTACCAGATGTATAAATCAAGTTCTTAAGTCTTAAAAGATTTTTAATCATTATGGCTAAACGGTTGAGTTATAGAGAAATTCATAAGGAAGTAAATTACTTGTTAAATGTTATTATAATTCCTATTAAAGATTCAAAACTCCATGTTACACTTTTCAAAAATTTATAGGACTATGCTACATAACGGAGGGCTACCCTGGAGGATCATATAGGGAGTAGCTAAGGGGGTTGGTCTGTCTCTCAACATTTCATAACCTACAATCATTTTGATGAAGAAACATCCTATTGCTTTTCAACTGTAATAGTTTACTTTATCAAAAGAATATAGTGGTTGGTTATTTTGGAATATGAACAGTGATTTTGATTTCATAGTTACTACCCAAACTTTTCTTTCTTAAGGTCGACTCAATTTGTGATTTAGTGCTGTGGTCTGTTCCATGTTTATTTTCTGTGTTTGTTTACATTTTTGAACGCTAAGTTTAATTTCAGATTTTTGTTATAGAGCGTAAATATCTTTAGATGAAGCTTACTTGTGAATTGATTTAAAAGTTTTTTGTAAAGCTAAGTTCAATAAATTTTCTCTCTCGCATTGTGTACTTTTTTTTTTTTTTTTTTAGTTTCTTATAATCATGAGTGAGAAGTGTGGAAATTACCATAAATTAGTGATGGTGGGAATTTTTGCGATGGGTGTGAGAAATGATTTCACTGGGGAGGGAATTGTAGTGGCATTGAATATGGGGAAATTGAGGAGGCTCTCCCATGGTTCTGTACATACAATTTCAAAAGTAGGAAGATGTTGGAACAGGAGGTAAGGATTAGTGCACTTGACGCTGAACTGAAAGATGCTAGAAAGGAGTTGGATAGGCTCCACAGGTAGGGAAATACAGATGGTTGAGAACTGGTAACAGGAAAAAGGGCAATTAGAACAAGAAGGGCTTCTGATTCTTTTGTTATTGTGGTGCAAAATAGGTTTGCCCTGCTGTCAGAGTTAGACAGGGATCAGCCTTCTGTAGCTGTATGGGTAGGAAATAAGCAGCAGACTTGTACAAAAAGCTATGCAGTTAAGTCTGGTAGGCAAGGATTAGGGAAAAAGAAAGTCTTGCTGCTAGGTATTAGTCATCGACGAGGTGTTGGCCCTTTGGTGCAGGAAAAATTTGGATCAGGTTTCCAGGTCATGAGTTTCTTTAAACCTAGTGCTAGACTTGCTCAGGTAATAGATGATATAGGTTCTTTGTGTAAGGATTTCACAGATCAGTATCATGTACTGATAGTGGGAGGAGCAGGAAATAGTTTGGGATGAATGATAGATATAGTATCAGAGATGACCTGGAGAAAATAGCAGAAGCAATGTGCCAGACTCGGATCAGTCTTGAGACATTGTAATCAGCCACAGATGGGGCAAGTGAATCTGGAAGTGGAACAGTTTCTTATGTCTGATATTGACTCTGGCATGGGCTTGGTACCTGTAGATGTTAGTGATAGTTGGGGTTATACTAGGCATGGCCTGCACATCAATTGAGGAGGGAAGGGGGTTCTTTCAGAACTGATAGCAAAACGTTTAAATGGGGCCACAAATTCACATGAAAAGATTCCTGTTGTTAATGATGTTAGCTCCATTTTTATATTAGGGTCAAGTATTAGGCAGAGGGTTTTAACAGAAATTTGTTTAAACAATAATGAGTTTTCAGATACCAAAATTAAAAATTGTGTAGGGATCAATTTATTACATCAGAATATCAGAGGGTTATCAAACATAGTGGATGAATTGCTAATCCACATAAATAAATTAAATTCTATCAATAGAATTAATGTTATATGCCTGTATGAACATCATATAACTACAGGAATAGATATGGTCCACATTACAAGTGGTACTGCAAAATACTGAAAAAGGTTATTAAAGAATCTAAAAGTATGCACTACGAACAGAAAATTCATAATTCTGAAAATAAAATTAAGACAATATGGGACATTGTGAAAAAAGAAATTGGAAGAAATAATCAAACCAGTAATAACATTTTTATCAAAGAAAATTCAGTACAATCTAATTTTTCAATAGCTGATATATTTAATAAACATTTTTTATTTGTTGCTGATAAATTTACTGCCAATAGCTCAGTGATACAAAGTATGGGTTTTGTCAGAACAAGCTTTCAAGAAAAATTAAACAGTATGTCTGTAAATTTAGCTACTCCAGGAGAAATATGAAAAAATTATCAGGTGTCTTAGGAACAAATACTCAAGTGGTTATGATAGGATTTCCAGTAGATTAATTAAACTGTGCTCCACAGAATTAAGCAATATACTAAGTTGTCTGTTTAATATATCTTTACTTGAGGTAACCTTTCCAAAAGGCTAAAGTATGCTGTAGTTAAACCACTTTATAAAAAGGGGGACAAGTCTTCTGTATCAAATTACCACCCTATTTCATTACTAACAGCCTTCTCCAAAGTTTTTGAGAAAGCACTGTACAATATTGTCTATGAACACCTTAAAATAATAAAATTCTACCTTAATCAAAATTTGGATTCCAAAAGGGTCATTCAACAGAACAAGCTATATTTGCATTCACTGACAATATTTTAGAAGGAATAAATGATAAATTAATTCCTGTGGGTATTTTTTGTGACTTATCTAAGGCATTTGACTGTGTAGATCATTAAATTGTGATACAGAAATTAAAGTATTATGGTATAGATGGTGCTTTTAATAAATGGCTTCATTCTTACGTTTATGAATAGAAAACAAAAGGGTATCAATGGAAAATTTTAAGGCTCCCATAATTGGTCCACTGTTTTCTGAGTGGGAGATAATCAGATGTGGTGTGCCTCAGGTTTCTATATTGTGGCTAGGGATTGCAATCTAGCAAAGCGGTATCCTGCAATCCCACGGCATCATAGGCCTGAATTATTCACGGACATTTCTACCATCATGGGAATAAGTGATCATAAAGGTGTAATTCCTACAGTAAAATTAACAGTCACGCGCAAAAAAAAAAAAGAAAGGGTCGTTTACAGGTTCGAAAAGGCCCCAAAGGAGAGTTTAAGAACGTTTTTGAGGGATAATTACATTACCTTTATAGAAGGAAGAGGCTCGGTTGAAGAGATGTGGCTTCGATTCATGCATATAGTCAGGGAAGGTATGGACTTACATATACCGAAAAGGACAATCAGGGATGGGAATGATCCCCCGTGGTATACACATGAACTTAAACGGTTACTTAAAAAACAAAGGAAGATACATGCACGCTCAAGGACGACGATGTATAGGAGTGATTTAGAAAAGTTAGCTGAGACAAGAGAACATGTTAAAAATGCGATTCGCGAGGCTTTTAACGACTTTAGATGCAACTCACTTTCTAAGAGTCTCAACGAAAACCCAAAGAAATTTTGGTCGTATATAAAAAAAAGTTAGTGGTAGTGACAACAATATGTTAGTTCTACTACAAGACGGTCGGGAAGTTGATGACAGCCGCGAAAAGGCTACCGTGTTTAACACCGAATTTAAAAATTCTTTCACTGACGAAAACATGGAAAACATGGAAAACATTGCCGCTTTTGCTCGGCGTGTAGAATTTGAGATGGATCCAGTTCAAATTGATAGTTTAGGTATCATAAAGCAATTTAAGCTCCTGAAGTGGGGGAAGGCGCCGGGTCCTGATGGTATTCCAGTAAGATTATTGTCGGAATACGCGGAAGAAATAGAACCATTTCTATCAGATATATTTTGTAAATCTTTACAAGAAAGAAAAGTACCTTCTGACTGGAAAATAGCGCAGGTGATTCCCGTTTTCAAGAAAGGTGATCGGAGAGATCCTAGGAATTATCGACCCATATCTCTAACATCTGTCTGCAGTAGAATTCTGGAGCATGTCATATGCTCTAACGTTATGAAGTTTCTGGATGAAAACGAGTTACTTACAGCAAACCAACACGGATTTCATAAGAACCGTTCATGTGAAACGCAACTAGTTCTATTTTCGCATGACGTAATGAAGGTTATCGATGCAGGATCACAAGTTGATGCTATTTTCTTGGATTTCCAGAAGGCTTTTGACTCTGTACCACATAACTGCTTTTTGGCGAAGATTCGAGCGTACGGTATATCTGATCAGATCTGCAAATGGATACGCGATTTTCTAACTGGTCGGTCGCAGTATGTCGTTGTTGATGGGGAAGCCTCTTCAAAGCTAGATGTTACTTCGAGCGTTCCTCAAGGAAGTGTAATAGGACCACTTCTTTTCTTAATTTTTATAAATGATCTTGGTGACAACTTTAATTGCAGGATGCGATTTTTTGCTGATGATGCACTTATTTATAGGGAAGTGAGGTGCTCTGACGATTGCTTAGAAATACAGCACGATCCGGATGTTATTTCGGAATGGTGCCGTAAATGGCAGCTTACTGTAAAAAGTGCAAGGCAATGCAAATAAGTAATAAAAAGACCCCGTTTGCTCACGAGTGCAAAGTTAACAATTCAGTTGTTGACACGGTAGATTCCCTGAAGTATCTAGGCGTAACAGTACAAAGCAACATGAAATAGGACTTGCACATAACTTCAGTCGTAGGCAAAGCTAATTCAAAACCACTTTTTATAGGTCGTAATTTGAGAAGCTGCAATGATCATACAAAGGAAATAGCGTACAAAACACTAGTGCATCAGCATTTGGAATACTGTTGTGCAATTTGGGATCCGTATCGCAAGGGAATGATTGACACGTTATAGAAAGTACAGAGGAGAGCCGCTCGATTTGTGACCGCTAGTTACAGTCCTTATGTAAGTGTCACAGAGCTGATACATGGGTTAGGCTAGGATTGTTTGGAGGACAGACTACGTCATTTTCGTTTAAATTTGTTGGAGAATATGCGAAAATCTCTAATTTACAAGTGCAACGAAATACTTCTTCCGCCAACCTATTTAGGTCGCTATGACAGGAGGGATAAGATTCGAGAGATAAGATGCCTCACTGAAACATTTATGTATTCTTTCTTTCCTCGTTCTGTTCGGGATTGGAATACTCTAAAATAGGATTGGTGCTTAGCACCCTCTGCCACCCACAGTAATCGTGAATTGCAGAGTATAAATGTAGATGTAGATCATTACACAGTCTGGCGGATCCCACAAAAAATTAAGCGGATCCGCAATAAGCAAAATCCGGCAGAAACATGTGTCAGTCTGGGTGACTCGCTGCCCCACTATCGGATTTATTGCACTGTTTGCCTGTATGTACCCTTGCAGTTGGCATTTGACTTGTGTGAACAAATGCTTGTTTGTGTCAACCTTCATTATTCGTAAGTAAATAAATACACTTTTACGTATTCATCAAAACTTACGTTTGTTCGAGTACGAATTTCTGTAATTTGAGTTATCGTGCATATTTAGTTCGATTTTCTAACTGCATAATTATTTTTTAAGTATCGCACACGTTATCTGAACTACATGGTTACAGCTTTTTATTCGCGGTTTCATTATTCCCATTTTCTGTATTTGCAGATAAAATAATTGTGACAATTTCCTAATTTGCGGCTGAAAATTTGATTATTCGTTGATACGAAACTAATATTATCGTAATTTTAACGATTGCATGCCTATTTGTTTAGCAGCTATCAAAAGGAAATTGTAAATCCTTTTACTTATTGCTGTTTTGGCCGCTGCCTCAATGCGGTTCTTTGACGAAAACCACCTGCTTACACGTGCCACTCAGGCTATCGATTAATCCCTCTTCTCCTTGTTATTATTTCGACTAAAGGTAAAAAAAAAATGTTATAATGAAATTTTCAAGGGTGTAACGAAGAATTGTGTTGTAGGAACACCATATTTCGACGGTTGCCTCCGCCGTCTTCCTAACATGTGTAATGTCGTGTGTTTGCAATGAAATCCGGAGATACAACCTATCAGGACTTCACTGCAATCATTCGCCGAGAAAGTCTCCTTTCTTACTAAAAAATAATAATTTCCACTCTAAAAATGTCGTTACGCCACATAAGTAAATCTGAAATACTTGACAGTTTACGTGTTGGTGAGTAGTTTGTTTTAATAACATTGAATCAACTGTAATATCAATCAAGGAATCAGGAGATATAATAATGAATCACACAAAAAAGGCCAAGTTTCGTGCTTGTGCAGTGACAAAAAGTTATGAGATCTTGTTCTGAGCCAAGTCTACACTTTACAGAGTATATTCACTTCACTTTGTGAAATGGAATGCTTTTCTCGGTGTTATGGATTATTTATTTAGAATTTTAAAAAAATAAAATAAACTCTGGTAACTTGGCCACTAAGCAAACCATGTGATGTATTGTAAGGCACATAATATGACCTAAGGCTCAATAATTTCCATTTTTATTATTTATTTAAAAATTGGTTTAGATTAAAAAACAAACATGTAAAACCTCAAAATACACTTAAGACACGCTAAAAAGTTTTAATGTCATTTTGCCTATCAAAATATTGTTAACTGTTAATTTTTATAATTTAACATTAAAATTATTTATTAATTTAATTATTATTTAATTTATTAATGTTTTAAGTAATTATGTTTTAAATATATGCAATAAAACTGTTTGTACCAGTCCCGCACGGATCCCGCGTGATCCCGAAGGATTAGCGCAAATCCCACGCGGATCCCGCGGGATTGAAAACACTGCGGGATGGCAATCCTTAATTGTGGCCACTATTGTTTTTAATATATATAAATGATCTACCCTGTGTTGCATTTAAAAACTCAAAATTTGTCATATTTGCAGATTATACAAACATAGGAATTAGAAATACTTTAGATTTATCTACAGAATATATATGAAATTATGTCTTACCTTATTAACAAATGATTTACAGCTAATGGCTTGTCTTTAAACTTTGTTAAAATTCAGTATATACAATTAAGTACATCATTTTTTTTTTTTAACTGCTTAACGTCTCTTAACAGCGAGGACTTTAGAGACGGGAAAGGATGGGGGCAAGGAATGGGAAGGAATTCGGCCATGTCCTTTTGAAGGAAGCTTCCCGGTATTTGCCTGGAGTGATTTGGGAAATGATGGAAAACCCAAATCTGGATGCTCGGATGGAGATTCGAACCGCCGTCCTCCCGAATGCGAGGCCACAACACTAACCGTTACACCACCACGCTCAGTTTCAGTACATCACACAGATTAACACCAGATACAGACATAAAATTTTAGGCCAGTCCATTCAATAGGTAGAGTGTGACATTCCTAGGTTAGCATATTGATTATAATTTAGATTGGTAGGTACATGTATCTGATTTCTTAAAGTGATTGGCTTCAACCACATTTGCAATTCGTACAATTTCAGCTATAGGTGATCTCTGTATGAGGCAGCTAGTTTATTTTGCTTATTTTCACTCCTTAATATCATACGGAATAATATTCTGTGGCAATTCTACCCATAGAGACAAAGTGGTCAGAGCCCAAAAGCGAGTAAAAAGAATGTGTGGGGTTAGCAATAAAACTTCATGTAGAGAGCTGTTCAAGATGCTAGGGATTTTAACAATAGTCGCTGAGTGCATATACACATTAATGTCCTTTGTAGTCACAAATAATACTTTGTTTGAAACAAATAGTGAAATACACAACTATAGCACTAGAAGTAAAAATAATCTTCACAATGATTACAAGTCATTTTCATTTTTTCAAAAGCGGGTCCAATATTCAGGGATACATATCTTCAATAAGCTCCCAACAAACATTAAATGTCTAGCAGATGATAAGAATAAATTCAGGAAAAGTTTGAAAAGAATTTTTAATTGACAACACCTTATTTGAATTTCTATCTTTTTTTAATGTCCTTTGGAGTGGTTCCAGCTAATTTGAGATCTTTCTTGATTGTCGAAATCAATTTTATTGCATCTGATGCTGCTAGTATTTTTTGTGTCATAGATTTAAACTGCTAGTATTTGTCTTGCAAATATGTCAGTGTTCATTCTTTAGGTGTGTCTGACAAATATTAGTGTGTTTTTTTCTAATATCACTGTGAATGTTTGTTTATTGTAAGATTTTATGATTACTTCTGAGTTTGTTTCAGTCTCCGGTGAATTTTGGGCCCAATTTTTTTTACTTTCAATTCATTTTTCCCAATATTTTCTGTATCTGTTTTCCTGTTCAGAATGAATGCTTCCAGTCCATAGAGACATTCTGGTTTAAGAACTGTATTGTACTGTCACAGTTTTGTGTGTTTGGGGATGCTTTTGGTGCTTGAGATGTTTTGTTTTAAGCCATAAGCTGTTTGCATCCTTTTGCATCTAATTTTTTTGGCTTTTGTTTTAGTTCCATTTTCTTGGATTGTTTTTCTGATTTTCTTGAAGTATAGGACTCATTTGATTTTTTGTTAATAAATTCTATTTTTGTAAACGGAACATGTAGTTCAACTTTTCCATGCTTTCCTTCTAGAATTCGATTTGTTTTTGGGCTGTTGCGATGTCACAGATTAAGATTGCTATGTCATCAACAAATGCTAGGAAATCTATCTTTAATTTTCCTCTGCCTAATATGATTCATTGATTAATTTGATGGGTTTCCCTCATTGCTGGATTATTTTTTCCAGGATGCATTTGGCTAGTAACCAATAGAGTTTGTCTCCGTGTATTAGTCCTGTTTTAATAATGAAGGGTTCAGTGAGCGGAGACTTTCCCAAACTACTAATTCAGTGTAAGCTTCAAGGGTGTTCCGCCAGATAGCATCATAAAAACTCAATATTTCGACACGTGGCACTTCTGTCTTCATCAGGTGCGGAAAGATTCAAGTGTTGTAAGCTAGAAATCATTGCCTACACAGGCTTGAAAGAAGTAACAGGCTTCTACTATGCCGGTGTAGGTGGTGACTTCCAGCTTCCAACACCCAAAGATTTCCACACATTATGAAGACAGCAGTGCTAGCTGTAAAAAAAAAAATAGTATTTTTGACAAATCTATATTTTAATCACTCTGGACTCACATTCTGGAGGATGTGGGTTTGATTCTCCATCTAGGCATGAGTGTTTTGCTTTTCTGTGGTTTCCTAAAATCACTCCAAGTGAATACCAGGATAATCCAACAAATTATTTTATGTTTCTTATCCCAAGTTCTTTACCACCTCTGCAGTATAAAGCCATAAGCAAAAAAATCCATTATCTGTCCTCGTATTAACCCATATTATATGCTTCAGTTAACATAAGGAAGTGTGGAAAGCTAGAAGTGTGGTTGTCATTTTTTGTGTAGTGATATTTACTTTCAATTCATATTTAATAAATTTTGCCAACATATTTTTCCTAATTAAAGTCCTTCACATTTTTCCCCCAGTTTGTGCATAATTGACATGTACAAATTTTCCATGAAATCATTTTGAAGTAATAGCTTTAATTGAATTAATTGGTCAGAGTTTATTATGCTGATGGAATGAGACCACATCATAGTTTCACCTATTATAATAACTTATAAATTACCAGTTATTTAATTATCTAGAGGCCCTAAAATATAGTGGATAGTATTCCACAATCCCCTGGTACATTTATAATCAAAATGGATTCAGCATCTATTAAATGGTTACTTTCTTACACCATTAACATTGTTGCACCCTTTACTATTTTTAATAAACATTTAAGAAATAATTCCTGCTTTAATTTTAAGACTCCAGCATCTAATGAAGAATTTTATTAAACAGAAGCATCTGGCACTGAAGAGGTTCAAACTGTCATCCCATCTCGAGCTGTGGCCCGGAAGAGGACTAAAAGGCAACCTGAAAATGTTCAGAGCGACTCTGATGCTACTAAAAGAAAACCAAATAACAAGCTACAGTTCAGAAATGTAAGGGTGAATGCATTAGTCAAATTTGGGTGGTATATTATTTTTGTTTTGATTTTTAAATGACAGTTCATTGCTATAGTAAGTAGTAATATTGTTGTTAACTGATATCCTTAAATTAGTTATATAAATTTTTTCAATAGAACATTTACTGTGAAATGGCTCTATGACAAGGTTTTTTTGTTCATTTTTAATAATAGTGCTCAGTAAATCTCAATAGCGGGTACAGGAAATGGGAAAAATGGGTGTGTATGAAAATTGCCTCCAAAGCTTATACTATGTTGCAGTTAAACTAATTTTTTTTTCAATTAAAAAGTCTTGGGTCTCATGCTCATGTGCACAAATAAAGTGGTGTCTTTTTGTAAATTTTTTCTGGCCACACCTACCCTCCCAATCCCTAAAAAAAAATTAAAAAAAGCAAAATAATTTTGCCCACAATGAATACTTTTCATTAAGTTGAAGCTATTACTGGTCTGAAAATTTATAATTTATAGGAAAGCTAGATGCACTGAAGAGATTATTAGTGCAACACACAGAGAATAAAGTATTCATTGCATTTCCTGTAATATCTCTGGTCTATGTTATTGTATGTTGTATAACACATTGACATGTAAACATTGATAAAGAATTGCTGTCCTTTCCAGATTATTTTCATGTACCACTGCTATACGCACTTAACTGCTAACATTTAATTAATGATAACAACTGTTATAGGCCCAGTTTATGCACTGAGGTGTTATAAACTGTAAACTTCATTGCACAATCATTAACAGTTGTAGCATCGATTCAAAAAAGATCGCTAAGCATACGTAATGTGAATGTTACGGCAGACAGAAGTTGTTTAAATCAATTCAGCTTATCTGATCACTGCCCTCTGACAATATCCAAGTTGAATGATATAAAATTATTCATTGTGGAGTTACCAAATGAAAATGGCAATGATGGATAGTGATTTATGAACAGTTGTTGAACGAGGTGAAGAAGAACTTACTGCTGACACAGTAATTATGCATCGAAACAAAATAAAGCTTATCCAAATATTACACTAGCTGTGTGTGATGAACAGCAAAAGCATATTCAAATATAACAACTGCTAAGAAAGCATGGAACGAGCTTTAATGGTTGTACGCACCACATTATAGCAAATTTCATATTATGCAACTCGGGTGGAAAATGTATTCGTTGAAGCCGAATGATTATAATTCAGTGAAATTATATTTGGGACAGACAAACAGAACTGTGCAGATCTTGCCATTATTGGCAATACTATAGAACATGCAGATTTATCTATGACAATTTTGTGTGGCCTTTCCAAGAAATGGGATTACGTTGAAAAAGCTTTTTGTAATCTACCAGGAATCACGTTTACATGCATTACAGTCAAAAGACATCTTCTTATGGAAGCTTCAAAATGACAAGCCAATGATGGCAAGAAACAGTCTGCATTATTCAAAACAAGCGAACATACAAAACACATAGAATGTAAAAACTATGGATGTGAAATCTAGTAGCAAAGATGTCAAATATAGCAGCAGAGATGGAAAACACTGTATAAAAGTAATACAAAATTATCCAAGGGAAGTGTTTGATCTCTAAACAAGATGGTCATTTTGCAAATGTATGTCTTAATAAATCACGCAACATACGTTTGTCTATTGCATTGACAATGAGTGTTTCATGTGGCTCAGCTGTATTAAATAGCGATGATTGGGTCATAGACTCAGGTGCAACTCATAACCTATCTCCAGGTTAAAAGTATTTTTCATGGTTTCTTACTGCTGAAAATGATGTGACAGAAAATGGTATGGCGACACTTACAATTGGAAAAGGTACTTTAAATGCCAAGACTTTAGATAATAACTCTGCATATAGTGACATACAAATTAAAGACAAACTTTTAGTGCCTGGAATTAACCATGTAAATTTATTAGTTAAACAGGTAATTGAAAATAATAAAAATGTTGTTTTTAATAAAAGTGAACATTACAAATATGATGACAGTAGAAGTTTTACAATTGATAATGGAGAATAAGGGTCACTTGTAAGTGGTGAGAACAACCTATTTTAAAGAAGAGTGTAGTAAGCTCATTACACCTTGAAAATGGAACAACAAATTTAATTTTACAGATTAAAAGGAATTTGAGACATATCTACCTCTTAACATTCTTTATGCAAAGTTGTAAAGCAACTAAAATGTAGTATTATCTGCTGTTGATACTATTTTAGCAACTTCTGTGAATGGTAACCAATACGTTAGAATAAAGCTGATAAGCAAAACTATACAGATTTTTATGCTTACCTATAATTAACTTTCTTTAAATTCATTGTGATTCAACAAAACAAGAAATTTAATTTCATAGATTAAGCCAATGAATATTTTTTTTTTGTCGGTGTATGTACATAAATATGGATCACATTGCCAAAAGGCTGTAATTTTGTTCAAGAGACTACAGTTTTTGTTTTTGTTTAGTTTCTTTCAGATGCCACAGATTCACATTTGAAATAAAAATAACTACAAAAATGAAGTTTTTTTGTCGAAACAAAATATTTTTTGATGTATTAGCAAAAATTTTGTTTCATTTTGTGTTATTAGGAGGAACCTTCACTGGCTAAATTGAGTACATTTTCAGATAGGGAAAATGAAACAGATGGATTCGGAATCCCATTCAAATCCAATGTTGGTAAGTAACCATATTTAACGTTTTTTTATTGATGATTGTTATTAAAATGGCCTTACCTTATCCTGAACCAATTGAACTTTAATTGAGATATACCTCCATAACATTTAGTCCTCCACTTATGTATATCCTGTGAAACACAAAGCAATTCTTTCTTTGGTTCTCTGGGTAAACATTAATGACAACTGCAGAAGTCTATACATTACAAATTAATTGTATAGGGTCAGTTTGTATATTCCTGTTTCTATTAATAATGACTTGCTGTCAGTATTTTCACAATAATATTGAACAGTGTGGATTGTAAGTTTGAGAACAACTGTATACTGGCACAGGGCGATATGAAATATTTTACAATGTGTGTTTTTTTTTTTTTTTTTTTTTTTTTTTCTTATAGTTGTATTAGCAGAACTTGTAACAGCAGGTTTTGAATCAGACCCCAATCTTTTGGTGTGAATGGAATAAAATGAGAACAGATATTTTCTTCAAGGAATTTTTTGCTTATGCAACATATTCACAAGGATTCTCAAACATTTCTGTTCTGTACAGTAACCAAATATTGTATCACATGGATTTTTTGCCAGCCTTCTTTTAAATACCTGTGCCAAATGGAATTTGGTACCAGCAATTCCTGAAAAACGTTGCCACAACAACATCTCCATTCATTCTTGTACAATGACTTTGGGGTACGATTTTGGAATTAAGTATGTTGCACAGAATGGCATAGTTGACTAAATCCTTAAGCTGGTATAAAGCACTATCAAGAAAATAATATCCCTATCAGAGACTAGCAGCAAAGATGACATTCACTATAAAAAGTTAGAATCAGTGCTGAACTTTTGAAGAAAAAAACGAGATCTACTGGTGAAAATGGTAACCATATAGAACTTTTCAAATCTTATGACAGGAAATTCAAGGAATGTATGTCGAATTTTATGTAAAGGACATAATGAAAAGAGTAACTATCACAAAACTGGCACAGGGCAAATTTCATTTTGATTCATAAAAAATATGAGGTCAGATATTTCAATAACTTTATGGTTTGTAGGAATAAACTTGCTTAACACTGGTTATAAAATCTTCTCCAGCATTGAAAAATTAATATTATATAAATTTTATGGACCACTCCTTGGAGAAGAACAGAATAGATTATTGAAATGTAGATCATGTGCAGATGACTATTTCACACTCATGAAGCTATTTAGGAAAAGCAAATATGGAAATGCACCTGCCATTTATTGGTTTTAAGAAATATTTTGAGACAATCAACAGAAACAGACTTTGGGAAATCCTGGTAGAAAGTAACACCCCACTATATATCAAAAAGTAATTAAGCAGGCAAAATTTTATTGCAGTCAGGACCAGACAAAAGCTATCATAATGGAAGCAAAGCAGCCAAGAAGTGATACAAGGATGTTTGTTGCCTCCTGTCAGTTTTATTCAACAAATATATAAACAAAATCAAGATAGTCAGACACACCTAGCTAGACACATAACTGTTTGCAGATGACCAAGTGCTTTTTGCAGAAACTGCAGATAATTTTCAGAGATAAGTATGTAACCTTCATAAGAAAGCAAAGGAGTACAACATTGTGATATTCCTCAGTAAAACTAAATTTATGGCATTTATGGGAAAGATAAAAAGAAAACCAAAATTTCATGAAACAACACACCTACAGAGAAAGTATCAGCATTTAATAACTGGCATACAACCTCAGTAACATTCTAGAAAATAATATAAAACAAAAAATTACAAATATAACTAAAGTTACAGAAATAACAAGTAGCAACTTTAATCATCTCCTGCTCAATATCACACAAGTACTAGGCCATTTAACATTGTGGCTAAATTTACCCTCCTGTATGCCAGAGGGGTCTGCAGGACACTCCCAAAAGTGATGAATGGGGACTAATGAGTGCTGAGACTAAGGAGAATAACTGCTTATGTGGTCACCTCTGCTGTAACCGTGTTTGTTGTGTGCCTTTGGATATTCGAGTGTAATTAAATTTACAGCCATTACCACATTGATCCCTTCAAAATGGAAAACGAAGGTTCATAATGTAAATAAAATCCTCTGTTGCTAAATTAAAGTTCAAAGCTTCACTGTATTTTCAATAGAAATTATTCAAGTCCACACAATCGATAGGCAATTTGAAAATCTTCACCAAATTGAGTTGACTGCAGGATATGATCAGTAATGAGACCATAACGAATCCCACTGCAAAAATTAAAAGTTACATTGAAATAATTTTAAGCTGTTCTACTGTACACCTAAATCACGATGGCTGCCCCTGCCCTCACATAACCACCTTGTACTATCCCCTGTTCCATGCCAAGCGCTCCACAAACCGACAACCTCTCCGCTCCAGTGGTAACCAGCTAAAGGCATCATATCATCCTCATCATTCATATAAACAGACTCACTGTCTTCTAGAAAAATCCCTACCCCAAGTTATGAAAACTATGTATCCTTGTACCTGTCTTTCACAATAATTTTTTGATTTTTGACAACCACTACTCCTATTGTTCTGAAATTTTAACAGTAACTAAAATTTTTGATGGAAAACACTCCATGAAGGTGATGAATGGGGACTAATGAGTTCTGAAATGCAATTCATTAGAACAACAGTTTACTATTACAATTACTCCGCGATTCACTAAAAGTGTTTGGCGGAGGGTGCATTGCACCTGTCAGGAAAGGTAATGGGTTGGAAGGGATATACGGGATATGGCAGGAGGCGCCCATGGGCTATTGTGAGGAACCATCCCAGCATTCGCCTGGAGCGATCTAGGGAAACCATGGAAAACCCAGATCAGGATGGCCGGAGTGCTTTATCGGAAGCTACTCCTGTCCGATTTTGTGTTTACTCACCCGATAAATCTATTCTATTCCATTCCCTAATCGCTCGTGGAAAAAATGAGTAGAGAAATGAATCGGTTCTGGCCCTGATTTCTCTTATCTTATTTTCGCGGTCATTCCGAGATATGAATGTTGCTGGTAGCAATATTTGTTTGCTGTCATTCCTGAAATACGTCAGTCGAGAATTTTTCAATTAGCTTCCGTCGAGAGCAACGCCTTCGGTGCTCCAGGTCTTCCCAACCTAACTCCTTCAACATGGCACTTACGCTTTCCCTCCAACTATATATACCTGTCACGAATTGGGCGGCTCTTCTTTGGACCATCTCTAATGCCTCCATTAATCCCTTTTGATGAGGACCCCATACAGAGCAACAATATTCCAGGTGAGGCCTCACTAGTGACTTGTACGCAATCGATTTAACTTCCGGAGTGCATTGTTTTAAATTACGACCTAGAAATCGAAGCATACGATTTGCTTTCCCAATTACATTCTCGATATGCTCATTCCACGACAAATTATTACGAATTGTTACCCCTAGGTATTTAGCGGAATCTACCGTTCTAAGGACAGTGCCATTAATTGTATATTCAAAGCTAAATGGTGTCACCTTTTTACTTACATACATGACTTGGCACTTTTTAGCGTTTAACTCCAACTGCCAATCTTTACACCACGCAATTATTTTCATAATATCGTCTTGTAACAAAGCGCAGTCGTCCTGGGTTGTGATTTCACGATAAATAATAGCATCATCGGCAAATAATCTTTTCATTCCCCTTATTATGTCGCACAAATCATTAATGTATATGAGAAACAACAGAGACCCTATCACGCTTCCTTGGGGAACCCCGGACTTCACTTTGGCAAGTGATGAACGCTCACCGTCGAGAACTACACTCTGTGTTCTGTCCTTCAAAAAGTCTGCAACCCAATCACATATTTGTCTAGATATACCGTAACTGCGAAGTTTCCTGAGTAACCTAGTGTGAGGCACAGTGTCGAAAGCTTTTTTGAAGTCTAATAAAACTAAATCAACCTGGGATTGCTTATCTATAATACGGCTCAAGTCGTGAATTAAGAGGGCAAGTTGTGTTTCGCAGCATCGGCCTTTTCTGAATCCACTGTTGATTTGGGTTTAAAAGCTCATCTTCATCCAAAAACCGCATGACATTTGAATAGATGATGTGTTCTAAAATCCTGCAAAATATTGAGGTTAACGAGATCGGCCTATAATTTTGAGGATCATTAACATTCCCACTTTTGAACACTGGACTTACGATGGCGGTCTTCCATTCGGCTGGTATTTTTCCTTGATCCAAGGAGGCGGTATATAATTTCATCAAATACGGCGCAATTTCCTTTGCGTACCTAGAGTAGAATCTTGTAGGAATATCGTCTGGTCCTGGGGCCTTGTTGGGATTTACATTCATAAGCAGTTTAGTTATTCCCTCGACATCGAGAAGGAGATCATTCATAATTTTGTTGGTTCGATTGTTAAATATCGGAATCTCCTCCCAGTTTTCTGACGTGAAAGCTTTTTTAAATACATTATTCAAAATTTCTGGTTTCTCGACGCTAGTTTCTGATAATTCCCCATTTTCATTAATCAACGACGGCATGACCTTACGAGAGCCTCTTATTAATTTGACATATGACCAGAACTTTTTTGGATTAGTAATCAGATCTTCGGATAAATTTCTGGCTTGGAATTCTTTAAACGCATCACGCATTGCCTTACGCACATCCGCTCGCAAGTGGACTAATTTAGCGTGATCAGATGAGTCCCCCGATTTCTTTACCGTCGTATGTAAACGCCTTTGCTTCCTGAGCAAACGTTTCACTTCCCTATTGAACCACGGGAAGTTCTTACTAACCTTAATAAACTTCTTGGGAACAAATTGATTTAAGCCGGTCCATATTATTTCTTTCAAATTAAACCAAAGTTCCTCAACATTTGTATTAAGCGTGTACGTTTCAAAATTTTTCGCCAAATGATCGACCATAAACGCATCATTTGCCTTATCGAAACAATATACGAGTTTGTCTTTATCATGCTTCAAATTCAGCCTAGATTTTAAAGTTACCACAATTGCCTTGTGATCACTTATACCATCATCTATACAAACTTTATCTACAATATCCGGATTGTTAGTAAGAAAAAGATCCAAAATGGACGAGGAATCTTTGACGCTCCGCGTTGGCTCTTCGACCATCTGTTCAAGAGAATTTTCCGCGAATGATTCCAGGAACGTTTCGGTTATTAACCTATCTCTTCCGCCTGACCTGAACGTAAATGTGTCCCAGTTAACAGAGGGTATATTAAAATCACCTCCAATGATCAATGTATGTCCCTGAAATTTCTGAGAAATACTATTAAGTGACTGTCTAAAATATTCCGCGTTATCTAATCCAGAGTCCGGAGGTCGGTAAAATGATCCTATTATGAACTTTAAGCTTTTGCCAATTTTTACCTTCACCCATATTAACTCGCAACAATTTTCCGTTTCATTTACTACGGAGCAATTGATGGTTTTATTAACGGCCACGAACACACCTCCGCCCATTGAGGTAGTTCTGTCTTTCCGAAAAACATTGAATTGAGGAGCAAATACTTCGCTAGATTCTACCTCTGGCATCAACCAGCTCTCGGTTCCTAGTATTATATCAACATCGTTAGTCGCAACGGCAGCGTGGAAATCGGCTACTTTCCCTCTAATACTCCTACAATTAAGGACCATTATCCTTAGCGGTTTAATATCTGTATCTGTAGAGTCTAAATTCGCATTTTTACTATTTGCACTCCGAAAGGAAACGGGTGAAGTATTTGGAGCTGTAAATTTCGATTTATTCACGCTGTCACTTCCAGAACCAAGATCTAGATTAACGACGCGTCTTCTTCATTGAACTGAGGGATCCTTGGGCCTCACGGTGTTCCTAAAAACTAATTCACATCAAGACGGTTCCATATTTTAGCAGCCACCTTGATCGCCATTCTCGGTGTGTAGTGGATGCCCTGACCTGTCAAATGCGTCCCAGCTGGCAGCTATCATCGGTCGAAGATCGACGAAGCCCCAGTTGTTTCTGCGACACAGCTCCTGTAGACTACAATTCAAATTATAAATCTTCCACCATACGGCTTCCCCACAATCGATGCGCGGCATGACACTACAGATGGAAAACTGCAACTTTACCGAATTCTCACGCGCTGATTCATATGCCTTGTGGCCCAACTTGTCCATCGATTTCACTATATCTGAAACAGAAACATGACACGAGTCGTTAGTTCCGACGTGCGCAGCTACCCTCAACTGACGGCAGTTCGATTCTCTAATCGCTTTTGGTATAGCCTCCATGACTCGTGGCACGGTTTCTCCTGGAAGACACACAGAATGAACGTTAGTATGAGGGTCTGCACCATTCTTCTCAGCTAGGTCTTGTAGGGGTTTCTCTATACGTCGGACGTTGGAGCTTCCAATGATAAGTAATCCTTTCCTTGGCATCACTCGGTGTCTGCGAGTAAATCTTCCCTGCTGTGCTTCTCGGCCATTCGCACCAAGATCTTCAACCTCCTGCAAAACTGAAAATGCATTACTTAGGGGCAAGATATCATTCTCCCGTCGGTTATTTTGGAATTTTGATGCCTTTCTCCTATCCACCCGGTGCCAGTCGTTCCCTGCAACAGATACCTGACAATCCTCACCTGCCGGTTCTACATCAGTAGCCTCCGGTAATTCTTCGACGCACTGCCGTTCGTCATCTAACATGCTCCACACCTGTGCCTGAAGAGATGCCATCGTAGTACGAATCTCTTCGAGAGCCTGACGCCTACTGTAACACATTGCGCAAACCATGTCCCACAAAACCAAACACAGAGTCACAAACAAATTAATCAGAAAAATCAGACAACTGCTACAGCTCACTAAATGGATCACTATCTACACAGGAAATATTTAAGATAACACGAAACCAGGAAATTTCAGATCACACAACAATTCGGCTACTGCTGCAACGGACGCAGAGGCTCAACTCACTGGATCACTACCTAAAAAGGAAATATTCAAAGATAACACTAAAACCAGTAAAATACAAATCACACACATAAGTGGCTCAACTGACTACTGCTGACTCTCAAAAATTTCAAAAATAAAAACAAAGTCTAACTAACACACTTTAGATTTAACACACAAGAAAGTCGACGACTGCTGCTCACGGTGGCAGTTGCTCGACTGCTGACTCACTGCCTACACAGAAAATTCAAAGATAAAAACAAAGTCTATCTACCACACTTTAGATTTAACACACAAGAAAGTCGACGACTGCTGCTCACGGCGGCGGTTGTAACAGACTATGGGACAGAAGAAGATCAGATTTCAACCTCAAGGAACTCGAAAGTTATACAGCTTCTCCAAACTGTGAAAAACTACAGAACATCTTGACAAACCATGTTCTATTGATAATGAAAGACCAAATTCCATTAAAAATCCTCAAATGCTAATCTTGATGCAGAAGAGATATGGGATAATTAGCAAGAAGATGGACTGAAACCGTAATAGGATGCCAAGCCTAATATTGGATAGGAAGAAGTAGGCTTCAGCCAACTGTTAATGAGATAAACCACTTGCCTATATATCCTTATTGTGTTAGACTTGGTTGTGTATACAGTGACTCAATTTAACTTAGTATTCTTTCACCCGCATTTATGGAACTACAAAATTAACTACACCTTGTTTGTTGTATGTTTCATGAGAATGTTTGATAAGAGTTCGAGCAAGTTAATTGTTCGCAGATTCTCAATGTTCCTGGAAGCAATCTCCATAGCAAATATTTGAGGGAAGTGTAAAACAGTGCCTCCTTACGTGTTCAAAATAGTAGTAATAACTTAGTGGATATTTGACTGCAGTTAAAGGTTTTGTCATATAAACTAAATTTTGTTAATTAACTATCAAAATTAATTTAAAGAGTTGCAAGCTAGTATCAGTCCTACTGAAAAATATTTTTATAACCATTTTCTTACAGTTTTCAAATCATAAGTAAAAGTAAACAGTCTGATTCGATCACTACAACTTGTAAATATAGGCCATATAAAGAAATTCGCCTAATTTCAAATAGAAAATACTAGATTCATGTTCAGAGGTTCATAAAGTTATAAGGATTAGAACAAATTATGACATTTTGTGGCTAGATACTGATACAGATGAGATATTTTTTTGAGAAGTTGAAAATCAAGCATGGTCTTAGACGTAGAAGAAAACATTTAAATAATTTCTAAACTCTGCTTTCAATATACAGAAAAGATTTGCAGCATAAAAGAATTACTGAATTGTAAAGTACATTATGTAGAAATTTCAAATAGGTAGGTAAAAGTTAAGTAACGTTTTGGTAAGATTTCGTACAAAAATAGTGGTTTTGGCAGGAAAGTTTTAGTTTTCGTGTAGCATAATTTGGCTAGATACAGAAGGGGGAGTATATTTAAAACAAAGTAGAATTTTTTCTGAGCATAATGATCAAGTTTTTGAAAAAAAAATCCATGCAGTACTTTGTGCAGTATAGTAAAAAGTACATTAACAAGACATGCAGACAAATGGCAACATCCAGTTGAAAGATACGATAGAATTTTTATGGTTTACCACGTCAATAATTTTTTACAGCTAACGAACTATAGCTAGAGAAATTTTCATAAGGATCGATTTTAACATTTAGTCAATGGACTAACTCTCACAAAAATTTCGAGTGGATCTGAAGAAAATAATGTTTCTTGATAGAAAAATTCCCAGTTGCTGCCCATTTGGCACAATGAGTCAAGAAGAACCAGAAAGTTCATAGGCACACTTGAGGCTAGACTGTTGGCCATGTTTGCCTGACTATAACTGATAGCGCAGTAGTGGTCATACATGCAATGTAACTGATTATAGTTATGGATTGGTCAGAGTTTCTTGCAGCTTGAATCAATATTTAATAATACAACTATTAATTTTCCGAGAAGAATTTTGATGCAGTAGATTGGTCACCGAGTGATGTATTTATTTTGTAGAATAGATAGTTTGAAATTTACTTGAACGAATGTGAGGTGTTGATAGTCAGTTGTTAATAGCACTTTTACTAATTAGAAGTATGTGCTATATCATAAATTATGAGCTCATGACCATACCATAGAGGCACTTCGCAAAAATGCAATTATAATTTGACAATGTGGTTGAAATAAGGCTGGTTGTGCAGGAAGTTAGAGGAGAAGGTTCAGAGAACTATCTCATTCCTGCTGTCCTTCAAACATGTATATTTCAATTTACGACAACCCACACTAAATCCTAAGTGTTGTTTTAATTGTGAATGTTTTGAGTGTATGACATCTGTACTAGTGCAATTTCAAAAAGAAGTGAGTGATTGCTATCTCAGGTTATTAGCTCACTCTTAAATACTTTCTGGATCTAGGAGCATAAGCTTTATCTCAGAGGAAAAGCAGTCACAACCACGAGAAAGATAGTAAGGGGTCAACAGCATATCCAGTCTATGAGTCAGTCATCATGTAGATGGAGATACCTTCTACTATTATCAGTGCAGATATATGCATAACCTTGGGCCAAGAAGGGATTGGGACTTCTCACTGATGCCACCATCAGTATCTGCACAATCAAAGCCATGGCACCAACCATAGAAAATGCAGCAGTCATGCCAGTAGTAGCCTAGGCAATGTCAATAGAAGTTGCAACAATCTACTCCATAAGAAGAATAAGATTATGTGAAATGGGGGTTCACAGAGTCTTTTAATTTTCTTTCCTAGCCTTCCCCCACTAACTTAGAAGAAAAATAGATTATCTTGAGTAAAAGGAAATAAATGTTATTTGAAGCATTAATGGGGTGATTGATCTTGATTTCATTAATCACCAATGATGATGAACTCATCACATTTTTACTTTACTATCTGTAGCAGTCTAAATGCTATTAACCAATGATAATAAGGAATGATCAGTGAAGATAATCCTGTCTATAATGAAGGATAGGGAAAGTGATCTTGTCTATAAAGAACAATAAGGAAAGGAAACCTGTCTATAAGGAAAGATTGGGAAAGTGATCTCATCTATAATGAAGGATAAAATAAGTAAAACTGTCTATGGGAAATGATAGGAAAAGTAAATCTATCTATAAGGAAGAATAGTGAATTTAAATATGTCTGTTAGGAAGGATTGGAAAAATAGATCTGTCTATGAGGAAGGATAAGGAAATATATAAGGATATTCTATAGGAAGTGTTGGTAACAACAGGTACAGGATCCTTTCAGAGGCAGCAGCAAGTGCTAGTGTTTAACTACTGATGAGGGCCTATTACCATATTCACTGTAATTCATAACTACTGTGGTTGAGCCCTTGTCCACAGAAGGGATGATCAGGTCTGGGTTGGAAGAAATTTGTGTCCTGGTGGGGCTTTCGGCTTTGTTAAGACTGCTGGTGTTGTCTAAGTATTTCAGAAAGCTGGACGAGAAGAGGACAGCTTTAATTCTGGCACTTTACGCTGGAAAGAAGGATTTTTTATTTTTTTTCTTAATTTGACGTGTGGGCTTTATGGGGGAAACTGTAGTATGCTGAAGAGTTGGGCAAACTAGTGTGTTGAGGAAATAAGGGGGGAATACAATTTTGGTTGGTGGTCAGGGGACTGGCTCGTAAGACACTGGGACTTTAGCACTGTGGACAACGTATGTAGAGGGTACTGGGCATGCCTACTGCTGGAATTCACAGATTGCTGAAAAATCTGCTATATAAGTGGAATTACTGGTGGGGGTGAGAACATGTTTATTTTGTTAATTGATATGAGATGTATGAAATGTTGGTTTGCCAGATTAGTATATTGCTGTAGGTGAGGGTGAGCTAACGCAAAAGATATTTGAAGCAAATGGATGAACAATGAGACACCAGCAGTTTATGGTGAGATCATTTATGCTATATTGAATGAGAGGTAAGAAAAGTATAAGTGATTGCAGTTTGGTAGATTAACAGGCATGTTATCTATATTTTGAGAGATATTTGTCAATTTTCGACCTGTTCTCAAATGTAAAAGGAGGAGGCACAAATATAAACTATTAAAGTGTTGCTAGCTAGGAGTGTTGGTAGCAAATTATTTGTGGCCAAATCACAGGGAAAATGTTGCCAAAGGTGAGAGTAGGGAATTTTACTTGCTTATGTCTTTGTGTTAATGGTAATCTCTTTCTGCCTTATAAAACTATTAATTTTTCAACAAATGTCCATGTTGATTTCATTGCCTTCATCCTGTACCCATCTCTTGTCTTCCAATTATTGCCAGTCCTACATCTTTATCATATCAGTCACTGACTGTAACCTTCATCCTTCACACTTTTTCATATTCCTGTCCTAGATACCAATAATGTTGATCCTATACATCGTTGTCCTACTTCAGCAGTAGTCTGACTGAGGTTTTATATTCAATTTCCCACAATTCCCTCAAATTCCCCCTGCTCATCTCTCCAGTAAACACAGGATTTTGAAACCTCTGCCTACCACCTGCCCAGCTGAGTTTATGATTCAATTATGTTTCATAACACTTTTACATTTTATCTTCAAGAAGAAATTCCCCTCCACCTTATTATCATACAAAGCAGATATTTTTCTATTTGTATTCCCAAAGGGCTAGCTTTTTTTGTATTTATCTCAAGCCCATATTGGCTTAGTCATTTAGATATCCTTTCCATATCCCATATCTCCACAATCTTCTCACATTTTGGTCTCTTTATGTAACGTCATCATCAAACTAAATGATTTCTAGCTGTAATTAATTAACACAGTTCTTAGCTAGATAAACGAACAGCAATGGTTCCAATACAATAGCCATGGCCCACTTGTTTTTACTTCTGCCACTTATGATACTACATTTCCTACTGTAACTCTTGGCTTCATTCTTTTTCTTTTTTTTATTGTTTTCCACCATTTTATGTCACCGTCAAATCTCTAGGAGCAAAACTATTAACTTCTGCTTCCTGGTCCATCATATCTGAAATATCTTGAATGTTGCCCACTATTCAATATTTACAACAATAACCACTCTTAATCCATGTTCCAGTTTTACAAACTTCTTTCCTCACAGACATAATCTCATTTGTTCCAATCATTTGAATATCATGGTACAGAGCTAAATTTTGCACAGAGAATGATATTTCTTCAAGAGAACTATGGTTTCTGATATAAACACAGTCTTTCTAAACCACATTCATTATTTTTAAAATCTTTTATCTCAGAATTTGGTTTTTGAGTGAAAGATCAATTCTATGGTCTTTCCAGGAATGAACCAGAATCCTAACATTTGTCCAGCATTATTATTATTATTACCATTCATGCCCATTAGTCCTATTCAAAGTAATTAGAAGCATTTGTTTGCTTTTCTTTGTACACTTTTTTCTTTCATGCACTTTCTGTGGGTTTCTTTTCTCTCATCAAACCACGTTGTTCCTGTTCTTTTCTTCAGTATTTCCTCCCAGTCAACTTACCATTTGTGGATTTTTTATTTAAATTTCTGTCTTTTTTATGTCCTTTGGAGTTATTCCAGCTAATTTGATTCCTTTCTTGATTTGACAATCAATTTTATTGCATCTGATACTGCTTTCATTGTGTTTGTCATAGTATTCAACTGCTGGTATTCATCTTGTAAATGTGTCAGGATTCATTGTTTAGATGTATCTGACAAATTGTAGTGTGTGTTTTCTAATATCACTGTGAATTTTTGTATATTGTAATATTTCATGATTACTTCTGGGTTTGTGTCTGTCTCCTGTGAATTTTGGATCCATTTTTTTTTTTAACTTTGCATTCATTTTTTTCAATGTTTTCAATATCTTTTTTCCAACTCAAAATGAGTGTATCCTATCCATAGAGACATTCTGGTTTAAGAACTGTATTGTATTGTCTCATTTTTGTGTATTTGGAGAAGGTTTTTGATCTGGAGATGTTTTGTTTTAAGTAATAACCTGTTTCCATCCTTTTGCATCTAGTGTTGTTGGCTTTTGCTTTAGTTCCATTTTTATGGATTGTTTTGCTGATATACTTGAAGTTTTGGATTCATCTGACTTTTCAATTTTTTGTTCATAAATTCTATTTTCGCAAACGGAACATGTATAGTTCAACTGGTTTTATATGATTTTTGGCTTTTGCGATGTCACATATTAAGATTTCTAGGTCATCAGCAAATCCTAGGAAATCTATTGTTAATTATCCACTGCCTAATATGATTCATTGGTTAATTTTGATTATTAATTTTTCTTTCCTTCGTCGCTGTATTACTTTTTCGAGGGTGCAGTTGGATAGTAACCAAGATAGTTGGTCTCCTTGTATTACTCCAGTTTTAATATTGAAAAGTTCTGTGAGTGGAGACTTTCCTGGAGTACTGATTCAATGTAAGCTTCATGGCTGTTCAGCCACATAGCATCATCAAAACTAAAGTTTTTGACAACTAGCACTGCTGTCTTCATCAGGTGCGGAAAGCTTTATGTTTTGTAAGCTATAAGTCACTGCCTAGACTGGCTCATTAGAAGTAACAGACTTCTACTAAGCCAGTCTAGGTGGTCATTTCTAGGTTACAAAACCTGAAGTTTTCCGCATTTGATGAAGACGTCAAAACCAGCTGTTAAAATTTTGTGTTTTTTTTATGACAAATCTATATTTTCTTCACTCGGGACTCACATTCTGGAGGATGTGTGTTTGATTGCCCATCTAGCCATCTAGATTTTGTTTTTCTGTGGTTTCCCAAAATCACTCCAAGTAAATACCTGGATAGTTCCTTCAAATTAATTTATGTTTCATGTCCTCAGTTCTTTCCCGCCTCTAAAGTGTATAGCCATAAGCAAAAAATCCATTATCTCTCCTCATATTAATCCATATTTCATTTGTAAGGAACTAATCTGCTCATGGGTTTATGATCAACAGTTTATCACCTTAACTCCAACCGAGTTACTCATGTGCCATCGGATATTCGATGTTCAAAAATTCTTTCGGTCACAACCACACTTGATTAAACCCCAAATTATTAACGGTAAGGTTCACATTGGAATTAAAGTCACTGCTGCTAAGTTAAAGTTCTTACTTTCACTATATTCTCAGTAAAAACTACACAAGTACAAACAATCCATAGGCAATCAGAAAAGCTTCACCATCTTTGTCTGCAAGTTATGAAAAGCAATCAGACTAGGCCTAACCCTGTTGTAAAATTTTAAAAGTCACATTGAAATTATTTAAACTGTTCCACTGTACTACAAAAATTTAAGATGGCAACCCCCGCAATGGCATACCACGAGGCACTCCAACCATTTCAAGCCAAGCACAGCACAAACCAACAACCTTCCTCCTCCAGTGGTAACCAGCAAAAGACCCAAATAGTCCCTGTCTGCCATATATATAGCCTGATCAAAAATCTTCCTGGTCCAAAGGTCAACTGGCATGATCATCTTTATTTCACAAAAAAATTTCAATTTTGGCACCCAATATTCCTATCATTCTGAAATTTTACCAGTAGCTAGGATTATAAGTAAATATAAATTTTGATACTTACATAAAATTTTGTATCTTCAACCATTTAGCTGTAAAGAAACATTTGCTGTTTGAGATGAACCTGCACCTAATTTCTTCATTTTTATAGCTATGAGGCTCAAACAAGTTTTAATTTACTTCTAATGAAATTCTCTTTCATTTGATAATAAGCAAGCCATGTTTATTCTCCTAACATAAAAATATAAATTATGATGCAATAACCAATTTTCAACCCTGCTAGTAAAATTCTGATGACTTTGAGACCCACTTTAAATGATTCTACATGTTTTAAAATGACTTCTGATCGATTCTGAGTCTCTCTGTGTTTTCTCCGATTTACATTTAATTTCTAAAGTGAATGATATCCCGACTGATGCAACCAACAATGCCAACTAGTTCAAACATATTTAACAAATGTCCACATTGTCCCATCCTAATCACAAAATAACATACGTCTTAACAAAACTTACTGGAAACGGTTTCTACCAAATTATTCAGAATATGTTTTCCTTCCTTGAATTTAAGTGTATTTCCAGAATAATTAATTTTTCTTTTTACCATGTGTTTTTTTTTTTTTTTTTTTTTTTTTTTTTTTTTTTGTACTGAGCTTTCCCAAACTTTAGTATGTTGTATAAGCAAAACTAACGTTTCTTTCTTCACTTCCTATATCTTTCCAAAATGCGACTTCTCGACTTTAAAGTGTATAATAATGTATTAAATTTTCCATTCCAGCTTTTATCTTTTAAACTATTCAAAATTTTAGTATGCTTTCCTCGCTACAAGGTTTATATAATCTTTTGATTCTATATTATTCTGAATACCTCTCGAATTGAAGAAAATTAACTTTAGCAAAATTATACCAAAATCAAATATTGCAAATGCTGATGTTATGTTCAGTCCTTCTACAGCTGTTTAAATATACAGGGCGTTCGCCTGGAAACGCAACCCACTGTTAGCGCTACAAGGAAGAAACTGCTCCCGGCGAGCGAGCGCTCAGTTTCCGGCATTGTTCGACCGTCGGCCGCGGACTATTTCATAATAATTACGCTTCATAAACTTCATAAACTTGTGTGCTAAGCATTTAAATGTGACGTAATTCATTAGCTTACCTTATAAAAGATGCTGGAAGTGTTGACCCTCTTGTGTAATGCACATTTCACATCTTCTGAACATATTTCGAGACACACGCTGCCCTAACTGACTTAATGATTTTTTGGGTGACTGTTCTAGTCGAAAAGCGATATCGTCAATTTTCTCCTCTGTGAGAATACGGTTGACCGACAGTCTCTTTTTGTTAAAAAATGAACCGGTTTCTCTTACTTTTTTAACCAGACGCAGAATTTTTGATTTAGCTGGCAGTAAAGCGCCAGGAAATTCGCGACGAAATTTACTGCGACACTTTTTAAACGACTTCTTCTTCACATATGTATCGTAGAGAAATATTCTTTGTTGCAAACTGTAACGTACCATAATTTTACTCACACTCAAACACGGTACAGCTTAATAAGAGTATGAAGCCCCAAACCAGCCAAACCGCAAAGAAACGTTTATTCACAACACTGATTAATAAGAGACTGAAGTCACAAACTATCTACAATGCAAAGAAACCGTTCTTAACAATGTAAGGGTCACTGCACTGCACTGTTGGGGCAGTGGAGGTGTTAAACAGTGCGGTGATTCACGGTGCCGTGGGGCGGAAACTGCTGGCTGGACTGACCGAGCAAGTTGCCGACGGCAACAGACTGGGAGGGTAGCGTTTTCCGGCGAACGCCCTGTACTTAGAACTAAAATTTACTGTATAAACTTGATTTATTGCCTGAATTAACTGTTTAGTTTGATTTATTTCGTGAATTAAATACTTAAAAGACTCTAAAGCTAAGGTTGTTTCTCAACTGAGACCACTATTCTGTAAACAAATTTTGCTATGCAATTTATGAAATTCTAGGTTAGCTTAAAGATAATGTGTTATATGCTTCAGTTAACACCAGGAAGTGTGGAAAGGGAGCATTGTGGCTTATGTAATTGTCATTTTTTGTGTAGTTATATTTACTTTCAATTCCAAATTCATAAATTATGCCAATGTATTTCAGCAAATTCAAGTCCTTCACATTCTTCCACCAGTATGCACATAATGCTATATACAAATTTTCCATTAAAACATTTTGAAGTAATAACTTGAATTGAATAACTTGGTCAGAGTTTATTATGCTGATGGAATAAGACCACATCATATTTTCAATTACTATAATTACTTATAAATTGCCATTTATTTAATTCTATGGAGGGCCCAAAAAATTGTGGACAGTATTCCACAATCCACTGGTTCATTTCTAGTCAAAACGGATTCAGCATCTCTTAAATGGTTTCTGTCTTACACTGTTAACATTATTGCACACTTTACTATTATTAATAAATGTTTAAGAAATATTTCCTTCTTTAATTTTAAGACTCTTAACATCACCTAATAAAGAATTTCATTTAACAGAAGGATCTTGCATCCCATCTCGAGCTGTAGCCTGGAAGAGAACTCAATGGCGAACTGAAAATGTTCAGAGTGACACTGAAGCTACTGAAGGAAAACCAAATAACAAGCCACGGTTCAGAAATGTAGAGGTGAATGCATGAGACAATTTTGGGTGACACATTATTTTTGTTTTGGTTATGAAATGACAATCAAGTAGTAATATTGTTGTTAACTGATGTCTTTAAAATAGATATATACATTTTTTTAATAAGATATTTGCTATGAAATGGCTCGGTGAAAAGGTTGTTTTCTTTGTTTCTTTTTCAATAATAGTGCTCAATAATGCTCAATAGCTAGTACAGGAAAAGGAAAATGGGTGTGTAGGAAAATGGCATCTATAGTGTGTGCTCCATTGCAGTTAAACTAAATTAAAAAAAAAAAATTTAAAGTCTTGTGTCTCTTGCTCATGTGCACAAATAAAGTGGAGTCTCCATCCAAATACTTTTTTGGCGAACCTTTCCCTCCAAAAAGATAGAGAGAAACATGTTTTTGCTAATAATTAGTATTTTGACTGAAGTTGATGCTATTACTGGTCTGAAAATTGAAGGGAAAGCTAGATGAACTATAGAGACTTTTAGTGCAATGCACATAGATGAAAGTATTAATTGCATTTCTTCTAATCTCTCTGGTCTATGTTATTGTATGTTGTATAAATTATTGGCGTGTAAACATTAATAAAGAACTGCTGTTCATAACAACACATCCTTTACAGATTATTTTTGTGCACCACTATTCTACACACTTAACTGCTAGAATTTAATTAATAATCACAATGGTTATACATCCAGTTACTGTGCCGCGGCATTATAAACTGTAAAATTCATTGTGCAATCATTAAAAGTTGCAGCATTGATTCAAAAACGTTGGCTAAGGATTCTTAATGTAAAAGTTACAACAGACAGAAGTGGTTTAAAAAGATCAATATCTCTGGTCACTGGGCTATGACTATAACCATGTTGAATAGTATAAAATTATTCATTCTGTAGTTCCCAAATGAAAATAGTAATGATAGAAAGTGATTTAGAGACAGTTGTTGAACGAGGTGAAGAAGAACTGACTGCTGACACAATAATTACACATCAAGACAAAATAAAGCTTATGCAAATATGACACTTTCTGTTAGTGATGAACAGCAAATACATATTAAACACTTAACAAGTGCTAAGAAAGCATGGAATGAGTTGGAACGGATCTACACACCATGTGATAGTAAATATCGTATTTTGCAACTCTGGTGGATATTGTATTCATGATTATGATTCAATTGAATTATATTCGGGACAGATCAACAGAATTGTTGCAGATCTTGCTAGCGTTGGCAACGCTATAGTAGATGCAGCTTTAGCTACGACAATTTTATGTGGCCATTCTGAGGAATGGGATTCCATTGTAACAGCTTTGTGCAATTAACCAAAAAGCATATTTACACACACTAGGGCAAAAAGAAATCTTCTTGCCAAAGATTCTAGATGAGAAGACAACGAAGGCATGAAACAGTCTGCATGATTCGTGAAGGAAGTGAACACGCAAAGCACGGAAAACATTAAAACTATGGATGTTAAATCTAGTAGCAAAGATGGAAAGCACTGTAAGAAAGTAATACAAAAATGGCAAATGTTTTATCTGTAAACAAGTTGGGCATTTTGCAATTGTATTTCCCAATAAGTCAAGCAACAAAGGTTCATCTAGAGCACTGACAACGATTGTTTAATGTGAATCAGCTATATTAAATATCAATGTTTGGGTCATAGATTCAGGTGCTACTCATCACATGTCTCCAGGTAAAAAGTATTTTTCTTGGATTCCTAAAAATCTTACTGCTGAAAATGTTGTGGAAGCAAATGGCATGGCAACACTTACAATTGGAAAAGGTACTTTAAATGCCAAGACCACAGATAATAACTCTGCATATAGTGGCATGCAAATTAAAGACACACTTTTAGTGCCTGGCCTTAACCATGTAATTTTGTTAGTTAAACAGGCAATTGAAAATAACAAGAGAATTAGTTTTAATAAAAGTGGACGTTACAAATACGTTGACAGTAGAAATTTTACATTAGATAGTGGAGGATAAGGGTCACTTATATGTGGTGAGAACAAAACCTAATTTAAAGATGAGTGCAGTAACCTCATTACATTATGAAAATGGAACAACAAATTGAATTTTACAGAATAAATGAAAGTTGAAACAAATTTTCTCTTAGCATTCCTTATACAAATTTATAAAGCAACTAAAATGTAGTTTTTGTTTTGTTTTTTTTGCAGTTGATATTATTTCAACAACCATTTGAAGTATTATGCTATGATTCTAGGAGACGACTTCAATCTGCCTTATATTGACTGGCGTAATTACGTTCACATCACAGGTAGCAGGGATAAGGCAGCTTCTGAAGTAATTTTCGAGTTGTTGTCAGATAATCATCTCAAGCAGCTAGTTAATGAACCTACGCGGTGTCATAACGGTAGCGAAAACATTTTAGACTTGCTGGTTACCAACAGGCCAGAATTATTCACCGACATTTCAATGACCACAGGAATAAGCGACCACAAAGCGGTAATTGTTACTATCAAATTAATGACCAAGTGAAAAAGGAAAAAAGGACGGATTGTTTACAGATTCAGTAAGGCCTCAAAGGAGTGTTTTAGAACCTACCTGTGGAATAATTACCATAACTTCAAGTCACCAAAGGACACCGTTGAAGAGATGTGGCATCGTTTTATACATATAGTCAGGGAAGGTATGGAAATACATATACCAAAGCGGACAATAAAAGGGGAGAATAATCCACCATGGTACACATGCGAACTCAAAAGATTACTCAAAAAACAAAGGAAAACACACGCATGCTCAAGAAGGAAGGGGTGTCGCAGCGATTTAGAAACCTTAGCTGATTTAAGAGGACGTATTAAGAATGTAATGCACGAGGCCTATAATGATTTTCACTCCAAATCTCTCTCTAAGGGTCTCACAGAAAACCCAAAGAAAGGTTGGTCATATATACGAAAAGTTAATTGTACCAAGAGCAATATTCCAGCACTAATTCGTAAAGGTTCCGAGGTTAATGAAAGCCGCAATAAAGCTATCGTACTAAATACTGTATTCAAAAATTCATTTACAAATGAACATAAGGATAGTATCCCCATTTTCCCATGCCGTGGCGAGACGGTGATGGAATCATTACGAATAGATACTGCAGGTATCATTAAGCAATTAGAGCTCCTGAAGTGGGGGAAAGCACCGGGCCCGGATGGAATTCCAGTAAGAGTATTTTCAGAGTATGCGGCGGAAATCGGGCCATTTCTACCTGATATATTCAGTAAATCATTAGAAGAGCGAAAAGTACCTTCAGACTGGAAAATCGCGCAAGTAACTCCGATTTTCAAAAATGGTGATTGAAGTGATCCTGGAAAACTATCGTCCCATATCTATAACATCTGTTTGTAGTAGAGTTGTGGAGCATATTATATGCTTGAACATTATGAATTTTCTAGATGATAATAATTCGCTTACAACAAATCAACACAGATTTCGGAAGAAAAGATCATGTGAAACACAGCTGGCCCTATTTACACATGACATAATGAAAGTTATCGATGCAGGTTCTCAAGTAGATGCAATTCTTTTAGATTTCCAGAAAGCCTTTGACTCTGTGCCACACAACCGCCTTTTAGCGAAGCTTCGAGCGTACGGTATATCGGATCAGCTTTGTGAATGGATAAAGTATTTTCTAACTGGTCGGTCACAGTATGTTGTTGTTGAAGGAGAAAGTTCTTCTAATCTAGATGTTACATCGGGGGTACCTCAAGGAAGCGTACGATCGCAGAGACAAAGTGAAAAGCCTTTTTAGATTGTTTGCTGATGATGTGGTTATTTATAGGGAATTAAGAAATTTGGCCGATTTCTTAGAAATTCAACACGATCTGGATGTTTTTTTGGCTTGGTGTGCTGAGTGGCAACTTACTCTAAATTGTAAAAAGTGCAAGTCAATGAGCATAACTAATAAAAAGAATACAATTGTTCAGAAATACGAGTTAAAAAATACAGTTATTGATATCATCGATTCTATGAAATATTTGGGAGTAACAGTACAAAGGAAGATGAAATGCGACATACACATTAATTCGTTAGTAGGTAGAGCAAATTCTAGGCTGCGATTCATAGGTCGAATCTTGGAAAATTGTAATTAACAAACAAAGGAGATATAGTACAAATCTCTTGTGCGTCCACATTTGGATTATTGTTGTGCCATTTGGGTCCCATTTCGTAAGGGGTTGATCAAAAGTATATAGAAAGTACAGAGAAGAACCGTTCGATTCGTGACCGCTTGCTACAGTCCTTATGAAAGCGTCACAGAACTGATTAGTAGACTAGGTTGGGAGTCTCTGGAAGATAGACGACACATGTTTCGTTTAAACTTACTGGTAAACATGTGTCCTTCCTCTTTCACTTTTGAGTGTAGTGAAATACTTCTTCCACCAACCTATTTGAGTCGGAAGGACAGGAAAGATAAAATTATATAAATAAGGTGCCGCACCGATTCTTATATGAATTCTTTTTTCCCTCGTACCATTAGGGATTGGAATGCACAACAAAGAGATTAGATTTGATGCTGAGCACCCTCTGCCACCCACAGTTTTGTGAATTGCAGAGTATATATGTAGATGTAGATGTAGAACTTCTGTGAATGGTATATCAACACTTAAGAATAAAACTGATAAGCAAAACTATACAGATTTTTATGCTCACCTGTAATTAACATTCTTTAAAATCATTTTGATTAATAACCCATGATATCTAATCTTCACTCAGCGTAGTGTTCCTTTTTTAGCATATTGCATGCATTAAAATTCATAGGTTAAACCAATAAATACTTTTTTTGTCAGTTTATGTACATAAATAAGGATCACATTGCTAAGAAGGCTGAAATTTTGTTCAAGAGTATGTGATTTGGTTTTTATTTACATTCTTTCGGATGCATCAGATTCATGTTTGAAATGAAAATAACTTCAAAAATGAAGTTTTTGTGTTGAGAGTAAGATATCTTTAATGTATCGGCGAAAATTCTGTTTCATTTTCTGTTATTAGGAGGAACCTTCACTTGAAACTGTAAACATGCATACCAATAGGAACCTGGTTGCTAACTTGACAACATTTACACCTCAGCAATATCAAGCAGATGGATTCAGAAAACTGTTCAAATCCAATGTTGGTTAGTAACCTTTTTGTAACATTTTTATTGATGGTTGTTATTTAAGTGGCCTTAGTTTCCCTGAACCAATTGCACTGTTATTTAGATATGCCTCCATGAAATTAAGACCCCCACTTATGTCTTTTCTGTGAAACACAAAACTATTCTTTCCTTGGTTCTCTAGGTGAACATTAATGACAACTGCAGAAGTGTACACAATCACAAATTAATTGTGTAGGGTCTGATTGCATATTCCTGTTCTACCACTAATGTCTTGCTGTCAGCATTTGCACATACTGTGATTGTAAATTTGAGAACAACTCTACATTGGAACTTATCATATGAAATATTTTACAATGGTTTTTTTGTATCTACTTATATTAGCAGAACTCTGGACTCACATTCTGGAGGTTGTGGGTATGATTCCCAATCCAGCCTTCTAGATTTTTGTTTTCTGTGGTTTCCCGTAATCACTCCATGTGAATACCAGGATAGTTCCCTCAAATTACCTTATGTTTCTTTGCCCTTTTCTTTCCCACCTTTCAAGTGTAAAGCACTAAGCAAAAAAAAAAAAAAAATCTGTCCCTGTATCAACCCATATTACATTACAATTTATATGCTTCAGTTAACATCAGGAAATGTGGATAATGAGGATTGTGGTTTATGTGAATGTATTCTTTGTGTAGTTATATTTACTTTCAATTCCTAATTAATAAATTTTCTCAATATATTTCTCCAAACTCAAGTCCTTCACATTCTTTCCCCCATATGCACATAATTCCCATGTACAAAGTTTCCTTACAAACATTTTGAAGTAATAGCAGGAATTGAATAAATTTGTCAGTGTTTATTTTGCTGATGGAATAAGTCCACATCATAGTTTCACCTACTATAATTACTTATAAATTAGTAGTTACTTAATTCTCTGGAGGCCCTAAAATTTTGTGGACTTTTCCACAATCCACTAATTCATTTCTAGTCAAAATGCATTCTGCATCTCTTAAATGTTCTCTCTATTACACTGTTAACATTATTGCACACTTTACTGTTATTAATCAATTTTAAGAAATATTTCCTTCTTTAATTTTAAGACACCAGCTAATGAAAAATTTTATTAAACAGATGGATCTGGCACTGAAAAGGTTCCAACAGCCACCCCATATCGAGCTGTGGCCCGGAAGAGAACTCAAAGTCGTCCTGAAAATGTTCAGAGTGACACTGATGCTACCGAAAGAAAACCAAATAACAAGTCACAGTTGAGAAATGTAGAGGTGAATGCATGAGTCATATTATGGTGCCATATATTTTTTGTTTTGATTTTTAAAACACAGTTCTTTGCTATAGTAAGTAGTAATATTGTTGTTAACTGATGCCTTTAAATTATATACATAAATAAGAGATTTGCTGTGAAATAACTCTGTAACAAGATTTTTTTATTTCTTTTCAATAATAGTGCTCAGTAAATCTCAATAGTGGTTACAGGAAATATGAAAAATGTTTGTGTAGGAACATTGCCTCTAGAGTGTATACTTCATTGTAGTTAAACTAAATTGTTTAAAAATTCAAAAGGTCTTGTGTCACATGCTCATCAGTACCAATAAAGTGGTTTCTTCTTATAAATCTTTTCTTCTCCCCACCACATCACTCCAAAAAAAAAAAAAAGTGAATCATGTGTTTGCCCTTAATGAATAATTTTGATTAAAGTTGATGCTATTACTGGTTTGAAAATTTAAAGGAAAGTTTGATGAACTGTAGAAATTATTAGTGCAATGCATAGAGATTAACCCTTTGACTGCTGACAGCGAATCCTCTACCTGCCGCAATGAGGCCGGCTACCTGTGTAAAGTGATTATTCCTGGGGACGGAGCGGCCCGCGCTGTCTCACACACCCAGTGCTGAATATTCCTGGCATTACCTCTCATGGCTGATACACAATAAATACTCTCACTACATAGTTTCTCTCCAAATAAATTACTGCAGAATCAAACAATCATTAACCCTATTTTTCGTCACTAATAATTACATCTTGCTTTTAGTTTTTACTAGATTTTCGCAGCTTATGTCGAAAGCATCGTGATTCTCAAATTTACCTTAATAGTTTACTGTTATTTCCTGTATACCCGTTTATAACAACTGCAATTTTCTATATGTTCCATACTGTATCAGAGTGTTTTTGTTGAATTTTAAAGAGCGTAGATTCGAAGAAGATGCTAGAAATATTTTACTTACATACCACGTTCAGACCACGACTGTTAAATTAGAGATATTCGAACATATACAGATAGTTGCAGGCATCCAATTTTTCCTCATGCTATTCACGAATATAAAAATTTGTTCCACATAAGTACTCAACAGATTATTCAACATTTCAAAGCTGTGAAGTGTCTGTCCATTATTACGCGTGTTTGAAAAAGGGCCGGGGGGGGGGGGGGTGGTTTGTCGGAGAAATCTCACGAAACCTCTCCAAAATAGCAAAAAGCGGTATCTGGACATAAGTTCACCAAGAATTGCGGTATTTAGAATAACATCTCTCGTCCAATATTAGCTAATTTTCAATTTTTTTCATGCGATGCTTCAGAATACAAATAGCTATGAAACAAAAATTTTCATCATATTCAGTATCTTTCCACTCTGATATTCAAGAATGCACTGATTCTGGAATATTCTCCATAGTGGTTATATAAAACCAATTCTTTTCATCAGCTATATATTTCATCAGTTCTTCTGTAAAAAAAAAAAATAACATGAAAATTGAAAGAATATTTGGCACATTGTAAGGTATCCCTCATTCTATTGTCAATAATTAGTAGGATGTCGACCGAATTTAGGGTTTGTTTTAGTACCCGGTACCACACTTAAAAGCGAGTTGACAACACTTTTGTATACACCGAAGTTAATAAATCACACATAACTAACATAAATAAACTATAAACTGCATTAAAGCCACGATATTTCAGTAGCAAATAGGTTATTTCACATAAGAATAAACTTTCGATAACAGATACTAACATTAGTTGGCGAGATATTGGGAACCGATTTAAACAAAGTAAATGTTAAATAATTGCAAGTAGAATGCATAAATAAACCTTTTATCATGGGTAATACACATTATTTCGGAGATAAATAAGTAATTTCAATAAAGGAAAAACTTAACCCATAAATTTTGGCATATTCCAGTTTTAGTATTTCTGAAGTGATTTCAGTACAGTAAAGACAATAAAGAACCTATAATACACAGGCCTAGACGCACCATAACCATAACTTCACATTTAAAGATAGTTTAGTAGAATTTTCAAAGAAATAAACGGGATGATAAAATAACAGTCTGAAGCAGAAATGTAAATAATTCATTGTAATGTAATGTGAACATGTTGAGGCCCCAAAAGCAGCAATAATAATTCCTGAGACAGCCTAGTAGATAAATTAACAGGTTTCTGATAATTTGAAAGCATCTAATAACTATAAGAAGCAATTATATGGGATTTTTAATACTCATTTTTCTTAAACAGTTCACATGCATAATTTTGGCCTTTTAAGTAGGTTCAGGACTTTAAAAGTAGAAAAACAAGCAGTAAATAAAATAATCTTTCAGTTTTTATAGGGTTTAAATAGTTTCAGTCCATAAAATATGAAATATCAGTGAGTAAATAGACGCCGGTCAATCGATTAATTTGTCCAACTTTCAGGAATATATTCCAGCACTTTAAAGCCATTTCAAGAGCACTAATGACATTTAAATACTAGCTAACACACATAATTAATTTTCTAGACACATTTAAAGACATTTCACTAACCTGTTTTATGTTAATCCAATCGTAAAGTAACTGGCTATAATCACTGCACATAGAAAGTGCTACTACACCAATTGTAAACACTGCCACACAATATAAAGTTGAGAATAAATTAAAACAGACAGGAAGCGAAGTAAATTCACATAAATCTGATAGTTTCCAACACTTTAAGTAATTTTAAACTTGAAAAGAACACGTAAAAGTGATCACCCAGCTTAGACATTTTATTATTTAAAAGCCTACTTTGATTCAGGGATAAAAATTAGTTTATCATAAAAATCCATTCTTTTAGCTTCCTACATAATTATTTCAAGTCATTTAAGGCCATAGCACCGACGTTATAGGTTTCGTAAGTTTCACTTGACACAAAACACACGTGTAAATCACTAAATAATTTATTGTGTCTCGGATATGGCACTTACAAAGATAAAATAAGCACTAAAAGATGCAGTTTAAGGCAGGCTTCACTGTGATAATTTTTCCGGCGCAATAATCCATAAACTTTCGGAGTTATAAATAAAAACATGAATAATAGCCACATTTGACTGTTAGATTTTTTCGGTTTCCCATAACTCAATAAAATTAAACAAAGTTCACATTGAGAGACAGTCTAAAATCAGGAATAATATTTTAAACATAATTCGAGAGAATTACTAAAGCCGATTTTAAATAAGAATATAATTGAACACTGACTTAAGTGGTAGGCAAACTAACACATCCATATTTGGTAATTTGTTGAAGACCAATGTACCACGTGATCTCAAGTTAATATAAGGCAACTAAGAGGCGGGAATTTGGTCGGCCGTCTTCCAGTGTCATTTGTAACGCGGTGGTGAAACACGTCGGGTGAGCTCCGCTCGGTCTGGCGGAACGGGGTGGTCCATGAACCAACCGGTGACGAAGGAACGCGAGAAACAGCAGCCATGTTGTAGTTTTGTGGTGAACATTTACTAACCAAGCAACTAGTCAGTTACATTCAGTTTTGGGGGTTTTAAAGTCGCGTTGCTCTGGAATTTCAACTTGTAATTTTTGGAGACGATTTCAATCCGATTGCCTGTGCTAACAGTGTTTTATAACATTCATGTGAAAATTTGGAAGAATATATGACTTTTGATTTCGACTTGAGACTTTCATTTATTAGCATACTACCTTTCTTGCAGAAGGTTAGGACCTGCAAGTGGCGACTGTGGTCATTTGAACTGTTAGCAATATTCATTCTACACGGTTTCATAACTTTAGAAAATCTTGGACAACATCTGGTTTAGGTGACTTAGCCGATACCTCAACCCCAGTACTCGGCTAGTCCCTGACATGGCGACCGTGACAGGACTTGGGCATTCACCCATTTTAGAGAATAGTGTGTGAGTGAAAAAAGTAATAAGAGAGACGTTCTTGGAACGGAGGACAGAAACAGGCAAAGCCTGACAAGTTTCTGTGAAAACACGTATATAATTTTGTAAAATACACGGTTTTTGTAAAACACATGTTTTTAGAAAAACATATCTTTCTTTCTTTAGGTAAATTTTTTTTTTATGTTTAGATGTAAGGTTTATTGATGTTCTTGTATATTTTGTCATTTAAATGATAATTTGATATTGGTTAATTTGATTTCATATTTTGAATTTAATTTCTGTTCCATTTGTGGAATCTTGATACATTGTGAAATTCTTTAGCACTTTTATATGAAGGATTTTTTTCTCATGTTGAATATTTTGATTTTGACAATAAGTTCAAGTATGAATGAGTGAACTCTTCAGTATTTTGTAATAACTTTGGAATGAATGGAGACCAGAGCAACCGCACAGGTTTAGGATAGGTTTAGTTTTGGGAATTTTTCTAAATTTCTTGGGAGTTTCTTAGTAATTTTTGGGATTTTTAAATTTCTTTTTGGGTTTTCTTTCTTTTAAGATGTTCAGCCAGTTTTTGTTCCAAAAATGACTTCAATCTTCAGGGGGCATGTAAGGTATCCCTCATTCTATTTTCAATATTGGGTTAGAATCGGGCCGAGTTTTGGGTTAACTGTAGTATCCGGTACCACACTTTAAATCAAGTTAACAGCATTTCTGGTATAATAAAGTGAATAAATAACCCATAAACAATGTAAATAACACCTAAACTGCATTAAATCAACGATATTTCAGTAGGAAATAGGTTATTTCACATAAGAATAAACTTTCGATAACAGACACTAGCATTAGTTGGAGAGATATTGGGAACCGATTTAAATGAAGTAAGTGTTAAATAATTGCAAGTAAAATGCATAAATAAACCTTTTATCATGGGTAATACACATTATTTCGGAGATAAATAAGTAATTTCAATAAAGGAAAAACCTAACCCATAAATTTTGGCATATTCCAGTTTTAGTATTTCTGAAGTGATTTCAGTACAGTAAAGACAATAAAGAACCTATATTACACAGGCCTAGATGCACCATAACCATAACTTAACATTTAAATATAGTTTAGTAGAATTTTCAAAGAAATAAACTGGATGATAAAATAACAGTCTGAAGCAGAAATGAAAATAATTCATTGTAATAAAACTTGAACATGTTGAGGCCCCAAAAGCAGCAATAATAATTCCTGAGACAGCCTAGTAGATAAATTAACAGGTTTCTGATAATTTGAAAGCATCTAATAACTATAAGAAGTAATTATATGGGATTTTTAATACTCATTTTTCTTAAACAGTTCACATGCATAATTTTGGTCTTTTAAGTAGTTTCAGGATTTTAAAAGTAGAAAAACAAGCAGTAAATAAAATAATCTTTCAGTTTTATAGGGTTTAAATAGTTTCAGTCTAAAATGAAATATCAGTGAGTAAATAGACGCCGGTAAATCGATTAATTTGTCCAACTTTCAGGAATAAATTCCAGCACTTTAAAGCCATTTCAAGAGCACTAATGACATTTAAATACTAGCTAACACACATAATTAATTTTCTAGACACATTTAAAGACATTTCACTAACCTGTTTTATGTTAATCCAATCGTAAAGTAACTGGCTATAATCACTGCACATAGAAAATGCTACTACACCAATTGTAAACACTGCCACACAATATAAAGTAGAGAATAAATTAAAACAGACAGGAAGCGAAGTAAATTCACATAAATCTGATAGTTTCCAACACTTTAAGTAATTTTAAACTTGAAAGAACACGTAAAAGTGATCACCCAGCTTAGACATTTTATTATTTAAAAGCCTACTTTGATTCCGGGATAAAAATTAGTTTATCATAAAAATCCATTCTTTTAGCTTCCTACATAATTATTTCAAGTCATTTAAGGCCATAGCACCGACGTTATAGGTTTCGTAAGTTCACGCTGCAGAAAACACACGTGTAAATCACTAAATAATTTATGGTCTCAGGTATAGCACTACGAAGATAAAATAAGCACTAAAAGATGCAGTTTAAGGCAGGCTTCACTGTGATAATTTTTCCGGCGCAATAATCATAAACTTTCGGAGTATAAATAAAAACATGAATAATAGCCACATTTGACTGTTAGATTTTTTCGGTTTCCCATAACTCAATAAATTTAAACAAGTTCACATTGAGAGACAGTCTAAAATCAGGAATAATATTTTAAACATAATTTCGAGAGAATTACTAAAGCCGATTTTAAATAAGAATATAATTGAACACTGACTTAAGTGGTAGGCAAACTAACACATCCATATTTGGTAATTTGTTGAAGACCAATGTACCACGTGATCTCAAGTTAATATAAGGCAACTAAGAGGCGGGAATTTGGTCGGCCGTCTTCAGTGTCATTTGTAACGCGGTGGTGAAAACACGTCGGGTGAGCTCCGCTCGGTCTGGCGGAACGGGCTGGTCCATGAACCAACCGGTGACGAAGGAACGCGAGAAACAGCAGCCATGTTGTAGTTTTGTGGTGAACATTTACTAACCAAGCAACTAGTCAGTTACATTCAGTTTTGGGGGTTTTTCAAAGTCGCGTTGCTCTGGAATTTCAACTTGTAATTTTTGGAGACGATTTCAATCCGATTGCCTGTGCTAACAGTGTTTATAACATTCATGTGAAAATTTGGAAGAATATATGACTTTTGATTTCGACTTGAGACTTTCATTTATTAGCATACTACCTTTCTTGCAGAAGGTTAGGCCTGCAAGTGGCGACTGTGGTCATTTGAACTGTTAGCAATATTAATTCTACACGGTTTCATAACTTTAGAAAATCTTGGACAACATTCTGGCTCAGGTGACTTAGCCGATACCTCAACCCCAGTACTCGGTTTGTCCCTGACAACCTGTTCTGCTAACAAGACGGTGTCGTCAGCAAATTGTAGCATACTGATTTTTTTTCTCCTTGAACACTTATGCCACATTCAAATCTTTCTTTCACATCATTTATTTCTTCTTCTGCATATAAGTTGAATATTAATGGGAATAGACTCTCACACTCTTTTTAACTGATCCGTTTCTCTCATGATTTCTACTTTTATTATAACTTCTTGATTTTTAAGTTATAAAGTATTCTTCTGTCTCTACATTTTAGACCCAACTTCTTTAAACTTTTGTAAATTTTGTCCCACCTAACATTATCAAAACCTTTTTCTAAATCAACAAATGCCATAAAAGTATCTTTGTTTCTCTTGATCTACCCTTCAAGTATTGCTTCTCTTGTATAGCAGTTTGTCCTAAGCCAAACTGATCTTCACCTACCGTGCCTATTCCAAAAAGCATGTTTTTCCTTCAATATATTATCATTTGAATGACCTGGAACCCATTATCCAGAAATTCTAGCCACTGTCCACACTTCACCCACCACATCTCCAATACAACTATCCTCTCTCAGGATGTCTTATCAATTGGCTTCATACAGTTTACTGAAACCCTTGAATGACACCTGTTCCATAAAAGAATTGTCAATGAACTTGGTCTAATTTAAACTAATTAAAAAAAAAAAAACTGGTGAGGATTCACCTGGAATATTTTCTTCTACTTTCCATTTCAATTTTGTAGTAGCATTGTTTCATGCTCAGTTATTAGATTCATCATATTTATTATAATAATAATAATCTGTATTGTGTCTAGAATTAATTTCAAAGATATGATTTCAAATTGTGAAATTTATATATATTTAAATGTCAATTTTCTGTTAATAGACCGATACCAAGGATGTAATAGAGCTTACAGATTCCAATTTTAAATCAACTGTTCTGGATTCAGATGATATATGGCTGGTAGAATTCTATGCTCCTTGGTGTGGTCATTGCAAGAATCTAGCACCTCATTGGGCTAAAGCAGCCACGGAACTTAAAGGCAAGGTAAGCATTGTAAAAATTCTTAACTCTGACTTGCCATACAGAAAAAAAACTAATACAAATAATTTTGGGGCAAATTCGTTTAGCAAGGGGTATGGTTACAGGCCTACATAATTAGTGGTAACCATTCCTGCTGCCAAACAAGTTTGCCTGAAAATTTTTAGTGTGTAAGTCTATGTATGTGTGCTTTTTGTAAAATTATTATATTGTTTCATGTACTACCATGCTCTCCGCTGTAGGATTTTTTGGCCTTCCTCTCTCTTAAAAACCTTTTTAAATTAAAAGGAAAGGGAAAATGATTCATCACTTATCAAAATTGAAGGCAGCGACGGGAGAAGAACATGTTTCACGAACACACAAATATACACAATATTTCGGTCTTAAACCTTCTTGATGTTAAAGAGAATTAGTCATGTGGTTCGAGAGGTGTGCACACGCCGAAGTAAAATATTGTGTATATTTGTGTGTTCGTGATATATGTTCTTCTCTCGTCGCTGCCTTCAACTTTGGTGAGTTATGAGTCATTTTCCCTTTCCTTGTAATTTATATTGCCTAAAGCCTTTTTCTTTTGTTTGATTATTAAAAACCTTTTTACACTACAAAGCATGCCTACCTTGCTATGAGAGACTTGGAAACATGTTTAGAATTTTAGTATACTAAGAAATTCACAAATTGCCATTGCCTTTCGTTGCTTGGAAATTTTTTTAACCAAAGTACAGCTTTGTATCCAGAATAATTGGTTGTTGTAAATATAATGTGATGTTCACAATTAGGGTATTATATATACATATACAGATTACTAAGAAATAAAGATGCCATAAAATGGATTTATTAAACATTTGGATAGGAGAATAACCACCGCTTAGCAAAGTCGAATATTGCTGCGGCATCAAAACATGGAAAAAAATATGTACACACGTAGAGCATTGAAATTTTTAGGCTTATATACCTTCAACAATAGGTTGAGATAGCTGCCTGATAGAGGCTGGCAGCTAACTGAAGTTACAGAACATTGGCCAGCAGCTTGTGGGGATGTACCTTTGCAATTGTTTATTTTGATATGATTATAAATTTATTGGTTCTATGGCTCTTGATCTTACTTGTTTTGACAACATGGTATGAATTTCAATACATAGGTTGTAATATTTGAAATGATTGAACGTTTATAAATGCTGAACACAAAAAAGAAATTGTTGAAATTCCACAGGTAAAATAACAGAAAGAACAGACAACTAACAAAATATTTGTTTCAGTTAATATTACAAAATTGTGATCCCTATTTCATGAACTGCTTTGTTCGTTGTACAGTTAATATGAATTTTTCTGACTTATGGGTCACATGGGATATGCATTCTTCATGTTAGCAAAAATTGTTATTGGTCCCCAAACTTGAATCGTGTCGACCAATCTCACACGTAACAATGTATGATATCCTCAAATCCCAGAGTCTATGCAAAAGATATAAGGCACTATACTACACTAAATTCTGACTCTTCCAATTCTTTACCTGTCAACTTGTGACTAGGAAGCTTATTCCGAGAATCCCCCATGCTGCCACCCGACTTGCCACTTGCTATTCATTGGAATCAAATGGTCACTTTGCAAACTTGCACAGTCCCAGCTGCCAATAAGTAACTACAGTAAGAATCTTCATTAGTTTACTTATATGTAAATACAATGTACCTATAGTAACTGAAGCACCTGTGGGTAACTTCACTCATATGTGAATGATACATCGTTATCAGCAATTTTTATTAACAAATAAAAATGAAAATTAAATTTGGGACATGCTGCATGTAATGTTATATTATGTTATGATGGAAATAGACTTCCTGTCTTTTTTTCTGGTCTGTTAGTTACACTCTTTGGTTTATGACGAGCTATCCCTAAATACCTGTTACAACTTTACACTAAGCAAGTCTTTATTTCTTAGTCAACTTATCCTTCGATTTTGCATTTTTTGTGTATAAAAACTCCAGTGCATTTGTCCACCTTTATACTTTATTAAGCTTTGCTGCAATATAGTAATATAAAGTTTATATTAGAAATTTTTTTGTATCAAATCATTAAATTGCAAATTATATTTTAATAATAAAACTGTAGGTAAATATACAGTTTCCTTTTCATCTTTCATAGTTGTATTGTTTTTATTTCATCTTTGATGTTTGCCTCACTGTTTCCGAGATCTATTTTACTTTTATTCTCTTGTAGATCTTCCTATAGACTGCATTTGTTTGATTTAAAAGCTTCTTGTTAAAATGTTAAGAGACACTGAAAAAAATATGTAGTGCACATTTTTTTATCACAGCCTACCTTACAGTTAATATCAACTGAAGGGTTTTAAGTATGAAGTAAACACCTATTTAACAAGAGAAATATTTATTTTGTATGAAAAATATATGAAACTAGTAAAAAAAAAATGTAGCACAAAGCAATTCACACAGAATAACAACAATCACTGTTTATATGTTGGTCACAGAGCACAAACTACTACGACAGATGGTATTAATTATTGAAAGTGAGTAATTCTTAAATCAGTTAATGCAAGCAAATCATTCTTACAGCCTTCTTCGAACAATTATAAACCAATGTTTAGTCATATATTCACTTACATCACTGTTGATCAAGTAACAGTTGCTCTACTTAAAAAAACAATATCACTGTAATGATATAACACTGCTTGGTGGTTGGTTTAATTTCAGTCCTCGACGTAATACTAGTATAAATTGAAGATACAGTTCTTTCGTCACTGTACATGAACCTTTAAATACGTAAATTAGTTGTTAATACTATGCGGAAAGTTCTTCCAACCAACTTGATTTACTATGGAAAAGGTTATAGTATATAAACACAACGCAACATGTTGTGGCATTCACACGGTGCATACTTCTATTAATGTAGAAACAAATAGCCTTGTACACAGTTCTACAAAGTAGACCACCAGTTAATTAAAGGCTAATTGACCGGGCTCTGTCTCTGAAGAATGCGAAGTTCGAAAATTGGGAAGCACCGAGTCCAAAACACGCCAGCTGTATCACAGTTAATAATTTCACTCTGTCACTCACTTTATGCGTGTAGGCTTTCTATGCACATTGTCTATGCACACAGAAAGTTCTTTTCTCACATTTACAGACACTACAAAACCATTTCAAAGTACTGCCTATACTTAGCAGACATCCGGCAGATTTGCAGTACGTAACACACGCACGTACAACGTCCGTGCCAAACTTAAGCTAAAGATTGACTCACGCCATCTTTCTCGTGCACATACAGCATCCAAACCATTCTTACATTACAGGCCAGCTGGCACCTTTTCTTTCCCGCAATCATGTTGTCACCACACCAATATTGATAGTCCAACTATATTCTTGTATCGTTAAAACTGGCAAAGTCAGCATCATTGTATCTGACTGAATCGGTAGAGTCTGGGTTAGATTAGTAGCACAATCCATAATTCTTGATTTCTTTGAGCTATTTTAGAATTTTCCTGATAGCATTCCAGTGAGATTTAGGAATCGACTCACCTGACAGCAAACACAATATCTCGTCTGCTTACTATTGCTGCGTGGATAAGTGATCCCATTGTTTCTCTGTACTGGTGATTTTTCTCATGTACTCCATTAGCCTTTGAAAGTCTCACCTGTGGATCAGCATGAATACTGTTAGGATTTGCATCAATCATATCAAATTTTCTCAACAACTGTTCTATATACTTTTGGTGTATAAAGGCGCTGTCTTTCAATCTCTCTATTTGCATGCCAACAAAATTAGTAAGAGGGTAAATTTTCAAATAAAAAATTACTTCATTCAAAACAGTCTTATCTCTACAGATCAGAAGTCTGTCTTCAACATACAGAGAAATATATAATTTGATGTCATTGATTTGTCCAGTATAAATGTACTGATCTGCTTTGGTTTTCACAACATCAAATTAATTTAAAACTGAATTGAATCTTGTATTCCAACATTTTGAGGCTTGTCGTAAGGCATATAAAGATGAGTTTACATACCACACTAGGATTGCAGTCTAGGTCCCTCTGGTGGTGTCATAAGTATATTCTCTTTCAATTCCCCATAAACGAAAGCGGTAATTATATCAAATTGCATAATCTCTTAGTTTTGTTGAGCTGAAATGGTCAGTAACACTCGAATAGTCATACCTTACTGTTGGTGAGAAAGTCCCCTCATCTCCATTTTGAGCATATACTTTTGGATTTATAACGAGGACCAGTTGGTTCATCCGTTAATGCTGAACACTCGTTTACATCCTATTACCTTTGAATCCCGAGTCTTTTCTACCAATGTCCATGTTCCATTATGATGAGATTTTAATTCCTTGTTTATATACAACTTCCACTTTTCTGAGTCAGCTGATGTTATTGCTTCATTGTAGTTTCATGCAATAGGAATTGTTGTATCTACATTGTAATACAGGTAATCCTTTTCCACTTTCTTTTCCTTTAGAGAGACTTATTTATTTGTGGGACTCGGAGTCATATTTGAGGGTAAAGGTGGCTCAACAGTCACTTATGGTTCATGCTCGCTGCTAGAAGTGGTATTGGTATCAGATTTGTCATTGGAGCTCTCTGATGTGCGATTGTCATTTAATTCATGTGATTAATCACACATTGGTTCTAGCAAATCAACAGGAAACATAGTTTCTTTTGACACTAGATGCCAGAAAAACAGCATCTCTTCTTTCAATCACTATCTGAGAAGGAGGAAATATAAATCTATAACATCACAATATACAGTAAATTTAGCTTTCTGAACTTTAGAATCCCATTTCCTTCATTTTTCTTCAGGGAAATAAATCATTGCATCACAGACAAATATTCTTAAATTACTCACATTTGGTTTTCTTTCTGACCACATTTCCTCTGGCGTTTTTAAATGTCAATAATCGAGTTGGAGTTCTGTTAATGAGGTAAGAAGCTTCGGCCCAATATAGCTTAGGAACATTAGCATTGATTAACATACATTTTGCCCTTTCTACTAATGTTCGTTTCATTCATTCAGCAACACCATTTTGTTCTGGAGTTTATGGTGTGGTGGCTTATGGATAGTTCCAGTACTTTGTAAGAACAGAGAAAATTATTCTTAACACATTCAAGGCATAAACATTATATTTACATTGTAATTGTTTTTCAACATGCATTTTGAAATGTTTGAATTTTTCCAAAACTTCTGACTTTTTATGAAGAAAATAAACAAATATTGTGAGGAACTTGCTTATGCTTGGGGTGGAGCATAAACTTGTTGTCTCAGCTGTGATGGTGCATACCTAAGGTGTTACAGTTCTGACTTAGCTATTATCTCAGTCGCCACCATAGTTTTAACCCAAAAACTATGGAAAGGTGAAAGTTCTATGATGATTAGTCAGTTCTGGTATGATGAATATATTCTTTAAAATTTTACAAAGTCGGAAAATTGCACAGGCAATCAGACAACTTCTCCGAAATTATTTCACAGATTCAACCGACCATTCGAGCATGACCGAACCCCACGCTCCCACTATTTCTCAACTACATGAGTTCCTCAAAATAAACTTCCACCCATGATGACCAAATTCAACCGATACTACACAACTTAGTAGTTTGCCGCGCCACGAGCCCAGAGCTGGCCACCTTCCTACATCATGCTTCTGTACCGACTGAATGCTGCTACTTGAATGGGGCAAGGGTAGGTTCTGGAGGGGGTATTTATAGGATCGTCGCTTCTTGGATCTTGAGAACTTCCTTATCTCGACTTTCCCATGGACTTTATCAGATAACTGATCAGTTTCAGACAAATGTTACGAATCTGATTTGATCATGACAGTAAAAATCATCCTAGCTTTCTGAAATTTTGGTAGTAGCTAGATATTGTTACGAGCGTCAAATTAAGTTATTATAAAAAAATTTGTAACTTTAATAGTTTCGCCAGAAAAGAGTCATAAAGATGTGATTGAACTTTCGAAATATTGCTCCTATCAAGCTGAAACAAATTCGATTCTGTTCTCCTATTTCTCATCTATTATCTTACATCAAATAAAGAATTTTACCTAATTTTGAAAGTGGTATAAAACCCAAAAACAAAATTTGACTACTTGAAATATTCAAAGTATTGAATTGAAAATAACTCTAAACAAATTTCCCTATTGAAAAACTGTTACTGTAAAAATTTGGAATCTCCAAGTCCATTCGCTGATTTATAACTACAAATATTACTCCTCCCGAATGCCGAACGATCGCATC
>CM061921.1:136292442-136380115 GCA_031002005.1 Vandiemenella viatica | reverse complement strand
TTAATTACTTACACCAGTTATAAAAGAATTTATTTTTGTCCTACGATAATAATCTGGTTGTAAATTTTTTAGTGACAATGGTCGTTTAATTTGTTGCGGTGCTAATATTTAGTTCTGCGCGATTAACTCTCATTTATTTATATAGTGCATAATCATTATCGTCCACCTACAAAGAGAGCAATAATTCCTCTTGTAAATTATTTCTTTCTGAAACGCGATGATCGTTCTACTGTGAAATAAATATATTGGAAACATGTGTGTCGTTTGAAAAGGGACAGATGATATGATTTCGGCGCGGCTTGAAACCCGTGTAGATTTTCGTCAGTTCTGCTGCCGCAAATCTTTCATGCTTACGTCGGCTATTAGTTACGAAACATTGGGTAGTTTCGCAGATGTTTATCTTATTTCCTGACGCAGTTAGGAAAGAATCATGGATACCTTATACTAATAAGCAATGTGCAGTTTCGGTACGCTTAAAAATAAAATACAAGTAAAGATAGATTTCTAAATTAAAAAAAAAAAAATAAGAACTACTTGGATTTGAACTCGGAACCGCTCGCTCAGCAACCCAGAACGCTAACCATAGGACCACTGCAAGCTCGGTGCTACTTTCCTCGAATAGGCGTATACAACGCAGCGTAGGAAGACTGTTTCATTCAATCCATCTTGGAGAGAGACACTTCCGAAATAATTTCTTGTTTCTGTAGTTTCGTAGTACTAAAAATTCTACCTCATGGAACATGATTATCCCTTGGTTTGTGGACTGACCAGATATATGAGTGAAATATTATCCGAAGGAATTATCAAAATGAGTATAACAATCTTATCGTTATAGTTTTATGCTAATCAACCGTAGTAATATACAGCATTGAGCCTGTTTCCTGCCTCACTTTAATGCAATCCCGTTAATTAGAACTTTTGGCAAACGTTTCAAGATCTGAATTTTGGTAAAGTATTATAGAAATGTAATGGTAGGATGATGAACTGTTCAGCCAATAAGAATCGTCAGTGGGAGGAGCTTAATTCCTACCTGTTGGCCAATTGTTTCCTGCATTGACTTAAGGAAATGAAAAATCTGCAGTATAGATGGCTCTGAATAAAATATCCACCAATGAAATTGCGAGGAGGCGGAGCCAGTATTGCGTTCCTGTTGCCTGGGATGACATTGATGCCAGATTGTGCAAAATAAGAGTGATAGAATTTTTCACCGGCGGCAGAGTAAAGTCAAAGACTGTACAATGCTATTACTCTCAGAGAAGATATTAAAATTTGTTGAACAAAATTCAAGTCAATTATCTGTTTGAGCTCACTTTAAAGTTTTGCCAGTTTGTTTTTCAACCTGGATCTTCCATGCTTTAAAGTCAGCCAGCACACTTTCCTTTGTTTTAAGAAGTCTGATGAAAGCATATCTGCTGTCATCATCCACTATGCTAAGAACATATCTATTGCTACCATAGCTTTTCACATCAATTGGTCCGATGAGATCTGCATGAACAAGATTCAAAATTATTCCATCACTTTTCAAGTTACTTGATGGATGTGTCACAAATGGCAGTCATGTTGCTTTTCCTGCTAGAAGGCCACTACAAAGTCACTACATGGTGTGTCAACTCATAGTTTAAACCATTTACAGACTGCATTTTGACCATTTTTATAATATGATTCTTGATAATATGCATTAGCCTTTGATACCATAAATCTAAGGTTTTCAACCTTCCATTTTCATAGTGTAATGAGCTTACTACTCTCTTCTTTAAATTAGATTCTGTTCTTACCACATACTAGTGACCTTTATTCTCAAATTTCAATAGTAAATTTCTACTGTCATTGTAAAAGCAACATCCATTTTTTATTAAAAACAACTTTCATGTTATTTTCAGTTAACTGTTTAACTGACAAAATTCCATGGTTAATGACAGCCACTAAAAGAATGCCTTTAATTTGTATGTCACTATTTGCATTTACAGTGCCTTTTCCAATTGTGTTGCCATGCCATTTGCTGTAACAATATTTTCAGTCGTAAGATTTTTAGGAATCCGAGAAAAATACTTTTTATCTGGAGACATGTGATGAGTAGCACCTGAGTCTATGACCCAAACATCGCTACTTAATATAGTTGATCCACATGAAACACTTGTTCTCAATGAACTAGATGAACGTTTGCTGCTTGACTTATTGGGACATACATTTGCAAAATGACTATCTTGTTTATAGATAAACACTTGCCTTTGCATTTTTGCCTTTTTGTATGACATTCCTAAAGTATTTTCCAGCTTTGGTGCAAGATTTGACAGCTTTGCTACTTGATTTGATATCCATAGTTTTCATGTTCTCTGTGATTTGTGTGTTCACTTCCTTCACGAACAATGTAGACTGTTTTGTGCCATTGTTTCCTTATTTTCTTGAAGCTTTGGCAAGAAGATATTTTTTCACTGTAGCACATGTAAAACTGCTTTCTGGTAGATTACACGAAGCTGTTACGATGGAATCCCATTCTTTGGAAAGACCACACAAAATCGTCATAGCTAAATCTGCATCTTCTATAGTGTTGCAAACACTAGCAAGATCTGCAACAGCTATGCCTATATGTCCCAAATATAATTCCACTGAATTATTATCATTCAGTTTTAACGAATACAATTTCCACCTGAGTTGCAGAATATGAAATTTGCTATCATGTGGTTCATACAACTGTTCCACGTCATTCCATGCTATCTTATCATTTGTTACGTGCTAAATATACATTTACTGTTCAACAACAAAGCAAGTAAAATCTCTGCATAATCTTTATTTTGTCTCAATGTGTAATCACTGTGTCAGCAGTCAGTTCTTCTTCACATGGTTCAACAACTGTCCATAAATCACTTTCCATCATTACCATTTTTATTTGGTAAATACACAATGAATAATTTCATACCGTTCAACTTATGTATAGCCATAGACTGGTGATCAGACATGTTGAATTGATTTAAACAAGTTCTGTCTGCTGTAACTTTCACGTTAAGAATCCTTAGCCAACTTTCTTGAATCGATGCTACAACTGCTAATGATTGTGCAATGAATTTAACAGTTCATAATGCCTCTGCACAGTAACTGGGCCTATAACCATTGTTATTATTAATTAAATTTTAGCAGTTGAGTGCTTAGATCAGTGGTGCATGAAAATAAACTGTAAATGATACATTATTGCGAACAGAAACTCTTTATTAATGTTCACACGCCAATGCAAAATACAACACACATTAACAATAATACTTTAATTTTAGTGCACTGTACTAATAATCTCTACAGTTCATCTAGCTTTCCTTTAAATTTTCAGACCAGTAATAGCATCAAATTCAATCAAAAGTATTCATTATAGGCAAAAACATGTTTCACGCTCTGGTTGCAATTTTCCTATACACCCATTTTTCCCTTCTCTTGTACCTGCTATTGAGCATTACCGTGCAGTATTATTGGAAAAGAAACAAAAAAAAACTTGTCACAGAGTCATTTCGCAGCAAATGTCATAATGAAAAATATTTAAATATCTAATTTAAAGACATTAGTTAACAACAATATTACTACTATAGCACAGAAAAGACATTTAAAAATAAAAACAAAGATAATATGCCACACAAATTTGATTCATGCATTCACCTGTGGCATCTTATTTGGTTTTCTTTCGGTAGCATCAGTGTCACTCTGAACATTTTCAGGTCGCCTTTGAGTTCTCTTCCGGGCCACAGCTCGAGATGGGGTGACGGTTTGAACCACTTTAGTGCCAGATCCTTCTGCTGAATAAAATTCTTCATTAGCCGATGTTAGGAAGGAGTGCTTGAGTCTTAAAATTAAAGAACGAAATTTTTCTTAAACATTTGTTAATAATAGTATAGTGTGCAATAAGGTTAACAGTGTAAGACAGAAACCATTTAAGGGATGCTGAATCCCTTTTGACTAGAAATAAATCAGTGAATTGTGAAATTTTATGGCCTCCAGAGAATTAATTAAAATTGTAATTTATAAGTAAGTATAATAAGTGAAACTATGATGTGGTCTTATTCCAGCAGCACAATAAACTCTCACCAATTTGTTCAGTTCAAGCTATTATTTTAAAATATTTTCATTGATAATTTGTACATGGCAATTAGGTTCATACTGAGGGCAAAATGTGAAGGACTTGAGTTTGGAGAAATACATTGGAAAAATTTATTAATTAGGAATTGAAAGTAAATATAACTGCACAAGGAATGACAATTATATAAACCACAATGCTCACTTTCCACACTTCCTGATGTTATCTTAAGCATATAGTATTTAATCCAATATGGATTAATATGAGGACAGAAAATGGTTTTTTTCTTTTAAAAAATATGGATTTGTCATAAAAACACAACATTTCAACAGCTTGCTCTTATATCTTCATCAAGTGCAAAAAGCTTCAGGTGTTATAAGCTAGAAGTAACTGCCTAGATTGGCTTCGTAGAAGACATCACAATAGCCCAAAAACATATCGAACTCTTGAAAGATACTATGGAAAAAGTCAAACCACAGGTTCCATTGGGAAAAATAGAATTTATGAACAAAAAAATAGAAAAATCATGAGTCCCACACTTCAAGAATATCAGCAAAACAATCCAAGAAAATGGAACTGAAACAAAAGTCAACAAAATTAGATGCAAAAGGATGGATATAGCTTATCTCAAGCACAAAAAGCATCTCCAAACACACAAAACTGAGACCGTACAATACAGTTCTTAAACCAGAATGTCTATATACATCAGAAACACTCATTTTGAACAGGAAAACAGTTACAGAAAACATAAATGAATGGACAGTTAAAAAAAAATGGCCCCAAAATTCACAGGAGACAGACACAAACTCAGAAGTAATCACAAAATCTTGCAATTCACAGTGACATTAGAAAACATACTAAAATTTGTCAGACACACCTAAAGAATGAACCCTGAAACATTTACAAGACAAATAGCAGCAGTCGAATTCTATGACAAACAAAGTAAAAGCAGTATCAGGTGCAATCAAATTGATTAGCGAATTCAAGAAAGACCTCAAATTAGTTGGAATCACTCCAAAGGACATACAGATATAAATTTAAATCCAAAATTCACAAGTGACAAGTTGACTGAGGGAAAAGTCTGAAGAAAAGAACAGGAACAACATGGTTTGATGAGAGAAAAGAAGCCCACAGAAAGTGCATGAAGGAAAATGGATACAAATAAAAGCAAACAAATACTTCTACTTACTTTGAATTGGACTAATAGGCTTATCAATGAATGATAATAATAATAATTATAACGCTGGACACACCTTAGGATTCTGGTTGATTCCTGGAAAGACCATAGATTAGAAATTTCACCCAAAAACCAAAATCTGACAAAAAAGATTTTAAATAAAATAAATGTTGGGTAGAAGACTGTGTTTATATTAGTGACCACAGTTCTTTTGAAGAAAGATCATGCTCTGTGCAAAATTTAGCAATGTACCATGATATAATAATATTTAATTAAACTGCAATGGAGCGCATGCTCTGGTGGCAATTTCCCTACCACCCATCTCCCACCTTCCCTACTCCCACCTACACTTGCCCTTGGCAAATTTCAACTTTAAATTCTTTCAACATTTTTGTAAATTAATCATCATTTCTTTTGGTAACTTATTCCATTTCCTGACCCCCTTGTCCAAAAAAGAGAATCTTCCTACACCTTTGTGCCTGAAATCATGTGCCAGTTTGTGGTCATGGTCATCTTCTCCCGTCCATGCATTACTTTTAATTCTTAATCCAATATCTTCCCATGCCTCATCACCAATATAGGACTTCTACACTCCCATGACCCTCATCACTCTCCTCCTGTTATGCGATGAAATTCATTTCAGCTCTTTTATCATATCTGTAACTGATTGCATTGTGTGGTAATTTCCAGAAACAAATCTAGCAGCCCTTTTTTGAGCCCTCTCCAACTCCGGTATTTGATACTCAAAATGTGGGTCCCATTCTACACTACCATATTCAAGCAATGGTCTGACCAAAGTTTTTTAAACCAATTCCTTTACTTCTCTCGTACATACCCTCATCATTCTCTCCAACAAGTGCAGAATTTTGAAACCTTATATCTGAATGAATGGAACAAATGAGATTGTGTCTGGGGGCAAGAAATTTGTAAATCAGGCTCATGGTTTAAGAGAGGTTTTTCTTGTAAATCTTCAATAGTGGGCAACATGCAAGGTACTTCAGATAAGATGGACCAGGGAGCCCAATTTATTAGTTTTCCTCCCATAGATTTGACAGAGACTCAAAATGGTGGAAAAGAAGATAAAAAATAAATAAATGAATGAAAAGGTATGAAGCCAAGAGTTACGATAGGAAATGTAGTATCACAAGTGGCAGAAGTAAAAAGAAGTGGGCCATAGCAGTTGTATTGGAACTATTGCTGTTCATTATTCTAACTAAGAGTTTTGTTGATGAATTACAGCTAGAAGTTAGTTTAATGATGACATTTGTAACATATATGCCATATGTAACCAGTCCACCCCAATCCATAATATTTTCTAATTACAGTTTTTATTTCAAAGTGAATTATAAATCTTCTATTCTCTTGCAATTGTGTTTCAAACAGTAATAATGAAGCCATATTGTTGTGCTGAAGAAAGGCTCGCCAGCTAGCTAGATGCCGTACAGAACAGTACACTTGTAACATAGCTTCATTATATTCAGTGCAGTCTGCGCAAGGTCACCAAACAAGAGAGTCATGGCATAGGGATGTAGGGTGCTGAGGCACCAGCCCAAGTTTGAATGTTTGAGTGGATTGAAAGAAGTATAGATGAGTTTAAAAATATTAATAGTAAAGAGGAAATTTATGAAGAGTTAGTAATTTTGATTTGTTTTGCAACAAATTCTACAGTAAATCAAGCTAAGCACATATTGTGTAATTATTTGTACAATAATAGTGCCTCTCATTGAAGTATCTAAGAAGAAGAGCAGTATTAATAAAAGAGAAAAGAAGTAATTAAAGTGAGTTTTGTTTGGTAAAGAGAATAGTAGAGGCAACAATCTGCTCATAAACTCGATACAGAATAGGGCCAACTGTTAGAAGCATGATAGGGATATGTGAATGCAGGCTTTCCTGGCGAATAAATGACAACAAATCTTCTCGGGTTTACAGCCAGATTTTATTACAAAGCGACAAGCTTTCAGTAACTAGCTCATTAGCCATCTTCAGGTCGATTATGTATCGGCAATCTTGCCGTTACGAATTTCAGGCATTTACTGGTGTCGCTTAGCAACCTCAGGACGCTCATAGTCCCCCTTCACTGTGATTTGTCGAGGCGGTGGTCACCCATCCAAGTGCTCACCACGGTCACCGTTGCTTAACTGCCGGAGCTCAGCTGTGGTGGTCACCCATCCAAGTTCTCACCACGCTCGATGACTTCCTAACTGTGGTATCTATTGGTTGCATGCCACAACAGCTAGACTCCGGCAGTTAAGCAACACTGAGCGTGGTGAGAACTTGTATAGGTGACTGCAACAGCTGAGCTCCGGCAGTTAAGCAACGGTGAGCGTGGTGATCACTTGGATGGGTGACCCCCACCTCGACCAATAACAGTGAAGCGGGACTGTGAGCGTCGTGAGGTTGCTAAGCGACTCCAGTAAACGCCTGGTATTCGTAACGGCAAGATCGCCGGTAAATAATCAACCTGAAGATGGCTACTGAGCTAGTTGCCGAAAGCTTGTCGGTTTGTAATAAAATCCACTACAAACCCGATTTTTTTTTTACTGCATTACGTCTCTCAACAGCGAGGTTTTTAGAGACGGGTGCAAACCCGAGAAGATTTGTTGTCATGATAGGGATGTTGCATATTGGCTACCCATGGCCAGGATTTAGCAATTGGCGTTGCTAAGCAAGACAGAGCTGGAAGAAAAGTAAATCTTTGCAATAACGAAGTCAGATTGCTGGTAAATAAGAAGAAATCAAGTAGATGCAAGAAGCATCATGATTCAAGCAGATACAAGAATCAGCACAGTGCAAGCAGATGCTATTTCCTCGGGGATGCCTCAGACAGATGCCAAAGTTTTAAAGGAGCCTCAAACAGATGAAATGTAAATTGCAACAAACAAAGTCAGATTTCCTTTAACTAGCAGATGAAAGGATCACCATGACACAAGTGGATGCAAGAATCAGCATGATACAAGCAGATGCCAGTTTTATAACTGCCTCAAATAGATGGCAAATTTAAAGGTGGATGCAAATGGAGGAGCAGTAAGCAGAAACTGCGTAGGAAAAAAATTTAAATTCAAGTGTTTTGGAAAAATAAAAGTGTAGAATCAGTGCAAAAGATCTTTGAAGGAGTTAACAATAAAATTGTGAGTACAGCACAATCTGTAATAATTAGCTAGTATGAATGAGATTGTTGGTAGCCTTGAAAAAATGAATGCCATTGTTTGAAAAGCGGGAAGAATAGAAATTGTAGCACTTGAGAATTTTGTATGTAATTTTTTAAGAATTTTAATTGTTTTTTCAATATGGAAGATTTTGTGAGTAATTGGGATTTAGATAAGTTAATACAAAGGGTGGAAGAAATTTCAATGCATCTGAATGTAAAGAAAAGAGCTTGAAATTATGTGCATAGTCTGAGATGTTCGAACTTGTTTTAATAATTTTGGAAAAGAGGTCGATTTAATATGGAGTTTCACACAAAAGTTAGTGAAAATTGATACTGAGAACACAGAGCTCTAGGAAATTGCCTGAGAGATGTGCTAATAGAAGTTATGAATATGCTAAAAATAGAGATGATTTGAGTGCTAAGTTTCTTATTGATTCGGATGAGTTAAAAGATGCTTTGAATAAAGATCTGTAAGATAGTAACAAAATTTCTTGAGACCTGCAAATAGTATAGGTAGACTTTATTACACTGCTATAAGAGTATTTAAAGAAGCTCCAAGTGAAATGAAATGACAATTTCATGTAGTATATGGAGAGGTAATAGATCCAGAATTACATAGAATGATGCAGGAAGTAACTGAATTGAAATTGAGAGTAGACAATTATATTAATGTGTGTGAAAAATATAAAATACTGTTGTAAAGCAAGCTAATTTTGATTTCAGTATATATTGTGAAAAGTTACTGCATGGATTTGTTTTAATGAATAAGGTAACTAATGATTCAAGTTTGGTACAGAAAGTTGATAATGTTGCTAGTTTAGAATCAAGCAAAGATAATGAAGAAAAAATTTGTGATGATTATAATTCTGTAAAACATTATGAAAGTTGTAAAGAGCTATGTGTGAATGCTGAATGTGGTGAAAACTGTATGAATATTATTATTAAAAATGAGAATTGTTATAATGCAGAAGTAATTTCAGTTGGTACTGATTCAAACAAAAATGATGATATTATGAATTTGATGTGAGCAATATGATAACTGATAGTGTCAATATTAAAAATTATGAGTTAATTGTTTGTGAAGTAATTAATGATAATAACGAGTAAGTTCAATGTGTTAATGATATTGTGGAAATAACTGGTAATGACTTAATGTGTAATGAGGTAGATAAATCTACAAGTTTGTATAATGAAAATGGATGTGGTAATTTAACTGATAAATGTATTATTTAATACTGAATGTGAAGAAACTTATTCTCTAATGTGTAATGATGTAGTGGGGAATACTCATAATAGTATTGTGGCATATGAAGTGGTAATTGATACTGAAAAAAACATTAAAATGATTAGGTAAACAATGATGTTAGTACTATTGAAAGTATAGATTTAGTAAAAAATTAGTAAAAGTTGATGTTTTTCAAAGCCGAGAGCTTATTGCTGTTTATGAAATATGTAATGGCATCGTTGGTGGAACCCCCGATATTAATTTGAGTAATTGTATTGATATAGAAATGGTTGTAGGAATGAGTAGTCTAACCAACAAAAATAATAGTAATTTGTCTAATACAGTTGATGTTGAAATGAGTAATGATTTTGACAGTAAAAAATAGTCAGTGATTGTGAGTGAAATAACAGATTTGGATATTAATCTAACTGCTAGTGAAAATAATAGTATTAAGGAGAGGAGAGAATTAAAACCCGATATTGTAACTAATCCTATTAGTGACATCTTGTATTCAGATATTGGTAATACTAATTTATCATCGAATGGCAAGTCTGTCATTGAAAATAATGTTTCAATGAGTGAAATAAGTAGCCAAACAGTTGAAAATAATTCTCTGGATAATGATTTGATAAAGCAAATGAAGATGTTAATGTAAATAGTAAAATGTGTAGTATGCTAACCATGGAAGAGTTAATAACAATACTTTGTGTGGTCGAGCCAAGGCCAGATCATTGGCTCACAAAAAGCTGTTCTACATGTATAGATATAAAGATTTTCTAATGTACATTAAAGAGTTATGTGAAATTAAAAATTTGGTAGTGACAATATATAACAAATTAAAGAAAAATTGGAAGTATAAGAAAAAGTAAATAAACTGTTTTAGGGTGATGGTAAATATTACCACACCCAAGTATACACATGAGAAGTGTATAACCAAAGTGTATATATGTGAATTTTTTGTAGAATTAAATGATTTGATATGATTATTTGGTTTTGTAATGATTTTTGTTTTTCTTGTTTGTATGATTTTACTATGAATATTTTTGATGGTTTTTTCGTTGTATGTGATGTTCTGTATCAAATTTTTGTAATTATTTTCTGATATGTTAATGATTATTTTGTATTTATGTTGATATGATATTTAACTTTGATTTCAAAATGTTTGCAATGAGTATGACTGTTTGTTTCCGAATGAATGAAAGTTTTTATGATAGGGATTATGTCTCGTTTAACGATCATGTGGCATATTTTTTTATTTTGCTTTCCTCATTTTTTTAAATGAAAAAAAATAAATAATCGTGAATTGAATTGGGCAGAGATGTGACATATAAACCACATGTAATCAGCCCACACCATTACTTAATATTTTCTAATTGCTAAAGTTTGTTTCAAAGTAAATTATAATTTTTCTGTTTTCTGCATTAGTAATTCAAATAATAATAATAAAGCCTTGTTCTGGAGTTAGAGAATCTGATTGTTGCAGCACAAGAAGGCCTGCCAGCTAGCTAGTTGACGTACAGTACAATACACTCATGATGTAGCTATAATACATTCATTGCGATCCGATGGATGTTCTTGAACAGTAAGGACATGGTGTATGGTTTATAAAGTGCTGACTTGCAAAATATTAGTAGCAAAGAGGAAATTTGAGAAAATTGTGACATTTTGATTTTTCAGCAACAAGTACACAATAAATTGAATCGAGTGCTTATTGTATTATAATTTACTACAATTATAATACCCTTCATTATAGTTTGAAGGATTTTGAGTAAAAGAACTGAATTGAAAAGAGTTAAAGAAAGTAAATCAAGTGAGATTTTTTATGAGAGAAGTGGGAGGAGAAGACAACCTGCTAATTCACTTGCAACAGAAAGAGGGCCAACTGATAGGAGCATGGCAGATATGTTGCACATTATATAAACAGGCCAAAATATGAGAAGATTGTGGAGATGTCAATATAGGCTGGAGATAAATACCAAAAAAGAGCCAGCCTTTTAGGAACACAAATAGAAAAATAAATGTTTTGTATGATTATAAGATGGATGGGAACTGCTTCTTGAAGATAAAATGTAAATGTGTTGTGTAATTCAATAATAAACTCAGTTGGGCAGGTGGTAGGCAGAGGTTTCAAAATCCTGTGGTTACTGGAGAGATGAGCAAGAGGAATTCCAGGAAGTGACAGAAATTGCTTGAAGTAGGATAATGAAGTTTAGGACCATCATTATGGGTATCACAGACAGGAATCTGAGTAAAGTGCAAAGGATGACAGTTACAGTCAGTGACTGATATGATAAAGGAGTTCGATTGGTAATAATTGGAAGACAAGAGATGGGCGAAAGAGAGTGCTGGGATGAAGGGCAATGAAACCATTATGGATATTTCGTAGAGAAAATTAAAAGTTGTATGAAGGGAGAAAGAGATTACCATTAAGACATAAGCCAGTAAGATTCCCTCTTCCTACTTTTGGCAACATTTTGCCTTTAATTTGGCCACAAAAAATTTGTTACCAAAACTCCTAGCAATGTTTTAACATTTTGTAAGTATCCCATCCATTTATCAGTCAATCTGCCACATAAGTTTGCATTTTTTTTTTTTTTTTAAAAAAAGAGGGGGAAAAAAATTCTCTTACTTTCTAGAACGGGTCACCAAATACAGATACCATGCCTGTTAAGTTGCCAAACTGCAATCACATATACTTTTCTACCTCTCATTCAACATACCTAAATGGTCTCATCATAAACTGCTGGTGTTTGGTTGTCCCCCACAAGTTCATACTCAAGAACCTGCAACCAGCCAAAGGAGTAGAAGTCAAGAACCTGCAATCAACCGAAGGAGTAACAGGAAAATCGTCTCATCACTGAAGAAATCAGATGATTTTTTATACTGGACAAACAACGGCAGAATGTGCAACAAGTGCTGAATGGCAGTAGACAACATCACAGTGAAAATGTTGACAGTAAAACCAAAACAGCCAATCAAATAAACCAATGTTCTGATACTGTAAGTAGTAAGCATGGCCTTAGAATTTTACATTTAAATATACAATATATATCTAATAAACTTGAATTGCTGGAAAATTTTATGAATAGTGTCAGTGCAGATATTACTATAATCACTGAGCATGGTCTAAATAAAGAAAATATCAAATTTTGCAAGATTAGAAATTACAAACTAATAGACTTCTTCAATAGGGCAGATCACAAGGGTGGAGGAGTTGTAATATATGCAAAAAATGGGCTGAAAGCAAACAAATTGAAAGGTGTTGATAAATTTTGCTGTGAAATGTCATTTGAGACTGCAGGGATAACTATATCAAAGGGCTATAGTAAACTAATTATTATTGGTATATATAGATCACCTAGTTCCAAAGTAAATGATTTTATTGAACAGATGGATTTGCTACTACAGAACACTGTTAGATGTAGTACAGATATTGTTTTAGCAGGAGATTTCAATATAAATGTTGACAAAGATGATATAGATTACATAAAGCTCCTAAATATCTACAATATTAGAGACACCATTTTCTCCCCAACAAGAATTACTGCAAATAATTCAAGAACTATTGACCATATTGCTACCAATCTGAATGATAAATATATTCTACCTAATGTAATAAACAGTTATTTGTCTGACCATCAGGCTCAATACATTGATGTGCTAAGTTTCACAACAAAAAGTGCAATATATGAAAAAAAGGAATTCAGAAAAATAACAGATGAAAACACCAAAGAACTTAACAAACACCTGGCAAATCAGTCTTGGATAGATATATTTACTGCTGAGAGTGTAGATAGTAAATGGGAGGCTTTTTACAAAATTTTTAATAAATCGTTTAACCACTTTTGTCCAATTGTAACTAAGAAAACACAGATAAACCATAAAACCAAAATTAAACTACCAGCAAACATTATAGCAATACAAGAAAAAATGAAAGATATGTACCATTTGAATCAGTCAACAGGTTTTGCTTATTACAAAAATATGTATAAATATTATAAGAAAATGTTTCAATGTGAACTGCAGAATTTGAAAGCGGGAATTTACGAGAAAAAAATCATTGATTCAAATAACATTGGGAAAACCACATGGGGTCTAATAAACGATGTGAGAAAGGACAAGCAGGAAATGGAAAACATAGAATTAAATACAAATGGAAAAATAGAAAAAGATCCCAGTAACATTAGCAACATGTTTAATGACTTCTTTCTAAATGTAGGAGAAGCCAAAAGTAGCAATAAAGTAAATGCAGATAATAGAATTAATTACTCCATCAATAAATCAATATTTTTGTATGAAACAACGGAAAAAGAATTAAGTTGTATTATAAATAATTTAAGAAATAAGAATTCTAGTGGGTGGGACAGCATAACTACATTTGTATTGAAACAATGTAAGGAAGCCCTCCTAAAGCCATTGACATTCCTGATAAATGAATCCATAGCAAAGGGAGAATTTCCAAATTGTCTGAAAATCAGCATAGTTAGACCTGTCTTTAAAAAAGGCAACAAGAGAGATATTGGAAACTACAGACCTATCACTCTGACCTCAGTTCTGAGCAAACTATTTGAAAAGGTTATCCTAGTGAGATTAAATAACTTCATATTAGAAAATAGCATCATTAATCCCTGCCAGTATGGTTTCCAGAAGGGTTTATCCACTACTACTGCTGTAACTCAGTTTATATATGAGGTTTTAGAAAAATTAGATGAAAAAAACAAAGTGGCTGGATTATTTCTAGACCTCTCAAAAGCATTTGATAGTGTTGATAACCACCTACTACTTCGCAAACTAGAAAATTATGGTATTAGGGGTTTAGCTAATAAACTACTATCAACCTACCTCCAAAATAGACCTCAATACACAGAAGTCTATTCTAGAAATGGTGAATCAGTAAGTAAAGTAAAATCAAAAATGGGTGTAGTTAAACGTGGTGTTCCTCAGGGATCTGTACTTGGTCCTTTATTATTTGTTCTGTACATAAATGATATTGTCATACCAAATAAAAGCAAAATAATAACATATGCAGATGACACTACAGCAATTTGTTGGGATAGTAATGATTTTATATTAGAGACAACTGCTAATGAGACCTCAAATGAGCTATCAAATTACTTCGGTGCAAATGGATTAATCTGCAATAAAAATAAAACATGTTTAATAAAGTTTGAATTAAGAACTCATGAAATAGACAATAAACTAAGATTAAACACTAGTGAAGGAAGTGTCTATGAAATAACAGAATACAAATTCCTAGGAATATATGTTGACAAGTTCCTACATGGAAGGCACATGTAGACTTTGTTTGCAAAAAAGTGAGTAAGGGCATTTCCTAATAAATCATTTATCAAAAGTCTTAGATAGCAGTATTCTGAAAATTGCATATTATGGAACAATCTTTCCACATATCATGTATGGTATTGAAGTCTGGGGATCCTGTTGTCATATGTATATGAATCGGTTGTTACTGTTGCAGAAAAGATGCATTAGAATAATATACAAGTTAGACAGAAAGAATCTTGTAGAGAAATATTTAAACAGAAAATATTCTAACTGTATTTTCACTATATGTATATAGGGTATTACTATTGATTCAAGGTAATCCCCATTTAACCACACAAACAGTGAAATTCATAAATATAACACTCGTACTAAGTTAGATTAACATATCAAAAGACATAACTCTAAGGCAGCAGATAAGAGTGCATATCAAATGGGAGCTAGCCTATACAATAAGCTTCCAGCTCATCTAAAGTTACTAACTGGGAATAAATACAAAATTGGAATAAGATCTTATCTATGTAATAAGGCCCTATACAAACTTGATCAATTGTAAAAATTTATGTATGAATGTACCTATTGTATTGACTTTGCTAGAAACTTGTATCACAAGCATATTGGCAATAAAAATTATTATTATTATTATTATTATTATTATTATTTGCTTAAATTTTTTTTTAGCCCTAGCTTACCTTGTCCTCCAGCAATTACTAATCTGGACAAACCAATATTCCATACAACTCATATCCATTAACAAAATAAACATCACCCCCACAGGTAATTACACTTATACAGCAGATTTTACAGCAATCTATAAATTCCAGCAGTAGGCATGCCCAGAACCCTCTACATGAAGTTGTACACAGTGCTTAAGTCCGAGTCTCTTACCAGCCAGTTACCTGACCATCAACCAAAACTTGTAGTCTCCCCTTATTTTCCTCAATTCACTACACTGCCAACTCTTCATCTTACTCCAGTCTCTTCCATACAACTCACACCTCACATTATGCAAAAAAACTTTTTCTAAGCATAAATTGTCAGCTTAAAAGCTATCCTCATCTCATCCAGCTTTCTGAAATACTTAGCCATCATCAACAGTCTTAGCAAAGACAAAAGCCCTGCCATGACAAAACTTTCTTAGAACCCAGACCTCATCATCCCCTCTGTGGAAAAGGGCTCAATCACAGTGACTATGAGGCTAAAACCCTTTATGAGTTATTAAACACTAGCACTTACTGCTGCCTCACAAAGGATCCTATACTTGTTGTTACCAACACTTCCTTGTAGACTATCCTCTTGTGTAGACTGGTTTATATTCCTTATCCTTCCTCATAGACAGATTTATTTTTCCAATCCTTCCTAACAGACATATTCAATTTCATTATCCTTCCTAACAGACAAGATCACTTTCCCTATCCTTCTTTATAGATGGTTTTATCGTCAATGATCATTCTTTATTATCATTGGTTAATAGCATTTTGAGTGTTACTGATAGCAATGTAAAAATGTGATGAGTTCATCATCGTCAGTGGTAGATGAAGTCAAGACCAATCACCCCATAAATGCTTCAAATAACATTTGTCTCCATTTGCTGCAGATAATTCCTTTTTCTTCTAAGTTGGTGGGTGAAGGCTAGGAAAGAAAATTGAAAGAATCTTGTGAACCCACATTGTACCTAATTTTATAGTTCTCATGGAGCAATCTGTTGCAGCTTCTATTGACATTGCCTAGGCTACTACTGGCATCTCTGCTGTGTTTACTATGGTTGATGCCAAGGCTTTGTTTGTGGAGATATTGATTGTGGCATCAGTGAAGAAGTCCAAAGCCTTTCTAGGCCAGAACTTTATGCATATATGTGCACTGATAATAGTACAAGGTATCTGCATCTATATAATGACTGACTCAGACACTAGCTATGCTGCTGACCCTTTACTATCTTTCTGGTGGTTGTGACTGCCTTTGCTCTGAGATAAAGCTGATTCTCCCTACTCCAGAATGTATCTAAGCCTGAAGAGTGAGCTAATATCCTCAGAAAGCTGTCACTCACTTCTTTTCATGCAGCACAACAAACACACTAAGAAATTTAACTAGTAAAGATGCCACACACTCAAAAATTTACAATTAAAACACCACTTATGATTTAGTGTAGGTGGTCATAAATTGATATATACAGGTTTGAAGGACAGTAGAAATGAGATAGTTATCTAAACCTTCTCCTCTAACTTTCTGCACATCCAGCCTTATTATTACATTTTTTGAAATTCCTCTATGATAAGTTCATGAGCTTATTATTCATGATAAGGCACATAATTCTAATTACTAATAGAGATATTAACAACTGACTGTCAACACATTCCTCATACCTGAAGAGAATGGAAATGCTTCTGTTGGAGCTTAATACAGAGAGTATCAGCTTTAAACCTGTCAGGGTTATGTTTTATGCTATGGTTGGTCCATAAAAGCTTATTCTGAATTTTGACCGTTAATGTGGCCTAAGGATAGATATTCATTCGATCGCCAACTAGCTGATAACCTCAGGTGGTGTAAGTAGGTTTTAAATAATGTTTTCTGTGGTACTTCAAGTAAATTTCAAACTAGGTATTCTTCAAAAAAAAAAAAAAAAAAAAAAAAAATCACTCAGTGACCAATCTACAGCATTGAAATTGTTCTCTCAAAATTAATAGTTTCAGGAATAAACCTTGATGCAAGCCGCAAGAAACTCCACTTCTGCACTATCAGTTACAGTGTGACAAACATGGCCGACGGTCTAGCCTCAAGTGTACCTATGAACTTTCTGGTTCTTCTTGACTTATTGCACCAAATGGGAAGCGATAGGATTTTTCTATCAAGAAAACTAATTTTCTTTCTGATCCACTTAAAATTTTAGTGAGAGTTAGTCCATTGTCTAAATGTTAAAATGTGGTAAACCCCAAACTTTCTATTGTATCTTTCAAACGAATGTCGCCATTTGTCTATATTTCTTGTTAATTTACTTTTTCCTATTCTGCCTTTAGTACTTTATGGAGTTTTACAAAAACATGCTCAATATGTTCAGAAAAACTTCTAATTTGTGTTAAAGATACTTTCATATATTACCAAATTATGCTACATTAAAACTAAAATTTGCCTCCCAAATTCATCATTTCTGTACAAAATCTTACAATGTAATTTTTACCTACCTTTTTGAAATTTTTACATAATTTACTTTACAATTCATAAATTTTTTAATGCTATAAATCTTTTCTTAAGTTTCCAAACTGAGCGTTTAGGAATTATTTTACTGTTTTCTTCAGCATCTAAGACTATGATTGATTTTCAACTTAAAAATCAAATATCTCATCTGTACTAATTAACAGCAAAAAGTGTCATATCTCATTTTAATCCTATAACTTAATGCACATCTGAACATGAAATAAGCATTTTCTATTTGAACATAGGCGAATATCTTTACATGGGAAATGTTTACAAATCGTAGTGATCGAGGAGCCTGACTGTTTACTTCTACTTATGACTTGAGAACTGTAAGAAAATTGTTTTAAAAATCTTTAGCAGTAGGGTTGATACTAGTTTTCAACTCTTTAAACTAACTTTGATAATTAATTAACAAAATTTAGGTTATATGAAAAAACTTTCAACAGCAGTCAAATATCCAGTAAGTTATTCCCACTATTTTTATCCACATATGGGGTGCTTCCAGTAACATTGAGAATCTGAGTACTATTAACTTGCTTGACCTCTTGTTGAACATTATCATGAAGCATTCAATACATAAGGTGTAATTAATTTTTCAGTTCCATATATGTGGATAAAAGAATACTATGTAAAATATAGTCACTGCAGACACAACCAAGTCTAATACAACAAGGATATATAGGCAAGTGGTTTCTCTCACTAACAGTTGGTTTCAGTCCATCTTCTTGCAGATTTCCCAATATCTCTCCTGCATCTGGATTAGCATTTGAAGATTTTTCATGGGATTTGGACTATCTTTATCCATAGAACTTGGTCTGTTAAGATATTCTATAGTTTGGCACAGTTTGGAGAAGTGTTATAACTTTGAGTTCGCTGAGGATGCCACCTGATCTGTTTCTCTCCCATAGTGTGTAACCAATGGTCCTTCTAATGAATTGCATCTCAGCACTCATTAGTCACCATTCATCACCTTTTTGTTATTTCCTCCAGGCCTCTCTGCCACACAGGAGGGTAGATTTTGCCACACTTTTATATGGCCTAGTACTTGTGTGTCATTGAGCAAGAGATGATCAAAGTTGCTATTTGTTATTTCTGTAACTTTGTGATATTTGATATTTTTTGTTTAATAACATTTTCTAGAATGTAGCTGAAGTTGCATGCCAGTTATTTAAATGCTGATACTTTCTTTGTTGGTGTGTTGTCCCTTAAAATTTTGGTCCCCTTTTTTATCATTCACAATAAGGGCCATATCTTTAGTTTTACTGACAGAAATCTTAATGTTGTACTCTTTTACTGTCATGTGAAGATTATATACTGATCTCTGAAAATTATCTGCAGATTCAGCAAAAAATGCTTGGTCATTTGCATACAGTTATGTGTCTAGTTAGTCTCTCTGTCTATCTTGATTTTTTGATGACTTTGTTTATATATATATATATTGAACAAAAGTGACAGCAGGCAACATCCTTGTATAACAGATTTTCTGTTTCTAATTATTTTGGTAGGTGTGAAATAGCCATCTGCAAATGATCAAAATTTCCAGAATCTGTTCGGTTCTTTTCCAAGGAGTGATCCATAAAATTTCTGTAATTTTGATTTATCAATGCTGGAGAAGATTTTATAACCAGTGTTAAGCAAGTTTATTCCTACAAACCATAAAGTTATTGAAATTTCTCACCCCACCTTTTTTATGAATCAAAATGACAATTGCCCTGTGCCAGTTTTGTGATGGATATTCTCCTCATTATGTGCTGTACATAAAATTTAACATACATTCCTTGAATTTCCTGTCATGAGATTTGAAAAGTTCTATATGGTTACCATTTTCACCAGAAGATCTGGTTTTTATTCTTCAAAATTTTTGCACTGATTCTAACTTTTTATAGTGAATGTAATTTTTGCTACTAGTATCTGATAGGGATATTATTTTCTTGAATAGTGCTTCATACCAGCTTAAGGATTTAGTCATCTATGCCATTCTGTACAACACACTTAATTCCAAAATCGTACCCCACAGTCATTGTTCTAGAATGAATGGAGATGTTGTTGTGACAATGTTTTTCAGGAATTGCTGTTACCGAATTCCATTTGTCACAGGTATTTAAGAGAAGGCTGGCAAAAAATCCACATGGCATGATATTTGGTTACTGTACAGAACAGAAATGTTTGAGAATCCTTGAGAATATGTTGCATAGGCAATAAATTGGTTGAAGAGAATATCAGTTCTCATTTTATCCCATTCACACCAAAACATTGGAGTCTGATTCAAAATATGCTCTTATGAGTTGTGCTAATATAAGTAGATATCAAAATACCATTGTAAAATATTTCATATCATCTGTTCCAGTATACAGTTGTTCTCAAACTTACAATCACACTGTTCAATATATACGTGAATATGCTGACAGCAAGTCATTAGTAGTAGAAACAGGAAAATGCAATCTGACCTTAGACAATTAATTTGTAATTGTGTACACTTCTGCAGTTGTCATTAATGTTCACCCAGAGAACCAAGGAAAGATATGCTATGTGTTTTACAGAAAAGACATACGTGGAGGACTTCAATTCACGGAGGTATATCTCAATAACAGTTCAGTTGGTTCAGGGTAAGCTAGGGCTACTAATAATCATAAAAGAATCGTTAAAAAAGTTACTTACCAACATTGGATTTGCACAGGTTTCTGAATCCATCTGTTTGATATTGCTGAGCTGAAAATGTGCTCAAGTTAGCCAGCAAGTTGCTACTGGTATGTATGTGTACAGTTTGAAGTGAAGGTTCCTCCTAATAACAAAAAATGAAACAAAATTTTTGCTGATACATCACAAAAAAAAAAAATCTTTATCTCAACACTAAAACTTCATTTTTGTAATTATTTTCATTTCGCATATGAATCTGATGCGTCTGAAAAAAAAAGTAAACAAAAACGGCACTCTTGAACAAAATTACAGCCTTTTTGGCAATGGAATCCATATTTATGTATATGTACTGACAGAAAAAAAATAATCAGTTGTTTAATATATAAAATTAAATGCATGCAATTAGCTAAAAAAAAAAGAGGAAAACTATGCTGAGTGAATTATAGAATTCTTTTGTTATTGAATCACAATAAATTTAAAGAAAATTAATTACAGGTGAGCATAATAATCTGTATAGTTTTGCTTATCAGTTTTATTCTTAGGTATTGATATAACATTCACAGAAGTACCTGAAATAATATCTACAGCAGATAATACTACTATATTTTAGTTGCTTTACAACCTTGTATAATGAAAGCTAAGGGGCAAATATGTCTCAACTTCCTTTTATTCTGTAAAATTCAATATGTTGTTCCCATTTTCATAGTGTAATGAGCTTAATATTCTCTTCTCTAAATTAGTTTCTGTTCTCACATACATACAAGTGACCCTAATTCTCCACTATCAATAGTAAAATCTTTATTGCCTTCATAAATATAACATCCACTTTTATTAAAAACAACTTTCTTGTTATTTTCAGTTAACTGTTTTACTGACCAAATTCCATGGTTAAGGCAAGTGTCTTTAATTTGTATATCACTATTTGCAGAATTATTACCAATAGTCTTGGCATTTAAAGAACCTTTTCCATATGTGTCGCCGTGCCATTTGATGTCACAACATATTCCGCAATAAGAATTTTAGGAATCCAAGAAAAATAAATTTTATCTATATACATGTAATTAGTAGCACCTGAGCCTATGACCCAAAAATCACTATTTAATGTAGCTGATCCACATAAAACACTAGTTGTCAATGCACTAGACAACCGTTTGTTCCTTGACTTTTTAGGACATACATTTGCAAAATGACTATCTCGTTTACAGATCAAACACTTGCCTTTGCAATTTTTGAATTATTTTCTTACAGTGTTTTCCATCTTTGCTGCCAGATTTGATATGTTTGCTACTAGATTTGACATCCATAGTTTTCATGTTCTTTGTGCTTTGCATGTTCAGTTCCTTCATGAATAATGCAGACTGTTTTGTGCCTTCATTGTCTTGTCATCTTGAAGCTTAGGCAAGAAGATATCTTTTCACTATAGTGCAAGTAAATCCGCTTTCTGGTAGATTACACAATGCTGTTAAAACATAATCCCATTTCTTGGAAAGGCCACACATAATTGTCATAGCTAAATCTGGATCTTCTATAATGTTGCCAACAATGGAAACATCTGCACAGTTCTGTTTATCTGTCCCAAATATAATTCCATTGAATCATAATCATTCAGTTTCAATGAATACAATATCCACCAGGGTGGTACAATTCAAAATTTGCTATTATGTGTTGAATACAGCCCTTCCAGATCATTCAATGATTTCTTAGCATTTGTTAAGTGTTGAATATGCATATGCTGTTCAGCACATAAAGGAAGTGTGATTTTGGCATAAGCTTAATTTTATCCAAATGCATAATTACTGCGTCAGCAGTCAGTTCTTCTTCTCCTGGTTAAAAAACTGTCCATGAATCACTTTCCATCATTACAATTTTCATTTGGGAACTCCACAATGAATAATTTTATACAATTCAAATTGGTTATAGTCATAGACCGGTGATAAAACATGTTGAATTGATTTAAACAACTTCTGTCTGCCATAACTGTCACATTAAGAATCCTTAGGCAACTTTTTTGAATTGAAACTACAACTTTTAACGATAGCAGAATGAATTTTATGGTCTATAATGCCTCGGCACAATAACTGGGCCTATAACCTTGTTATTATTAATTAAATTTGAGCAGATAAGCACTAAGTGCAGTGGTGCATAAAAATAAGCTGTAAAGCATGCGTTAATATGAACAGTAATTCTTTATTAACCTTCACACACCAATGCGAATTCCAACATACAATAACATAGACCAGAGAGAAGTGCAATGTATTCTTTAATCTCTATGCATTGCACAAATAATCTCTACAGTTCATCTAGCTTTCTTTTAAATTTTAAAACCAGTAGTAGCATGAACTTCAATCAAAGTATTCATTAAGGGCAAACACATGATTCACTTTTTTTTTTTTTTTGAGTGATGTGGTAGGGACAAGAAAAGATTTACAAGAAGAAACCAACCACTTTATTGGTACTGATGAGCATGTGACACAAGACCTTTTGAATTTTTAAACAATTTAGTTTAACTACAACGAAGTACATGCTCTAGAGTCAATGTTCCTATACACACATTTTTCATATTTCCTGTAACCGCTATTGAGATTTACTGAGCACTATTATTGAAAAGAAATAAAAAAAAAAAAACTTACTACAGAACCATTTCACAGCAAATCTCTTATGTATGTAACTAATTTAAAGCAATCAGCTAACAACAATATTACTACTTACTATAGCAAAGAACTGTCTTTTAAAAATCAAAACAAAAAATATATGGCACCATAATATGACTCATGCATTCACCTCTACATTTCTCAACTGTGTCTTGTTATTTGGTTTTCTTTCGGTAGCATCAGTGTCACTCTGAACATTTTCAGGTCGCCTTTGAGTTCTCTTCCGGGCCACAGCTCGAGATGGGGTGGCTGTTGGAACCTTTTCAGTGCCAGATCCATCTGTTTAGTAAAAATTTTCATTAGCTGATGTTAGGAAGGAGTGCTGATGTCTTAAAATTAAAGAAGGAAATATTTCTTAAAATTGATTAATAACAGTAAAGTGTGCAATAATGTTAACAGTGTAATACAGAGACCATTTAGTAGATGTAGAATGCATTTTGACTAGAAATGAATTAGTGGATTGTGGAAAATTCCACAAAATTTTAGTGCCTCCAGAGAATTAAGTAATTTATAAGTAATTATAGTAGGTGAAACTATGATGTGGACTTATTCCATCAGCATAATAAACACTGACAAATTTATTCAATTCAAGCTATTACTTCAAAATGTTTGTGAGGAAACTTTGTACATGGGAATTATGTGCATATGGGGGGAAGAATGTGAAGGACTTGAATTTGGAGAAATATATTGACAAAATTTATTAATTAGGAATTGAAATTAAATATAACTACACAAAGAATGACATTCACATAAACCAAAATCCTCATTTTCTACATTTCCTGATGTTAACTGAAGCTTATAAATTGTAATGTGATATGGGTTGATACAGGAACAGATATTTTTTTTTTTTTTTTTGCTTAGTACTTTACACTTCAAAGGTGGGAAAGAACAGGGGACAAGAAACATAAGGTAATTTGAGGGAACTATCCTGGTATTCGCATGGAGTTATTACGGGAAACCACAGAAAATGAAAATCTAGAATGCTGGATGGGGAATCATACCCACATCCTCCAGAATGTGAGTCCACAGTTCTGCTAATATAAGTAGATACAAAAAACCATTGTAAAATATTTCATATAATATGTTCCAATGTAGAGTTGTTCTCAAATTTACAATCACAATGTCCAGTATGTGCAAATGCTGACAGCAAGTCATTAGTGGTAGAACAGGAATATGCAATCAGACCCTATACAATTAATTTGTGATTGTGTACACTTCTGCAGTTGTCATTAATGTTCACCTGGAGAACCAAGGATAGAATTGTTTTGTGTTTCACAGAAAAGACATAAGTGGGGGTCTTAATTTTATGGAGGCATATCTCAATAATAGTGCAATTGGTTCAGGGAAAGCGTAAGGCCACTTTAATAACAACCATCAATAAAAATGTTACAAAAAGGTTACTAACCAACATTGGATTTGAAGAGGTTTCTGAATCCATCTGCTTGATATTGCTGAGGTGTAAATGTTGTCAACTTAGCAACCAGGTTCCTAATGGTATGTATGTTTACAGTTTCCAGAGAAGGTTCCTCCTAATAACAGAAAATGAAACAGAATTTTCGTTGATACATTAAAAATATCTTACTCTCAACACAAAAAAACTTCATTTTTGAAGTTATTTTCATTTCAAACATGAATCTTATGCATCTGAAAGAATGTAAGCATAAACCACACCACAGACACTTGAACAAAATTTCAGCCTTCTTGGCAATGTGATCCATATTTATGTACATAAACTGACAAAAAAAAGTATTTAGTGGTTTAACCTATGAATTTTAATGCATGCAATATGCTAAAAAAAGGAAAACTACACTGAGTGAAGATTAGATATCATGGGTTATTGAATCAAAATGATTTTAAAGAAAGTTTGGTTACCATTCACAGAAGTTGCTAAAATAGTATCAACAGCAGATAATACTACATTTTAGTTGCTTTACAACTTTGCATATAGAATGTTGAGAGGTAAATATGTCTCAACTTCCTTTTAATCTGTAAAATTCAATTTTTTGTTCCATTTTCAAGGTGTAATGAGCTAACTACACTCTTCTTAAAAATAGGTTGTTCTCAGGACTTACAATTGACCCTTATTCTCCATTATCAATTGTAAAACTTCTACTGTCATCATATTTGTAACATTCACTTTTATTAAAAACAACATTCTTGTTATTTTCAATTACCTGTTTAACTAATAAAATTACATGGTTAATTCCAGGCACTAAAAGTTTTTCTTTATTTTGTGTGTCACTATATGCAGAGTTATTATCTAAAATCTTGGCATTTAAAGTACCTTTTCCAATTGTAAGTGTCGCCATACCATTTTCTGTCACAACATTTTCAGCAGTAAGATTTTTAGGAAACCAAGAAAAATACTTTTAATCTGGATATATGTTACGAGTTGCACCTGAGTCTATGACCCAAACATCGCTATTTAATACAGCTGAGCCACATGAAACACTCATTGTCAATGCAATAGACAAACATATGTTGCTTGATTTATTGGGACATACATTTTCAAAATGACCATCTTGTTTAGAGATCAAACACTTCCCTTGGCTAATTTTGTATTACTTTCATACAGTGTTTTCCATCTCAGCTGCTATATTTGACATCTTTGCTTCTAGATTTCACATCCATAGTTTTTACATTCTCTGTTCATTGGCTTGTCATTTTGAAGCTTCCATAAGAAGATGTCTTTTCACTGTAGTGCATGTAAACATGGTTCCTGGTAGATTACAAAAAGCTGTTACAACATAATCCAATTTCTTGGAAAGGCCACACAAAATTGGCATAGATAAATCTGCATATTCTATACTATTGCCAATAAGGGCAAGATCTGCACAGTTCTGTTTATATGTCCCAAATATAAATTCATTGAATTATCATCATTCGGTTTCAACGAATACATTTTCCACCCGAGTTGCATGATATGAAATTTGCTATAATGTGGTTCGTACAACCATTAAAGCTCGTTCCATGCTTTCTTAGCAGTTGTTATATTTGAACATGCTTTTGCTGTTCATCACACACAGCTAGTGTAATATCTGCATAAGTTTTATTTTGTTTCGATGCATAATTACTGTGTCAGCAGTAAGTTCTTCTTCACCTCGCTCAACAAGTGTCCCTAAATCACTATCCATCATTGCCATTTTCGTTTGGTAACTACACAATGAATAATTTTATACCATTCAACTTGGTTATTGTCAGAGGGCAGTGATCAGATAAGCTAAATTGATTTAAACAACTTCTGTCTGCCGTAACATTCACATTAAGTATCCTTAGCCATCTTTTTTGAATGGATGATACAACTGTTAATGATTGTGCAATGAATTTTACAGTTTATAACACCTCAGCGCATAAACTGGGCCTATAACAGTTGTTATTATTAATTAAATGTTAGCAGTTAAGTGCGTATAGCAGTGATACATGAAAATAATCTGTAAAGGACAGCAATTATTTTTTTAATGTTTACATGTCAATGTGTTATACAACATACAATAAAATATACCAGAGATATTACAGGAAATGCAATGAATACTTTATTCTCTGTGTGTTGCACTTATAATCTCTTCAGTGCATCTAGCTTTCCTATAAATTATAAATTTTCAGACCAGTAATAGCATGAACTTAATGAAAAGTATTCACTGTGGGCAAAATTATTTTGCTTTTTTTTTATTTTTTGGTGGTATTGGGAAGGTAGGTGTGGCCAGAAAAAAATTACAAAAAGACACCACTTCATTTGTGCACATGAGCATGAGACCCAAGACTTTTTAATTGAAAAAAAAAATTAGTTTAACTGCAACATAGTATAAGCTTTACAGGCAATTTTCATACACACTGATTTTTTCCCATTTCCTGTACCCACTACTGAAATTTACTGAGCACTATTATTAAAAATGAACAAAATAACCTTGTCACTGAGCCATTTCACAGTAAATGTGTTATTGAAAAATATTTATATATCTAATTTAAAGATATCAGTTAACAACAATATTACTACTTACTATAGCAATGACCAGTCATTTAAAAATCAAAACAAAAAAAATATGCCACCCAAATTTGACTCATGCATTCACCCTTACATTTCTGAACTGTAGCTTGTTATTTGGTTTTCTTTTAGTAGCTTCAGAGTCGCTCTGAACATTTACAGGTCGCCTTTTAGTCCTCTTCCGGGCCATAGCTCGAGATGGGATGACAGTTTGAACCTCTTCAGTGCCAGATGCTTCTGTTTAATAAAATTCTTCATTAGGTGCTGGAGTCTTAAAATTAAAGCAGGAAATATTTCTTAAATGTTTATAAAAAATAGTAAAGGGTGCAACAATGTTAACAGTGTAAGAAAGTAACCATTTAATAGATGCTGAATCCATTTTGATTAGAAATGTACCAGTGGATTGTGGAATACTATCCACAATATTTTAGGGCCTCTAGATAATTAAATAACTGGTAATTTATAAGTTATTATAATAGGTGAAACTATGATGTGGTCTTATTCTATCAGCATAATAAACTCTGACCAATTAATTCAATTAAAGCTATTACTTCAAAATGATTTCATGGAAAATTTGTACATGTCAATTATGCACAAACTGGGGGAAAAATGTGAAGGACTTGAATTTGGAAAAATATGTTGGCAAAATTTATTAAATATGAATTTAAAGTAAATATCACTACACAAAAAATGACAATAACATAAACCACAATACTAGCCTTCCATACTTCCTTATGTTAACTGAAGCATATAATATGGGTTAATACGAGGACAGATAATGGATTTTTTTGCTTATGGCTTTATACTGCAGAGGTGGTAAAGAACTTGGGATAAGAAACATAAAATAATTTGTTGGATTATCCTGGTATTCACTTGGAGTGATTTTAGGAAACCACAGAAAAGCAAAACACTCATGCCTGAATGGAGAATCAAACCCACATCCTCCAGAATGTGAGTCCAGAGTGATTAAAATATAGATTTGTCAAAAATACTATTTTTTTTTTTTTTACAGCTAGCACTGCTGTCTTCATAATGTGCGGAAATCTTTGGGTGTTGTAAGCTCGAAGTCACCACCTACACCGGCATAGTAGAAGCCTGTTACTTCCTTTAAGCCAGTGTAGGCAATGATTTTAGTTTACAACACCTGAATATTTCGGCACCTGATGAAGACAGAAGTGCCAGGTGTCGAAATATTGAGTTTTTATGATGCTATCTGGTGGAACACCCATGAAGCTTACACTGAATTAGTACTTGGGAAAGTCTCCACTCACTGAACCCTTCATTATTAAAACAGGACTAATACACGGAGACAAACTCTATTGGTTACTAGCCAACTGCATCCTGGAAAAAATAATCCAGCAATGAGCCCATCAAATTAATCAATGAATCATATTAGGCAGAGGAAAATTAACGATAGATTTCCCAGCATTTGTTGATGACATAGCAATCTTAGTCTGTGACATCGCAACAGTCCAAAAACAAATCGAACTCTTGAAGGAAAGCATGGGAAAGTTGAACTACATGTTCCGTTTGCAAAAATAGAATTTATTAACAAAAAATCAAATGAGTCCTATACTTCAAGAATATCTGAAAAACAATCCAAGAAAATGGAACTGAAACAAAAGCCAAAAAAATTAGATACAAAAGGATGCAAACAGCTTATGGCTTAAAACAAAACATCTTCAGCACAAAAAGCATCCCCAAACACACAAAACTGTGACAGTACAATATAGTTCTTAAACCAGAATGTCTCTATGGACTGGAAGCATTCATTCTGAACAGGAAAACAGATACAGAAAATATTGGGAAAAATGAATTGAAAGTAAAAAAAATTGGGCCCAAAATTCACCGGAGACAGAAACAAACTCAGAAGTAATCATGAAATCTTACAATAAACAAACATTCACAGTGATATTAAAAAAAACACACTAACATTTGTCAGACACACCTAAAGAATGAACCCTGACATATTTACAAGACAAATACCAGCAGTTGAAATCTATGACACACAAAATACTAGCAGTATCAGATGCAATCAAATTGATTGTTAAAATCAAGAAAGATCTCAAATTAGCTGGAATCACTGCAAAGGATTTTAAAAAAAGATAGAAATTCAAATAAGGTATTGTCAATTAAAAATTCTTTCAAATTTTTCCTGAATTTATTCTTATCATCTGCTTGACATTTAATGTTTGTTGGGAGCTTATTGAAGATATGTATACCTGAATATTGGACCCGCTTTTGAACAAATGAAAATGACTTGTAATCATTGTGAAGATTATTTTTACTTCTAGTGCTATAGTTGTGTATTTCACTATTTGTTTCAAACAAAGTATTATTTGGGACTACAAAGGACATTAACGTGTATATACACTCAGCCACTAATGTTAAAATCCCTAACTACTTGAACAGCTCTCTACATGAAGTTTTATTGCTAACCCCACACATTCTTTTTACTCACTTTTGGGCTCTGAACACTTTTTCTCTATGGGTAGAATTGCCACAGAATAATATTCTGTATGATATTAAGGAGTGAAAATAAGCAAAATAAACTAGCTGCCTCATACAGAGATCACCTATAGCTGAAATTGTACGAATTGCAAATGTGGCTGAAGCCAATCACTTTAAGAAATCAGATATATGTACCTACCAATCTAAATTATAAACAATATGCTAACCTAGGAATGTCACACACTCTACCTATTGAATGGACTGGCCTGCAAATTTTATGTCTATATCTGGTGTTAATCTGTGTGATGTACTGAAACCGATTATGGTGGTGTAATGGTTATCATTCTGGCCTCGCATTCGGGAGGACGGTGGTTCGAATCCCCGTCCGGGCATCCAGATTTGGGTTTTCCATGGTTTCCCAAATCACTCCAGGCAAATGCCGGGAAGCTTCCTTCAAAAGCCCATGGTCGAATTCCTTCCCATTCCTTGCCCCCATCCTTTCCCGTCTCTAAAGACCTCGCTGTTAAGAGACATTAAGCAGTTAAAAAACAAAAATGGTGTACTGAATTGCATATACTAAGTTTTAACAAAGTTTAAAGACAAGCCATTAGCTGTAAACCATTTGTTAATAAGGTAAGACATAATTTGAAATATATTCTGTAGATAAATCTAAATTATTTTTAATTCCTATGTTTGTGAAATCTGCAAATTGGACAAATTTTGAGTTTTTAGATGCAACACAGGGTAGATCATTTATATATATTAAAAACAATAGTGGCTAAAATATAGAACCCTGAGGCACACCGCATCTGATTAACTCCCACTCAGGAAACAGTGGACCAATTACGGGAGCCTTAAAATTCTCCATTCACACCCCTTTGTTTTCTATTCAGAAAGGTAAGAATGAAGCCATTTATTAACAGCACCATCTATACCATAATAATTTAATTTCTGTATCACAATTTAATGATCTACAGAATCAAATGTCTCAGATAAGTCACAAAAAATACCCCCAGGAATTAATTTATCATTTATCCCTTCTAAAATATTGTCAGTGAATGCAAATATAGCTTGTTCTGTTGCATGACTCTTTTGGAATCCAAATTGTGATTAAGTTAGAATTTTATTATTTTAAGGTGTTCATAGACAATATTGTACAGTGCTTTCTTAAAAACTTTGGAGACGGCAGTTAGTAATGAAATAGGGTGGTAATTTGATACAGAAGACTTATCCCCCTTTATATAAAGTGGTTTAACTACAGCATACTTTAGTCTTTTGGAAAGGTTACCTCAAGTAAAGATACATTAAACAGACAACTTAGTATATTGCTTAATTCTGTGGAGCACAGTTTAATTAATCTACTGGAAATCCTATCATAACCACTTGAGTATTTGTTCTTAAGACACCTGATAATTTTTCATATTTCTTCTGGAGTCGCTAAATTTACAGACATAGTGTTTAATTTTTCTTGGAAGCTTGTTCTGACAAAACCCATACTTTGTGTCACTGAGCTATTGGCAGTAAATTTATCAGAAACAGATAAAAAATGTTTATTAAATATATCAGCAATTGAAAAATTAGATTGTACTGAATTTTCTTTTATAAAAATGCTATTACTGGTTTGATTATTTTTTCCAATTTCTTTTTTTACAATGTCCCATATTGTCTTAATTTTATTTTCAGAATTATGAATTTTCTGTATGTAGTGCATACTCTCATATTTTTTAATAACCCTTTTCAGAATTTGCAGCACCATTTGTAATGTGTTTTAACATTAGCATTATGACTGATCCTAGAGGCAATATATAACTTCCTTTTACAAATTCAGGCTGTTATAATGCTCACAGTCAGGGACGGCATTAGGATTCTCGGACCCCGGGTAAGCGATCTTAGGCCCTCTACACACCCCCCCCTCCCTCGAAGATATTTTTACTTTACACTTAGTTTTTTTTTTATATATATCTATATATATATAAACTAGCTCGTACCCACGACCTCGTAAGAATTTTTTGGAGAGAATTAAATATAGAAAGTTGTTGGTAATGAAGGATTGGTCCCAAACAATATCGAGTCGGAATAATATGACAGGAAAGCTAGCACTATATCATTGTACCGTCATACCTGTCTCTAGAAGAGAATCAATATCCAATATATTTCTGTCAACATTCGATAAGGTCTCAAAATTTCGTGACTACAACTGTTAATCATACTGGAAAAAATATCCTGTGCCCTTCATACAGATTTCCTTTAAAAATTTCATCACAACAATATAGCCATTTAGTCGTCAAAACGTAACAAAAAGACATACTTACTTCCGTATATTTATAATAATATTACTGTGGTTCACACTCACACACTGACTGCGAGCAACACCTGAGGGATCATTATAACGTAAAAAAGTGTACACCTACAACATTGCAAGACTTCCTACGATTTGCCTCGCATTGCACCCCTAACTTTCTAATATCTACAGTTTAACATTGAATCCGAATAACCTACGGCCCAGGCCAGACTCTTACGATGAAAATCAATTCTTAAAAATCTTAGCCTCCATGTAGATTTGAACTGGAGACCACGACGTTCATAAGTACGCGCTTTAGCCACTGAGCTGCCAGTACACTACACAGAAACACGGTACGGAGACGTCCATATCCAACGTGTCTGTCTATCGCTGTATTTCGAAGTTATGAGACAACATGTGTTTTTTAAACAGATAATTTTTCAACCAAATGTAGACAGTACTTTTCTCCTTGTTTCAAAGGATAAGTGTGCAAAGTTTCATTGAGATCAGATGAAAACTATGGATTTGTATGAAGAACAAACAAACAAACAAACATACATTAATCTTTATATATAAAGATTCAGAACATTTTAATACAAAAAATTTTAAAATTATTTGTGCAGACTTTAAAATTTTTGTTTGATTTCTATTAATTTAGGCACCCAGGATGGCGGGCCCCCCTTTGGTGGCCTGGGCCCCGGGTACTTTTGCCCCACTTAACCCCCCTAACTTTGGCCCTGCTCACAGTTGTCCATGGTTTTTGTTCTTTTTGAAAAGCACAACACTTTTTTTTTAAGGGGAAGCAACTTTCAAAGTAATTTAATAAAATGCTACTAAAAATGTTGTATTTTTCATTCATACCTTGTGCACTGTAAACATGTTCGCAGTTAGTGGTGCTGAGGCACTTTCTAAAACAAGTAACTGATTCATCATTTATTACACGCTGAAGTTTAAAAATATTACTGTTGGAGTTAGTTTCTATTGAAGTGTTGATAGTTAATAAATGGACATCATAATCTGAAAGTCCTTTGATAGATGGCTTGATTGTATAACTGAATTTTGAGGTAACTAGGAAAACATTATCTATAGCTGAGTGACTATTATTCATTATTCTAGTTGAAAATTAAATCACCACATATGACTATATTAACTACTTTTCTGCTTAAAAATGTTAATAAGAGTTCAAATTGGTTCAGTTAATACTCTGAAAATTTCGTTATTGAATTTTAGCCATCTAACACAGGTTTCAAAATGCTGATCAAGACAATACTCGCTAATACTTACTTCCTCAAAACTATGGCCATTTCTAACATAAGTAACAACTCCCCTCCAAGTTTTTTCTACAATAATGATAAGCTAAATTGAAGTCAGTTACATTTGACATATCTATTCCTGTAGTTATATGATGTTCAGACAGGCATATAACATTAATTCTATTGATAGAATTTAATTCATTTATGTGGACTAGCAATTCATCCACTTTGTTTGATAACCCTCTGATATTCTGATGTAATAAATTGATCCCTAAACAATTTTTAATTTTGGTATCTGAAAACTCATTATTGTTTAAACAAATTTCTGTTAAAACCCTCTGCCTAATACTTGACCCTAATCTAAAAAAGGAGCTAACACCATTAACAACAGGAATCTTTTCATGTGAATTTGTGGCCCCATTTAATCGTTTTGCTATCAGTTCTGAAAGAACCCCCTTCCCTCCTCAATTGATGTGCAGGCCATGCCTAGTATAACCACACCTATCACTAGCATCTACAGGTACCAAGCCCATGCCAGAGCCAATATCAGACATAAGAAGCTGTTCCACTTCCAGATTCACTTGCCCCATCTGTGGCTGATCACAATGTCTCAAGACTGATCCGAGTGTGGCACGTTGCTTCTGCTATTTTCTCCAGGTCATCTCTGATACTATATCTATCATTCCTGCCCAAACTATTTCCTGCTCCTCCCACTATCAGTACATGATCCTGATCTGTGAAATCCTTACACAAAGAACCTATATCTTCTATTACTTGAGCAAGTCTAGCACTAGGTTTAAAGAAACTCATGACCTGAAAACCTGATCCTAATTTTTCCTGCACCAAAGGGCCAACACCTCGTCCATGACTAATATCTAGCAGCAAGACTTTCTTTTTCCCTAATCCCTGCCTACCTGACTTAACTGCACAGCTTTTTGTACAAGTCTGCTGCTTATTTCCTACCCCTAAAGCTACAGAAGACTAATTCCTGTCTAACTCTGGCAGCAGGGCAAACCTATTTTGCACCACAACAACAAAAGAATCAGAAGCCCTTCTTGTTCTAATTGCCCTTTTTCCTGTTACCAGTTCTCAACCATCTGTATTTCCCTACCTGTGGAGCCTATCCAACTCCTTTCTAGCATCTATCAGTTCAGCCTCAAGGGTACTAATCCTTAACTCCTGTTCTAATATCTTCCTACATTTGAAATAGTATGTACAGAACCATGGGAGAACCTCCTCAATTTTCCCATATTCAATGCCACTACAATTCCCTCCCCAGTGAAACCATTTCTCACACCCATTGCAAAAATTCCTGCCCTCACTAATTTATGGTAATTTCCACACTTCTCACTCATGATTACAAGAAACTAAAAAAAAAAAAAAAAAAAAAAAAAAAAAAAAAAAAAAAAAAAAAAGTCACAATGCCAGAGAGAAAATTTGTTGAACTTAACTTTACAAAAAACTGTTAAATCAATTCACAAGTAAGCTTTATCTAAAGATATTTACGCTCTATAACAAAAATCTGATATTAAACTTAGCGTTCAAAAATGTAAACAAACACAGAAAATAAATACGGAACAGACCACAGCACTAAATAACAAATTCAGTTGACCGTAAGAAAGAAAAGTTTGGGTAGTAACTATGAAATCAAAATCACTTATTTTATTTTATTTATCAATCTTTTTTCATGGATCCCTGCTGAGGAAGCACCTCTGGGATGTGAAACATGTCATGGTTAATATACATACATACAATATGAGTCATAATCATAGTAAAAAACAATTATATGTTACAAATAAAAATAAAGACAATAAAATAAACATAAATTTTTACAACTGTGATTTGCAAAAGTCATATTGAATACAATTAATTGTTTTGTTCAAAATCTTGAATGGAGTTGCCAATAAGATAATCTCTCAGTTTTTCTTTAAATATATCTTTATTTTCTGCAAATTGTTTTATACCCTTGGGAAGTTTATTAAACAGATGTATACCAGAATAATTAAGTCCTCTTTGTACTAATGACAGAGATGTTTGTGGTTTGTGCAAGTTATTTCTGCTTCTCTTCCTTCTATAAAGGTAATGTAATTATCCCTCAAAAACGTTCTTAAATTCTCCTTTGGGGCCTTTTCAAACCTGTAAACGACCCTTTCTTTTTTCTTTTTGCGCACGGCTATTAATTTTACTGTAGCAATTACAGCTTTATGATCACTTATTCCCATGGTGGTAGAAATGTCCGTGAATAACTCAGGCCTATTCGTAACGAGAATATCTAAAATGTTTTCGTTATCGTTGTGGCACCGCGTTGGTTCAGTGACGAGCTGCTCAAGATTAAGATCTGAGAAAAGGTCAAGAATAATTTCACAGGATGTTTTATCCCGGCCACCAGTAACGTGGACGTAATTATTCCAGTCGATATACGGAAAGTTGAAGTCACCTCCTAGTATTATTGCATGATCTGGAAATTGACGAGCTATATTACTTACATTAGTTCTTAAGGCCTCAGCAATAGATACATCTGCATCTGGTGGACGATAGAAAGACCCTAATACAAGTTTTGTCCTAGCTACTTTTAGTCTAATCCATAGGATTTCACAGACCGTATCGATATTTATTTCGCTACACGACAGGTGTTTACTAACAGCTATAAATACACCGCCTCCATTGGAGTTCAACCTATCCTTACGGAAAACATTCATTCTATCGTTAAATATTTCTGCTGAACTTATATCCGGTTTTAACCAGCTTTCAGTACCTAAAAAAATATCTGCTTCTGTACTACTAATGATGCTTTCAAGCTCAGGCTGCTTATTACAAACACTTCTACAGTTAATAACGAGTACTTTTAATGGTCGAGACCGATTTACACTACTCCTAACATATGGTGCCGAATTTGATTGGGCTGCCCGTAACTGTGATCCCAGTTTCGGGTCTTCCTGCCTAAGCCTAAAAAATCCCCCAATGCACTCCACACGGCCCCTGCCACCCGTGTAGCCGATTCACGTGTGTAGTGCACTCCTGATCTATCCAAGGGAACCCTACACGACTCAACCACTTGCTCGACCTCTTATCATGCATTCTCATGAAGCATTCAATACACAAGGTGTAATAAATTTTTTAGTTCCATATGTGTGGGTGAAAGAATACTCAGTAAAATTGTGTCACTGCACACACAACCAAGTCTACAAAACAAGGATATATATCAAAGTGACTATTCTCACCAACAATTGGCTGAAGCATTTTTCTTCCTATCCAATGTTAGGCTTGGTGCCCTGTTATATTTTCACTCCTTCTTCTTCCTGATCTTCAAATATCAATCCCGCATCTGGATTAGCATTTGAAGATTATACCTGGGATCTGACCTTTCTTCATCCATAAAACATGGTCTGTTAAGGTATTCTGTAGTTTGGCACCTTTTTGAGGAGTGGTATAACTTTGAGATCCTAGAGGATGCTATCTGATCCTGTCCCTTAGGTTCTAACCACTTGTTCTTCTAATGAATTGCATCTCAACAGTCATTAGTCCCCATTCGTCACCTTTTTGGAGTATCCTCCTGACCTATCTGCCCTACAGGAAGTTAGGTTTAGCCACAATGTTAGATGGTTTAGTACTTGGGTGTCATTTAGCAAGTGATGATCAAAGTTGTTACTTGTTATTTCTGTAACTTTTGTGATATTTTTTTGTTTCATATCATTTTCTAGAACGTAGTTGAAGTTGTATGCCAGGTATTTAAATGCTGATACTTTCTCTTTAGGCGTGTTGGTTTTTGAAATTTTGATTTTCTTTTTATCTTTCCCATAAAGGCCACAACTTTAGTTTTACTGAGAGATATCACAATGTTGAACTCTTTTGCTGTCTTATGAAGTTTATATACTGATCTCTGAAAATTATCTGCAGATTCTGCAAAAATCGCTTTGACATCTGCAAACAGTTATGTGTCTAGCTTGGACTGTCTGTCTCTCTTGATTTTTTGATGATTTAGTTTATATATATGTTGAACAAAAGTGGCAACAGGCAACATGATCTAAATTTCCAGGATCTGTTCTGTTCTTTTCCAAGGAGTGGTCGATAAAATTTATATAATTTTGATTTAACAATACGGGATCAGATTTTATAACCAGTGCAGTGCCAGATTAAAACAGTGTGGGGCCCCTAGCAAATGAGTAAAAGTGTTTTCGCCATCCTGGGCAGTAGGTCACCTATCTGGTCTGATGGGGAGGCTTCCTAGAATCCTATTAGTGGTAGGGCCCCCTAGAAGGTGCAGGGCCATCTAGAAGGTGCAGAGTCCCCCGGTAGGCTTGGGTCCCTGTAGCATTTGCTAACTCCAGCTATGGTACATGACTAATCCACTACTCAACCAGTGTTAACCAAGTTTATTCCTTCCAAATACAAAGTTATTGAAATCTCTGATCTCACGTTTTTGGTTGTGCGAAAATGTTACCTACAGAGAGCATGTGGTGGTATAAAACGGAACGTAGAAGTCTGTTATTCTGTAGTATAATGTAAAGAAGTGTATTCTATTCCAAGTGTTTAGTAATAAAATTGCTTTTGAGTGTTCTTAGATGATACTGTTGTAATAGATATATTATTCTGTTCCGAGCTGTGAAACAATATAATGTGCCAACTTCTATATCTATTATTTCTGCTTGATGATGGGCATATTATTCATCAAGAAGAGCTAAAGTGCTCATACCAGCAAGATAAAGTGGGAAAACTTACAAGTAGCGGCTGTGAAAGGACGCAGAGCTGAAAATTCAGTTTGGTAAGGAAGAACCATACAAATCTTCAGATACAAGAAACAAAGGTAGGAGAATATACAGTTAAATATGAAAGAAAGGAATTTAATGGTGTAAATTGTTTCAAGAATCAGTTAAAGTAAAGAACGTTTTTGTTTAAAGTTGACAAACGAAATATTGTCTCTGACTGCATGTCGAAATAAGTTTGCTAAAATAAATTGCCAGTAGAAGAAATTTGAACAAAGTGTGCAATGCATGCTTATATACAGATATGAAATGTTAGTTTTGTATTTGTAACATGTTTTTGTAAAGATATTATGCATATTGATGGTGGTTTGTGTCTCTAATACAGTGTTGCAAAATACATTTCGTTTTGGTGGAGATTTTTTTTTTGGGTTGCCAGTCTGTAGTATTCTTAATTTTTTTAGTGTTTGAACTTATTTGGGGAGGGCATTATCCACATTGTGACAATTTTTTTGGTATAAAATGGAGAATAAAGATTTGGTATTAAATACAGCTAGATCAATTAATGGGACGGGAGGCGAAAATTGTAATAATTCGGGAAACTTGAATAGTAGTTTAGATTCAGGCTACGCATATTCAGAATAATCTATGTGTGATATTAGTGTAGAAAAAGTTCACGAGTCCTCTCCAGCTGGTGTAACGGAAAGGAAATTTTGCCAAGAAGAAAATAATTATCTGGAAACAATACTGGCAAGAATTTGACAGAGTCAACAAGAATTAAAACGAGAAGTGAGACAAGAATTGCAACAAAGCCGACAGGAATTGGAAAAGTTAAGCCAACAATATATAGAGAAAACACAAGAATTGATTTCACAGAATCAACAAAGAATGGAACAATAATTTCAGTAGTGGAGAAAGTAAAAAGATAATATTTGTGTGAGTGTAGACTTTCCCGGCGTAGTGATGAAATATAATCTTCACGGGTGTTCAGCCGGATGGTGTCAAAGTAACACGACGTTTCGACAGCAAGCTCGGCTGTCTTCATCAGATATCGGTGTCCGCTGGCTGTCGTAAGCTGGCTGTCACCGCGTCGACTGACTTGGCTCCTCGACGCGCGTCCTTATCTTCCTGCCCGCGTGGGGCGTTCGGCCAATCAGAGCATACCCGCCCCACCAGGGAGTGCCAGCGGTACCGGCCGGTGTGAGACCCGCCCCTGATTGGTCGATGGCTAGTCCGCGGATGCCCGCGGCGCCCGACTGGTGTCATTAGCCGCTTTGACGGCGTGTAGTGTCCTGCTTCGCTCTCGTCGGAGGTCGTTAATAATGGGCCTCCAGGCTTCGCTCAGGAAGAGCCCGCCGTTCCTTTTTATGTTCTGGTCGTTCAGTCGAATCTCCATTGCCTCCTTTATGACCGAGTCCCAGAAAGTGGAGGCCCTGGTCAAAACTACCGTTTTGTCAAACTCAATCATGTGCTCGTGGTCGAAAGCATGCTCCGCTAGGGCCGACTTTTCAAGCTGCCCCAGCCTTAGATGACGTTTATGTTCAGAAAGGCGCTCTTCAATGGTTCTGGTGGTCTGTCCAATGTACACCTTGCCACATTCACACGGTATGGAGTAAATGCCTGGTGTCCTCAAGCCTAGGTCATCTTTGACTGAGGGCAGTATGTCTCGTATCTTGGCGGGGGGTCGGAAAATACTTTTTATACCAAACCGCGCCAGAAGTCTACCAATCTTTCCTGATGTGTTTCCGGCATATGGCAGGAAGGCAAGAGTTTTTGGAGGTTCTTGTTGCTCCGATGGAGTTCTCGGTGGTTTCTGAGTAAAGTCCCGTTCGATCTGCCGCCGGGAATAACCGTTTCGTTCGAAAACCGTCCTAAGATGCTTCAATTCAACAGGCAAGCTCTCCTTGTCGGAGATAGCTCTCTCCCTTTGCACCAAAGTGGACAGCACAGAGTTGCGCTGGGCCGGGTGATGAAAGCTCTCTGTACCCAAGTAACGATCCGTGTGGGTGGGCTTGCGGTACATGCTGTGCGATAAAGTACCGTCAGGTCTTCTTTTCACCAGGATGTCCAGGAAAGGGAGGCACCTGTCGACCTCTACCTTCATCGTAAAACGGATATTAGGATGAATCCCGTTGAGATGTTTGAGAAATTCATGCAGTGCCTCAATGCCATGTGGCCACACAGCAAAAGAGTCATCCACATACCGGTTGAAACAAGATGGCTTGAGGGTGGCACTCTCTAGAGCCCTCTCCTCGAACTCTTCCATGTATCGGTTCGCTACCACTGGGGAGAGCGGTGACCCCATCGCTACTCCGTCGGTCTGTTCAAAGTATTTCCCTCCATACATGAAGTAGGTGGAAGTCAGTACGTGCTCAAACAGGTCTACGATAGCTGGTTCAAAATCGCGGCGTATCAGCTCCAGTGTGTCCCTCACCGGTACCCGGGTGAAGAGGGATACCATGTCGAAGCTGACCAGAATGTCCGTGTCTGAGACTTTTAACGACCGGATGGTCTCTATAAACTCCGTCGAGTTCTTCACGTGATGACCTCCGACGAGAGCGAAGCAGGACACTACACGCCGGCAAAGCGGCTAATGACACCAGTCGGGCACCGCGGGCATCCACGGACTAGCCATCGACCAATCAGGGGCGGGTCTCCCACCGGCCGGTACCGCTGGCACACCCTGGTGGGGCGGGTACGCTCTGATTGGCCGGACGCCCCACGCAGGCAGGTAGATAAGGACGCTCGTCGAGGAGCTAAGACAGGGACAGACTCAATTACGGTCCGCAACGGCTAGGCAGCGGACGGCTTCGTTGGAGGCCCGCACCGGCGACTATAGCAGAGCATACCGGACGACGACGGGAGAGACCCCAGCGAGAACGTCGAGAAGGCGGACGCTACTAGCGCACGCCAAAAAGCAAAGCAAATTGTCGTCCTCACAAAAAAGCATACAAAAGATTTGTAGTCAGACATAGGCAAGTGTCGTCCTGTTAGGTTAGATACAGCGGAATAGCCGCAGTGACAGGGCTGTTAGTCAGGGCAACTAGCAGGTCAGGGGCCCCTTCACGTGGGATCACCCCGCGCCTGCTGTGGCAAAGACACAGAAAGATAGGTTAGTTATTAGGTTAAGTCTATAGATAAGCTAATGAAATGTGACTTTTCGTTCCTTAAGCAAATTCTTGTTCCCAGCCCGCCTCGGTACCCGTAAGGGTTACCGAAGCCATGCCCAAATCCCCCCCCCCCCCCTCCTCCCGACAGCACCAAGGGCTCTGATGAGAAAGCTATGGAAGTAAACATAGCAACCATTCCAACGGAAAACATGTTTGCCCCGTTGGAAAACTTATCAGATGCCTCACAAGAGCGACTTGTGGCCAGTGAAAGGCAAAGCAACCCTCGTCAGCCATCGTTTCCCCCACTGATTGTATACCAGACAGCTGGATATGCTAAGCTGGTTGATGAAATTTATCAGAAAAAGATAGTCGAACAACACATGGAGGTTTCATACAGAAATAATTCAATTAAATATCAAGTAAAGACTGAAAATGACTTTAAATCTCTTTTTGACTTTTTTGAAAAGAAAAATATACAATTCCACTCATACGAATTGGATCCAAAGCGACAGCTTAAAGTTGTCCTCAGGCAACTGCCAAGAGACATAGATCCAACTGAAATTTCCCTAAAACTACATGACATGAAGTTCCCTGTAAAGCATGTCACACAGATGACGAAGTTTAATAATGAAACCAAAGAAAAAGTAAACATGCCACTTTATCTAATCACCTTGGAGAACACAACAGAAGGGAGGGAAATCTTTAACCTCAAAACCTTCTTACACCTTAGTGTTGCGGTTGAACTCTACCGCACACCAGAAGGCCCAACACAATGTCATAGATGTCAAAAATTTGGACATGGCCAAAGAAATTGCAGACTGCCACCCCGATGCGTGAAATGCTCTGGGGAACATTATACAAAAACTTGTAGTAAAACAAAAGATCAAGAGCCAAAATGCCACAACTGCCAAGGTAAACACCCAGCCAGCTGCAGGGGATGCCCTGCATATAAAGAACTCATGGCAGCCAGAAGGACAAGAATGTCTAAAGAAAAAACTGAAAATAATCAACCTAACACAGAAAATAGCAACAATAACCTAAAAGACAGCAGGGAATTTCCACCACTCCCTGGCTCTACCCCGCCGCCACCTGAAAACCCAACTTGGGTTAAAAATAGAAAGAAAAAAGAAGACAAAACCAGTTCAGACAAATCCCAATCCTCAGCAGCCGGCCATAGTGGGTTGGCGGAAGACCTGAGAGAGGTACTGTCCATATTCGTGGACGGTGGCTTGCTCGAACTGATCGCTGCCTTGAGGCAGGCGGCAGAGGAAATGAGGAAATAAAAAGACACGATAGGAAAGCTCACCAAACTAGCCAACGTATTCACGACAGTTTTTGCCCCCAACAATGGCGCAAAATAAAAAATTTAAGATCATGACATGGAATGCTAATGGTGTACGCGACCAAAGGCTGGAACTCCTCGAATTCCTATCTGAACATGACATAGACGTGGCACTTGTTGGCGAGACTCACTTGAAGCCTCATCACGACTTCAAGTTAAGAAATTACATAGTTGTACGGACAGATAGAGCAACCCCTGGTGGTGGAACAGCGGTGCTCATAAAGCAAAGACTGGCTCACAGAGTATTACCACAACTCCAACTAGATGACCTGGAGCATACACGCATTGAGGTCAGCATAGAGGGGGAAACGACACATCTAATTGCAGCTTACAACCCACCCAATAAGGTACTTACGGCTCCTAATATACAAGCGTTGCTAGATAAAAACCACACTGTCCTACTGGGGGGTGATCTGAACGCCAAAAACCCAGCTTGGCACTGCCGCGCGGCAAACAGGAATTGGCGAGGCCTTCTGAGGGTGCTGAACGACAACAATGACCTTGAAGTGATAGCCCCTCGGGAGCCTACCTTCTTCCCGAACAATGCGCTACACCGACCTGACGTACTTGACATTTACGTGACGAAGGGGCTGCGCTGGGCCCGGGAACTCTCGGTGCCTAATCAGCTCAATTCAGATCACAACCCAGTACTCCTGTCATTGCTACTACAAGAATATGATAATTTGAGACCCAGATTCAGATACGATACAAACTGGGAACATTATCGTGAAGACGTCGCACTCCACTTTTCCGAGGCCATCGAACTTAACACCACGAACGAAATAGACAAGGCTGTAACAAATTTCACAAATGTTCTGGAAGTATGTGCAAAGAATGTCACTACTAAACAGGAACTACCTCAGAGGCGCACTGACACACCTGCTCACATTGTCAGCCTGATAAAACTAAAAAATCAAACCCGGAAAAGATGGCAGCGGTGGCGTGACCCAGCAGACAGGAGAATGGTCAACCATCTAGCGGACGAAATTAAAGAAAATCTAAAAATACACAGAAGTGAAACATGGGAACAAAAATTAGCTGAAGTGCAGAACAACAGTCGCAAGATGTGGGCTCTAACAAAAGCTATAAGTAACACCAAGGAACCCATAAGACCGCTTCACGGCAGGCAAGGGCTTGTGTACGATCCTGAGGGCAAGGCACAAGCACTGGCTGACACACTCGAAGATCAGTTTCAAATCAACATCTCAGATGACGATGAGAGCGACGACCACGAAGAGCGGGTTATTCGTGAAGTCGACCACATACTTGCGACAGAGCCACGGATTGAAGCGCAATTAACAAACACAGGGGAGATTGAGTCTATTATCCGCAGGTTGAAATCGAAAAAGGCTTGCGGAAGTGACTCACTGACTCCCCTACAAATCATAAACCTGCCTCCACAAGCCATCAGACGACTCGAAATAATTTTCAATGCATGTCTAAGACTGAGTTACTTTCCTGGTGGTTGGAAGACTGCCAAGGTAGTGGCAATTCCTAAACCAGGAAAAGATAAGACATTCCCACAAAATTACAGACCGATATCTCTGCTACCAATCATTGCCAAAGTGTTCGAGAGAATCATTCTTGCCCATCTCAACACTCACCTTGTTAGAAATAACATAATCATTGGCCAACAGTTCGGTTTTAGGAAAGATCACTCAACCGTACAACAGTGTGCCAGGCTAGTGGAGTACATCTGCTCAGAAAAGCAGGCGGGAAACAGCACAGCAGCTATATTCTTAGATATTGAGAAAGCCTTCGACAAAGTGTGGCACGAAGGACTTATCTACAAACTACATAAGTACAAAGTTCCCGATTACATAATACACACTATCAATTCTTATCTGGAAAATAGAAAATTTTACATTAAATATGAAGACGAGGCAAGTACAGTAAGGCAAATCGAAGCTGGAGTGCCGCAGGTTAGCGTCTTAGCACCTATCTTATACTGCATAACATCAATGATTTGCCGCATATGGCGGGCAGAAATGTCCGTCTATATGCTGATGACACGGCACTTTACACCAGCCATAGAAACCTAGAGTATGCTGCACGGAAGTTGCAGCGGCATCTAGAGCTACTCACCCAATGGTGCAATTTATGGAAAATCAAAGTAAATGCCACAAAAAGCCAAGCCATCATATTCACTAGGAAGTTAAAGCTACCAAGATTCAAATTGCACATGGAGGGGAGAGACATCGAATGGCAAAAAGAAATTAAGTACCTTGGGCTGCGATTAGACAAACAGCTGACGTGGAGGTCCCACATAGATGAAACAAAGAAAAAAGCGAAAGCAAAACTTACCAACCTCTACCCAATCCTGAGAGGTGATGGTATAAGAACAGAAACCAAAATCATCTATCGTGCGATTGTACAAACGACATTCCTATATGGCTCAGAATTATGGAGCATGGCTGCCGACTGCCACATCAAAAAGCTGCAGGCACTGGAGAACAGAGCCCTGCGTGCGATAGTCGGTGCACCCCGATATCTAACAAATTGAAGAATCCATCAGGACCTCCACTTTGCCCCTCTAACAGAAACAATCAAACTAGCTTCGGATAAATTCTACTTCCGTTGCGAAAACTCGCCACACCCTGAAATTGCAGCAATAGGAAATGATCAAATAGAAGACCTCCCACCAAAACATCCCAAACAGACAATTAACAGACAATTCCCCTTTTGACCCCTGCCCTCCCCACCTCCAATAACTGTAAATAGCCCCCCTCATCGTGTAAATAGGACCCTTGTAAGCAAACACCATAACTATCACACCACCATTAGTAATAAGTAGGAATAGGTATAGGAATTACTAACGTTAGGTCCCCATATTAAAAAAAAAAAAAAAAAAAAAAAAAAAAAAAAAAAAAAAAAAAACCTCCATTAGAATTAAGTAGGTAATAGTCTTAATAGTCTTCAATATAACAACAAGCAAACTACCAGGATTTCTAATACTTAGCTTATGACAAAAACATCTAGAATCGTATCAAAATATAGATTTAGACATTAGAAATATGACCCCTGGCTATATTTGTTTTTCACTACCACAGTGTCAACACATGATGAACACAAGAATTGATCTAAACACCCATCTGTCTCAAGCTGACCACATGAGCAAAGTGATGCACACTCGTCAACGATTCGGCGATCCACAGCTCTTGAACAGCCTGTACTGCAAACACATAGGCACCATCTGTGGTCTCTGCATGAATAGCAGAACCATTCGAATTTCATTTATGGATTTAATGCTAAGAAAGAAATATGATAATAATTATTGGGTCTAGAGCTAACTTTTAAACTTATGGACCTCTAGTAATAAAAATCTTGAGACAGGCCCTGCAGTTTCATGTAGTTCCTTATTCATTAAAATCTTCAAACTTTGGAGCAATATGACACTAATAAAACATATAAGTATGAACTTTCCACTTCTGTCACTTGCAATTTGGAATTGAAAATCTGGTATCACTTTATATATATATATATATATAAATTTTACCTCATAACTTTTTTGTTACCAACAGTTACCAGGATTGTTAGCACATAGTAGGCTCCGCATTACCTCCATTAATCAAAAGAAATGAGCTGGATGGAACAGTAACGATATATTTTAAAATATTGTTTAAATTACACAGCTGATTGCATTGCATGAAATTGCATCCTTCATCTACGCTGGTATCTTTTATCACATTTTTCTGCAAGAGGAAATGTCCAGTGTGCGTTAAGCAGCCTACGTTAGTAGTGGATAGCAAAAATATGTTTTGGAACACTAAAATACATCCAGAAACTACTTTTCAGTTTTTTCTGTCACAGACAGTAATGACACCAACTGTTGTCAGCTGCGACATTAACCTAATGAGTATTTTTTTTTTTTTGTATTTATATATGGTCAGAAGTAAAATAACACCAAGCAAGGTAAATATAAGTTTTTAAGAAAATTTACAAATTGTCTGTTCGCTTAGAAAATAATAAACACAAACAAACCATTTAAAGTTAGAAGGGGTTACTTCTACTTTGATACCTGTAAAACATACATCTATATAGAGTCAGCTCATTCATGACAGTGATGCTTTCGATGTTCATAAAAAATGAAATTTTCATCTTGTTATTCTGAATAATCAAAAGAATTTATTATGTCATGCTTAATTCTTTTTAACTCTGCCAAGTTGAATACCAAAAGGGATTTTCTCAGTTCTGTTCAGCTACTATGTGAGTCATTGTATTCACTAAGTGGCGGCTAAACATGAGGTTTATGCTCATACATTATACAATGGGCACATGTTGTAAAGTGATTCAGAACAATACTAAGAACCACACGATTACAGAAATTTTAAAAGCCTTTAACTCCTTAATCTATGGACAGTACTGGACAAGGAGTAATCACTGCTTCAGGTGAACAAGAGAATTTGAGTGAGGAAAGATAGCTCTTAAAGAGATAAACAAAATTTGTAAATAGTAGGCCCTACTGTTCAATTTCTGCATTCTACCCTGATTGGTTACAATGTTCTGTCTCCAAAACCAAATAGCACTGCTGAAAACCTTTTCAACAATTTCTTCTCCTGTACCTGATAGATACATTCATTAAACGGTCATTAAATATTTTCCATCATGTTCAACATTAGTTTTAATTTCTGATTTCACACCTGGATGGTGGGATTTAAACTGTTAGTATTTTTTCTGGTTTTTCTCTGAAATCTTTGAGAAACAGAATAATATCATAAGTATCGATTAGGCTGATACTTTATTATGTAGATCAGGTATACCAACGGGTGCAAATTATTTTACAGCATTTGCTAAGTAATACTGGTAGTTCATCCACCAATAACATAAATGTATGGTTTTTAATCATGAAGTTTCTATAATTTTTATGAGTGATCTGAAAGTTCGAACTGGTAGTCCTACCTTTGACACAATGATTTAGTATACTTCCTACAGGAGGATCTAAACAACCTTCGGGATGTAGACTTAGTTTTATTTTAGATTTATAGCTGTAACCCACCACTTTGTTCGAGATTGTAAAGAACTTTGATTGATAGAAACCACCATAGTGCACAATGAGAGACTTGAGGCTCCCACCATACACAAACAACAGTGGACTGCACTTGGTAGTTTTGGCAACAGAGGTAATTTAGGGACACACATATCTATTTTTATATTAATTTCAACCACCATATCTATCCCACCCCCACAGCTACTGACATGCAATCACCATAGCACATCATCAGTGAATATATGCCACAACCACTACAAACACCTGTGGTCTGCACTAGGTACTTTTGACTGAAAAGTGAAATAGGGAAACACAAGTCTTTGGTCGAAATATCAAAGGCCCCAGGTCAACCACTTTCAACCATCATAACTCCACACCCTAACCGCTATTGACATGCAACCACTAGAGCATGATTGGAGACTTGAGGCTACTGCTACACACAAACAACAATGGTCTACGCTAGGTAGTTCTGGCTGGAAAGTGAAATATAGGGACACACAGGTCTTTCATCAAAATATAAAAATGCCCTTCGTCAACCAATAAGATAAGAATTCAGATTTTTTTAGAAAAGCACAAAAGCTAAAAGCAGCTATGAATGAACATAGATATTCAAGTTTTTTATTAGCTCAATAACTTACATTATCCTCAAATGGACCAGTGAACCCGTTTTTAATATATAATAATTTAGTACTTGATTTTTGATGAGTACTAGCAGACCACACCACATCAATTAAATACTATACTGAATCTGACTGCACACAGAGCTAATGTCTATTCCTTATTATTTTTTGAAAGTCAGTTTTATTTTCTTACCATATAGTAACTAGCTACTTGTTCTGTACAAAATGGCATATAAGATTTATTTCTTTTTTTACTCCATGTCAACAACACCTAACAAACAGTTCAGTTTGTAAAATCCTCAAAAGGCTGCGACTGGAAACAAACCGCCGACATCCATAATGTGCATGCCACTGGCTGGACCCGACTCTGCAATGAACTATGAACGGTCTGGATTGTAAACTGCATAAGATGGATGTTCAAGTGGCAAAAACATTCAGCTACACATCTGACAGCCTACCCTCACACTTTCAAGTCACCACATAACTTCCCTGTTTATTTGTTTCAACGTTAATGTTCAGAAATATATTTATATTGTCAAAGCTGAGAAAAAATATGCAATGACTATTTTTGGTATCAAACAAGCTTTTAAAGTTACAGAATTATAGTATCTATGACATGATACAAGCATTTTATTTTTAACTAGTTAATTCTTCATTAAAACCTTCAAACATTGGACAGTCTTACACAAGTGTAAAAATCAAAGCACGTACCATACCCAGTATACTATTGTAGGTGTTACCCATCTACAGAAAATTCCAGGGAAAATAAAAGGCATGATATTCTGTTGCCTCCCACATGGGGAAACTATTCGTGAAACTGTAAGTATGGATGACTATGATTGGGTGCGTGTTCAGTGCTGGGTGTTGTTTGTGTTGCAGATGAGAGATGAAATAAGTGAGAGGGTGAATCACATTGCCCACTACTCTTCCGAAACACATCAATGGGGCCACCACCTTAATGTCCACTTCTGGCGGATGAATCACTGTGAAAAGCATGGTGTGCCCTCACTCCATACACGCTACAGAGACGTTTGGGATTTAACCCAGGACTTTGATACACAGTCTGTTATTAGTAATAATGCACCAACGAAGCTCAAATCAGCTAAAGCCATATTAGGCGCCAAGCACCATCCTGGTTTATAATGACACGAGTTGAAGGAATTGGCTATAGAAGTTTATTGTTTAAAAATCAACCTTTCACCTCTGTCACATGATGTTTGGTGTAGAAGCGTAATTTCCACTGAAGTAGCTGACTCCATCTCATACTACAGCAGTGCATGATAAACTTACTGTATCTTTCAGATTAATAATATATGAATCTTATGAGCATAACAGTATGAAAAGCATCCAATAAACCTTTAATTGCAAGTTAATCTCTTAACAACAGAATCTTGAGAAAAACATGTAAAATGCCGACACCATGAAATAGATTTCAAATATCTTATATAACTTTCTGAAAGACATAGAAATACTTCCTTTAAATTAAAAAAATAATGTATTCCTCAGCTCTCCTTCAAGCAGTAACTGTGAGTCTAAAGCTAACATAAAGCCAAGGACATAGTATAACATTTCTCCTAACCAAAAATGATTTGATGCCATTCCATTACAGGAACGATTGAAAGTCAAATTTAAATTTTCATTTGTTAAAAACAAAATACTAGCTTTATATGCCAACTATTTTTTTTAAGGTTACAAGTATGAGATATGCTTGATTTGACAACAAGTAGTTTTTTTCATCTTATTTTGAGGTCATAATTCTCTCGACTGGTTCGGTGCAATCCTCCATCCCATCCTATTTTTCGCTAATCTCATCATCTTAAAATACCCCTTTCAATCCACATCCTATGTTACCTGATTCTTATATTGTAATCTCTGTCTTCCTCTGCAGTTCTTACTATCGACTGTCCCCCCCCCCCCCACCCATCCAAACCAAAATCAATCAATTCCGCATGTCTTAAAATATTACCCACCATCCTGTTTCTTCTTTTTGTAAGATGCTTCCACAAAGTTCCTTCCTAACCCATCATTTCCAGAACATGTTAGTTTTGTGTCCACTTAATTTTCAGTATCCTTCTATAATACCACATTTCGAATGCTTAAATTTACCCTTTTTCTAGCATTCCTGAAGTCCATGCTTCACTACCATTAAGTGCTGTGCTCCATACATACAATTTTAAAAGCTCTTTCTGAGTCCCAGATCAATATATGAAACCAAAAGATTTATCTTTTTCATGAAGGCTCTTTTTGCTTAGTACTACTCTCCTGTTAACACCATTCCTGCTTCAGCCATTGGTTGTAATTTTACTTCTTAAGTAACAGAATTTATTTACTTCTCCTTTTATATCTGATTCCATTTCTTTATTTAATCTACTATTATCCCTGTCATTTCTTTTACACTTTTGTATTGCTTTCATTTGTATGTATTCCAAAATCTTCCATCAGTATTTTGTTGATGTCATTCATTAACTCTTCTAGATCCTCAGTCTGTTCTACTAACAGGACAGAGTCATCAGCAAATCCTATTATACTGACTTTGTTATCTTGAACACTTACGCCTCATTCGATGTCTCTTTTATTTCTTTTATTGCTTCCTCCTCATTTAAGCTGAATATTTATGGGGTTAAACTACAACCTCATCTGACACCCTTTTTAACTGATGCATGTGTCTCATGACTCTCTTCTTTTATTATAGCTACTTGACTCCTATACAGATTATCGATATTTCTGACCTGACATCTTTAAAATTTTGAACATCTTGGCTCTCCTAACATTTATTATAGCTTTTTCTAAGTCAACAAGTGCCATAAATATATCTTTGTTTTTCGTGACCGGTAAAGCCAGAATTGATTCTCTTAAAGCATAGTTTTTTGTAAACCAAAACTGTAGCTACTGTATATTTTATTACAACTCAGCATGTCTACGTTATAATGCCTGTCTCAGAATGGAAGTTTTGCAAGTATAAATACTACAAAGTCTTAAATCATTTAATTAGACCATACTAGGACAAAAACTGAGGTTTGAAATGGAAGATCAGTGCTAAAATGTCAATGTGGGAGATCAGCATCAAACAAGAAAACAAGTATTAAAACGCTTTGTAAACACTATGTTTCTGTCTACTACAATATTTGAGATTTGCACTCTAGTTGTGGAGACTAATAGAGCCGATTTATAAAACATTGTAACAATTTGCAGTGTTATTGCTCAGCATGATACTTTCATTCCAGATAACCCCTAATCTTTACTGAAAGACATACTCGAAAAAATGTGAAAACAATATAGAGAATTAGTTCATATCCATGTTGAAATTTCTAATTTTACCACTTTTTATTGAAACAGCAGATTTCTGTAATTGGGCAACTGGTTTGAGCTCTTTGCTCAAGTAGAATGAGAAGTAGGATTCATATTTTAAAATTTCCGCAGAAACATTGAAATGTTACTAGTTTTGTTACTAGGAAACTGATCAATCCTGCTCCTGATTATTGGTTTAATGTTACTTTATTAAACAACATGACCAATATAACAACATCTCTAGATAAGAGGGAGATTATATTCATTTAAAATTTGAGCTATGATTTTTTTATATTGTTTTGGAAACCTACTCTCTCATTAGATCATCTCCCTCCTACAATTTTGAATTTTGTTTTACGCACATTTTTCAATGATTTTATGGATGTATCATTGACCAAATGTGTAAAGTAATGAAAAAGTTAAAGTAATGGGTGAGTGGTAATACTATGGCTTCGCAATCAGGAGGACATTGGCTTGAATACCCATCTGGCCATCCAGATTTGGGTTTTCCCTGGTACCTTAAGTCACTCCACTTGAAGGCCTGGATAATTCCTCTCAAAGTCCATGGCTGTATTCCTTCCTGTTCCTTTCCCCTAGTTTATGTAGTTTTGTTGTGCTAAAAATTCTATATCCTTAAACATGGCCATTCACTGCTTGCCCCACACATCTCAGGATGTGTGTAATGTTCTCAGAAGGAATTGGTAAAACCAATAGCTAAATAAATCTCCTTATAGTTACATGCTAATCATTCAGAATAAAATTATGCATTGAACCTTCCTTTTTGTCGCTCTTTATTGCAATCTTGTTAATTACAACTTTAATGATATGTTTCATGATCTGAATATAGTAAAAGTATAGCTGGAACCTAATTTCATTCGATATGGCTGAATATGACAGCCAATCCCTGGACAGAAAAATGCATTACCTGTCTCGGGATTGTCGGTAGCCTTTTGCTGAAATGTAGTGGAAGATTGATGAACTACTCTGCCAATAAGAATCGTTAGTGGGTGGAGTCTTCCTATTTTGATCCAGGCATTGAAATAAAGAAATGAATTACAGATGGCACTGCACTGAACACCTACCAATGGGATCATACATTGGGTGGAGCTAACAGAGTTGCTTCATTTTCCTTATTGTCATGTTTTATAAAATAAGGGACTTGGTTTTACTATTTGAAAGTAGTCAAGCTGAGACAGTCTTTTTAAGAATCAAAAGGAATGGAGCAGAATTGGTTATGACTGTTGAATTATAGTTATGTTGAGCATTCTTCACCCCTCTTACTTCTCCTGTCTTATGATTAACACCAAAGTTTGTATAATCCACAATGACAAGGTGTGTGGTTTGTAATGATAATATTGTTGTTGAGAAGGCTTCAAAGAAGGCAGAAATTTTGGCTTCATTATTTTATTCGTGAAAATCAGACGGATTCAGATTTTTGCTACTGCAAGAAATTGAAAAGACAATGAAAAGTTCCAGGAGTTTTAAAGGAAATCCAGAGAATCATTCAAGGAGTTGGCTGAAATACTTCATACAAAAATAAGGAAAAAATACACAAAATGGAGGAGATGAATCTCAGTAGAAGAAAGAATACTGATTTCTTTCATATAAGATGTTTTTGTAATTATTATAATTTCAATTTTAGGATTCAGATATTTGATGTGTAGCAAATTTTTTGGAAATTCCTGTGGTTGTAGATTAAGAGAGAAGAAAAAATGAAATATAAAACAATCACAAAATCAGTACCTCCGAACACTCATGATGAAACATGGAACTTAAGGATTTATTTTACCAAATGTTCAAGTAAAAGTAATCAAAGTTCCAAATTTGATTGAATGTTGTAACTTGCAGAATTACATCAGCAATGATCAACATTGTGGAAACTGTATGTGTGTTACCTTAGAAAGAGAGAGGGCTCAAAGACCGAAAACACTCAGTAAGCGATAAAAATGACCACAATGTGTTGGGTGTCTTTAAAATGACCACAACATGTTATTTGTCATATGGCACTGACAAAAAAGCCAGCTTTGTGGTTAGCTGAAACAGGGCACCACATTAAATCGCAACATGGTTCTCATGATATTTGACATCATATTGTATTTACTATGAAAAGTCACAATACCCTCTGAACATTAGCTGATGCAACCTCAACACAATGAGCAGTATCTAAATACATATTCTGACTGTTAATTAATAATAAGGTGATGTTAAGAAAATAAAATTCTCCTTTTTATGACTGCAACATAATCAGTAATTTTGTTACCTACTTCCTTAATTTATTTATTTTATGCTGATAGATCTATAAACATCAAGCAAAACTTAGTCTTATCTTAATTGATAAAACCAGCTGTTAGAAATTTTTAATGGTTTCTGAGGTCGTTGGCTATATTTGAGTGTTTTGTTTGACTTTTGTCTATAGCCTTCTTCCATTTTGGTTGTTGCAATAAGTTTTTGTTCAGTGTTTGTTCTTCTTTCTGGATTTTCTCAATTTCCCTCTTAGAGTTTAGTGTGAGTGTTTCTGCAGTGTAGAGAACGTTGGGTTTAGTAACTGTATTGTAATACCTAATTTTTGATTGGATTCCTATATTCTTTTTGTTGTAGACATTGCAGGTCTGTCCAAAGGCCTTTTTAATCTTGTTGCTGTTTTGTTGTGCCTTCTTTTTGAGTCTTGTTGGACTGATAATTTTGCGTCTAACTCCATTTTTTGTCTCGAATTCTTTGGAAAGATCTTCAATGAATTTTACTTTGTTTGTGGTGTTGGTGAGTGTCTAATTGATTAATTCTCTTGATTTATTGTCTAGTCCACATTCCCTTAGGATGTTCAGTAGGCTTTTCCTGACAATGGAGTCATCCGCCTTCTTGAAGTCTACGAAGGTGCATATGGTTTTCTTGTGCCTAACTGATCTGTATTTTAGAATGGTTTTCAGATTAAAGATTTGCTCTGCACAGGATCTGTTGTGTCTGAAGCCTGCTTGGTGCTCACCAATTTTGTGTTCTATTTGTTGTTGTACTCTTGTATGGAGGCAAGCAGAGATAATTTCGTAGGGGACAGATAGTAGAGATGTTCCTTTGTATTTGTTCACATTGGTACACTTGCCTTTTTTCTTCCAGTCTTTTGTGGATTCGTTTGTTTCCCAACAATATCCAATGATTTTGGTTAGTTCTTGGAGTGAACTCTGAACTAAATTTTTAGGAATTCTGCCACTATGCCATCTTCTCCTGATGCTCTCCTATTTTTGTGTTTCTGAATATACTCTCTGAATGCTTCTAGTGTTGGTGTTGGTGAATCCGGATTGATTTCTGCTAATGGTTCTGAGAACCCTTGAATTTGTTCTGGGCAATTTAGCAGTTGCTCTTGTAAGTAGCGAGGATTTCACAGTTTTCTTTTGTTATTTATTGCCAATTTTCCATTTGTATTTTTAAAGCAAAGACTTTGTGAATAGAAGCCCTTAATTTTGTTTTTAAATGTTCTATAATAGTCTCTGACATTATAATTTCTTTATAATTGCTGAATAACTTTCTTTTATTGAATCCACATGTTTCTTGAATTATTGTCTTCTTGTATTTCTGAGGGTTTCCGAGGCTAGTCTTCCATTTTCATTGAATTCTGTTTGTTTTTTTATGGTGATTTGTAAGCGCTATACTGCTTGTGTTCAATTCTCTTGTACTCTATTACTTCGTTGAATTGTTTGTTCCACCACTGGTGTTTGTACTTCTTTTTTGATGGAATTCATTCTTTAGCTGTTGAGGTGATTTTATCTTTGAATTCTATCCAATTATTAGTGTGTTTTTCATCTCACCTCTTGGTGATTTCTGATGACTGTAGCTTGGTAAGATCGAATTTGGGTATTGGTGTTATTTTTCTGAAGCAGTTTTGAGGTGCATCCTGATCTTAACTCTTGTGAGGTAGTGGTCAATGTTTGCCCCATTTCTGACTTCAACATTGCTGATTTCTTTCTTGAAGTTTCCTGATATTGCTACATAGTCAATTTGGGATGCTCCGATTGAGTTTACTGGTGATCTTCAAGTCATTTTCTTGCTTAGTTTCTGATGAGGTAATTTAGACATCAGTTTTTTATAATGGTTAATAACATGCCTAAATTGATTAATTCGCAATTGAGGAAATGGCCCACAATATCCAGTTGATGATGTAGACATGTTCCTGATGTTGTTATCTTGGAATAACTCCACTAGCCTGATTCCATTCCTGTTGGTAAATCTGCGGGCTGGGAATTTTCTGATGTTTTCTTGGTAGTCTTCCTCTCTGCCTAGTTATGCTTTGAAATCTCCGAGGAGGATTGTTACATCTTTTTGTGGTATTTTGGTGTAGGTAGTTTCTAGTTTGTTCCAGAAGTTTTCTACATCTTTTATGGGTTCTTCTGGTTGTCTATGTTTGTTGGAGCATGTGCGTTGACGATGGTATAGTGCTTGTTTTTGCTTCCTTGATTTTAATAATTTTACCCTCAATTTATATCAGACAATGATTAAATATATATGAATGGTAATTAAAAAGAGTGTTCTAATATCTTACCTGATTACTAATTACCTGATTACTAATTAACATTCAGAAAATAAGTTACAACCTGCCACTCGTATTTTGGTTGCATCAGCTAATATACAGAATGCGTTGCAGCTTTTCTTAGTAAACACAACATATAGTTTTCAAATCTGAGGGGCATTTGAAAAGTCTGTGCAAAGTCCGAGAGATGGCACCACCGGCGTGTATCAAGGTCAGATTTAGTTAGTAGCAACTCTTGAATGAATGCACACCAAGTTTCAGCCATATTGGTCTATTTCTTTGTGTTTGGCATTCGTGTGAATCAAGGAAGTCGAATGATTTTTAAGAAATGGATGAAAAAGAATTTCGTGTGGTGATTAAACGCTACTTTATGAAAGGCAAAATGCCTCAGGAGACTAAAGAGAAGCTTGATAAACATTGTGGTGACCCTGCACCTTTGATTAGAACAGTTTATAAGTGGTTTCAAAATTTTCGGACTGGCCATATGGGCACAAGTGACGCTGAACGTTCTGGATGGCCTGTGGAGGTTACGACTCCAGAAATCATTGATCAAATCCGTGATATGGTGATGGATGACAGAAGAGTTAAGATGCATGAGATTGCTGGTGCTGTGGGTGTCTCGACTGAATGGGAACATAATATTTTGAATAAACATTTGACATGAGAAAGCTATCCGCAAGATGGGTGCCGCGATTGCTGATGCTTGACCAAAAACGGAATTGTGTGAAGTGTTGCAAGGATGGTTTGCAGCTGTTCCAGAAGAATCTGGAGGACTTTAAGCATCGTTTCGCCACTGTGGATGAAACATGGATACATCACTATACTCCTGAGACCAAACAACAATCTAAACAATGGGTTACCAAGGAAGAATCTGCACCAAAAAAGTCGAAGACCGTTCCTTCGGCCGGAAAGGTTATGGCGACTGTCTTTTAGGATTTGCAAAGGATAATCCTCATCGACTATCTGGAAAAGGGTAAAACTATTACAGGTGCACATTATTCATTGTTATTGGACCATTTGAAAACCGAGCTACAAGAAAAATGCCCACGATTGGCCCACAAGAAAGTCCTTTTATATCACGACAATGCACCAGCATACGGCTCATCAGTTGTGGTTGCAAAATTAATGGAAATAGGATTCCAACTCTTTTCACATCCCCAATATTCTCCAGACTTGGCTCCCTGTGACTGCTATTTGTTCCCCAATTTGAAGAAATTGCTGGGACAAAGATGTTATTCAAACAAGGAGGTGATTGCACAAACTAATGGATATTATGCAGACTTGGAAAGATCCTATAATTTGGAAGGGATCAACAAACTAGAATATTGGTGGATGAAGTGTTTAAGCCTAACAGGAGACTGTCGAATAATAAAAAAGGTTTACCCTAAACACGTAAGTAGTTTTTATTTTTTTGCGCTGACTTTTCAAAGAACCGTCCTAAGATGTAAGCCACAACGTGAATTTTGTGTTGTGGCCTTTTTATAGGTAGCCACAACACCTTCTCACTGTTTTTGTCATTGCTACAATATGAATAAGGTTTCGTGGGCATTTTAAAAAAACCACGATGCGTCATGGTTGTTTTTTTTTTTTTTTTTTTTTTTGCTAACTGAGCTGTTTTGGTCATTATGTGTGATATATACAATACATAATTACAAAAATGATCAAGAAGAAGACTTTGACTCTCTTTAGTCAAAGTAAGTGAATATCATCATGTAACTATCTATTCCAGTATTGCCTAACTCCAAATGTGGCATTACCTTGGCAATGCAAATATTGACTGAATAATATTGAATAAAGAAATAACATTACCTGTTAGTGAGTCATATACCTGGTTAATTTCTTTTGAAATCAAATTTAGTAAACAAAGAACTACTTGAAATATTAACAATGTGGAATGATATTTATACACAGAAATGAACATTACCTACTGTAGCCAGTGATAATGTATAGAGTTGAAAATTTTACACAGTAAGTGATAATAATTAATAATTTTAGTGAACATGACAAATGTATCAACTTCTGTGGCTAAAACTTCTTATAATCTATCAAAGTAATCATTTTTTAAAAAATATGGAAAAATTTTGTTATATATACAATATATATATACAATACATCAGATAGCAGTCTGACATAATTTCAACTGAACTTATGACTGAGTATATACTGAGTTGTCAGACATGAGTCGCACAAGCTTTGGTACGCAACTGACAAGCTGGTAGTTTCTCAGTTGGTCACTAAGGAGTTAAACAGAGACATGTGCAATAACAAGAGTCTGACTCTTAAGTGACTCCTGTCTGACATTTTTTAGTTGAATTGCAGTTGCATTCCACTGGTGGACAAAGGGGCCTTTTATTGATTGTGTTATAATGATCACTACAGCTCTCCTTCCTTGAACTTTGGTAAGTGATGGGTCCACAGATTTCCATGTCAAGAATCAAAAGGGTGAGATGAAAACAGAGTTTCATTAGGGAGAAGCATCATTTAACAAGTCTATGAAATGAGGCTTCAATCATAACTGATATAAAACATTCACGCAGAAGAAGCAGCAAAGAAGCTAAAGAAAAATATCTGTGTCCTAATAAAGGTTCAAGCAATTGTATTCAATTTGAGTATGCTAATTTTGTAATAAATACTACACTATTAGCTTGAAAGAATAAAGACAGAGGAACATCAATGAATATTATTAAAAATAGAGTATTTTGGATGTTACACAAACAAAAGGAAATCAAAGATCTATTTTTGAAACAACGAGTTTGGGGTCTAGGAACTATAGAAAAGGAATGTTTTATTCTTTTTTTTTTTTTTTAAATTTCTCTCTATTTGGATGTATGGGATTGTACCAAAAACTACTAGTCAGATTTTGATGGGGCTTTAAATAATATACAGACCTTTGTCTTTGGGTAAAAATAAGTTGGTTATTTTTAAATGCAGTCAGAAAGCTAAGAAATATAAGTTAAACTTGTCCACAAATTGGTATTCATTTTTCACTGAACAAGATTCATGCAAGAACTACTGTCCAGACTTATTTAATTCTTGTAGTTGCAATGCTTATTGTGATTTAAGCACAGAAACATCAGCATATTATTTGGAGGAATTAGATTACATTTTCCCCCTCTCATTGGCAAGGTGTAAACTATGACATGATTGGCATAATCCTTACATTAACAATAAATCTAAAACAATGTTGCAGGTAACAGATACTTATAGAATAATGCTGGAAGGACTACAATCAAACTAGATTGACTAGATTCTAAAATGGAACATAAGAAAAAGCAGAAGACAGTTTTGTTAGTTAGCAAGTAGAAAGAACAATCAACAGCCAAAGCATATAAGCATTCACTAGAAAAACCTTCTTTAATTGGACAAAACATTATGTGTGAAACACTGATCTAGAAATCAGTGAGAACCTTCTACATCTGTATGTCAGAAGTGCAACAGTTCAGTAAAATTTAGACTTACTGAACTCTGATCATGGAATATATATTTAAACATATCTATGACAACATATATAATTCTCGGAAAGTTTCTGAGCTACGTACAAGTCCACCAAACCTACTAAACTAGGAGGTGATTATTTTCCATGGAGGATGTCACATAAGCCCTGAAACAAGCACCATTTCACCACAACCTACACCAATCTTGACACCTGTGAAATACTCCTCACTCTGTAGGTCATAGCATGTGCGAGACCGTAGTCATTTATCAGATGATTTGCTCACACTCTCCTGTCAATAACATTGGTCTAATCACCACATTCCTGTCCAATAGGATAAATGACTACCAGCATATATTGCATATTTAAAGTATGTATCCCTAGTGTGAAGAAGTAGAAAAGGAAATGATCATAGGTAAAGTAGAGGTTGCATATAGGAAGATCAAACAGAATTTTGGAGAAATGAAAAGAAGAGGTATGAACATTAAAGCTGCTGATGGGATACGTCTTTTAAGTTCAGACGATAGAGCTAACTGATGGTAGGAATACATTGAGATACTGTATGATGGGATAGACTTGAACGATAGTGTAATAGTAAAGGAAAGTGGTATCAACATTGATGACATAGGAGATCCTGTTTAGAGGACAGAATTTAATAAAGCTCTGAATGACTTGAAAGCAAATAAGGCAGCTGGATTTTATGAGATCCCTGCAGAAATTCTTAAATCCTTAGGAGAAGAAGGAATCGAAAGATTATTCAAGCTGATATTGAAAAGTTATGAAACAGGAGAAATACAAACTGATTTTAATAAAAATATCATCTTCAAACTCACAAAGAAAGTACAGGCTGACAAATGTGAGCATTATCGCACCATTAGTCTAACATCACATGCTTCAAAATACTGACCAGAATAATATACAGAAGAATGGCAAGGGTAGTAGAAGACATAGTAGGTGATGATCAGTTCAGGTTTAGGAAAAATTGAGGTACAAGGGAAGCAGTTCTGGCTGTAAGATTAATACTTGAAGGCCGGATCAAGATAAACAAAGATACTTTTATGGCATTTGTTGATTTAGAAAAAGCTTTTGATAATGTTAGGTGGGACTAGATGTTCAAAATTTTAAAGACGTCAGGCCTAAAGTATCGAGATAGAAGAATACTTTATAAACTAAGTGGCTGTAATAAAAGTAGAGAATCATGAGAGACAAGCATCAGTTAAAAACGGCGTGAGATAACGTTGTAGTCTATCCCCGTTAATATTCAACTTGTATGTAGAGGAAGTGATTAAGAAAGTCCATGTGGCATAAGCGTTCAGGGAGAAAAAATCAGTATGCTACAATTTGCTGATGACATTGTCTTGTTAACAGAAAGAGCTGAGGATATTGAGAAATTATTGAATGGGATGAACAAAATATTGACAGAAGGAAGACTTTGGCCTGAATATAAATCAGAGCAAGACTAAAGTGTGAAATGTAACAGAAATGATACAAATACCAGCAGATTAAATATAAAACTAGGATTGAATGCAATTGGAGAAGTGAATTCTGTTATTTGGGAAGCAAAATTACAACCGATGGCTGAAGCACGAATGATGCTAAAAGCAGAATAGCACTAGCAAAAAGAGCCTTCATTGAAAAAGTGAAATATTTTAGTTTGAAATATTGATCTAGTAATTGGAAAAAACTTTTTAAAACTCTATGTGTGGAGCACACTCTACGGTAATGAAACATGGACTTTAGGAATACCGGAAAGAAGGAAAATTGAAGCATTTGAAATGTGGTGCTACAGAAGAATGATGAAAATTAAGTGGACAGACAAAGTAAGAAATGAACGAGTTTTGGAATTGTTGGGTAAGGAAAGAAGTTTGTGAAGAAGCTTACAGAAAGGAAAGACAGGCTGGTAGATCATATTTTGAGACATGCTGGATTGATTAATTTGCTGCTGGAGGAAACAGTTGAAGGTAAGAACTGTGGAGGAAGACAGAGATTAGAATATATGAAGCAGATAATTGAGGATGTGGGTTGTAAGGGGTATGTAGAGATGAAGAGGTTAGCACAAGATAGGAAAGGATGGAGGATTGCATCAAGCCAGTCGAAAGACTGATGACAGCAAAAAAAAAAAAAAAAAAATCCCTAGTCACAGGCACACACAACACAAACCAGAGTCATTAGAAATTTGTCTCTGATATTAGCCCCTAAGAAATGACATCGTGAACTGGTATACCGATGTATCTTTGGTTTCAGACATCCATGGATGGCCCTTAACCACAGTTAGCCTTCCTACCCTTTCCATCTGTCTATCTTCATTTTTTCCCCTTTCTCTCTGCATTTGTCCATTGCTCTCTGCCTGGTCAAGTTCTCCAATTATACTTTACCCCCATTCCCCCAAAACCGTAGCATATTCCATCTGCCTCTTTAACAACAGTGCCTTTTTATTTTTAAAAATATTTACTTGTGTGTGTATTTGTTATATTTCCTTTGATATGATTTTTATCTACTTATCAAATTTTAATTTAATTGCAATGGAGTACACACTCAAGTGGGAAATTCCCTATTCAACCATTTTCCCCCTATCCTGTACCCACCTTTTTTCCTCCCTCTACAAATTTCAGTTTTAAATTCTTTCAAAATTCCTTATAAATTATTTATAATTTCCCTTGGTAATTTATTCCAATTATTGAAACCCTTCTCCACAAAAGAGATTTTTCTAACACCCTTATGCTTGAAATTGAGTGCTAGCTTGTGGTCATGGTAATCTTTTCCCTTCTGTGCACATCTCTTTATTCTTTCACCAGTATCTTTCAATGCCTCATAACCAATAATTGCCTTGCATAATTCCGTGAGTGTCTTCACCTTTCCTGTGGTAATTTCCAGAGACAAATCTAGCAGCTCTATTTTAAACTCCCTTAAACTCCTGTATCTGATATGCAAAATCTTCCATAATACACCACCATACACAAGCAATTCTAATCTAAATTTTGTAACCACATTCCATTACAGCTATTGTGCATACCCTTGTCACTCTCTCCAACAAATAAAGGATTTTGAAACCTTTTCTAGTACCTGCCAAATGCATCCTGCCCAGTATAGATCGTTGTAAAATGTTATGCCATCGTATAATAATAAAGTATTTCAGTTTCTTATCTGTGAACTGTCAGATTACATGACCATGTCAGATTAAGTGTCTGTGTCAGATATCTTGTATTTCATAGATTAACAGGTTCTTCTTGGCCACCAATGTCAAAACTCTTGTTTGATCAATTTTTGTCTTCAATCTGTCCCCAAATAAAAGAGATATTGCAGTTTCTTTTTTGTACTCGAACAATTTTACTTTAATATTGTCTATTTTTACTTCCGACACCAAATTAATTAATGAGAAGCAATTTTTTGGTATCAGAAGAAAGCAAGTTCTTTTATGGCAGTTCTCAGGTAATTAAGTTAATATTCTCACTCAATATATTTAAAGCATAAACTGTGATGTGCTCAGCAGGTGTTTTAATTTCTGAGTATGATTGAGCACCTACTCCTGTTTAAATTCTCTTAGCCATCTATTTACCCCTTTCTTCTTATTTTTTAATTATCTTATTTACTTTGAGTTTTAAATTCTATTGTTTCTATATTGCCACACCTACTACTATGGTAAGTAATGTCCTTTATCTACATCCTCAGTTTTATTACACTATGCATAAGAATGCTAAGGTTGTGAATTTATTCTGATTTCCCATTGAGAGTTTTCCATTAATTCATTCTTGGTGACCACACTTTTGAAGTTCACATTTTCTCCCAATGTGCTAACAATTTTGTGATTAGATTATTTGGTTCTGAAGTTTTCAAAGTATCTTCAATCATATAAAATCACTCACAGGCAAAGTGCATGGAAAATAAGAGAATGTTACATTTTAATATTCTTCTTAGCAGCAAACAGGGGTCTGACTCAAGAGACTATTTCCATCAGAAGCCTAAACAGATATGACACCTAGTCTAAAACTGTGCAATGTACTTATCTTTGATTAATAAAGAGACTGTAGGTCTCGTTAGTAATAAAATATATTTCAAGCTCAATATTTTGTGAGATACACTGAAAGTGAGTGTGTGTGTGTGTGTGTGTGTGTGTGTGTGTGTATTTATGGGGGGGGGGGGGAGGGCTTTTTTCTCTATTAAGAATCAAATTAGAAATTGTAGTTGACATATCCTTCCCATTTGCAGAACAATTTATAGCCAGATTTTTACTGCTCTGGATAAATTTTGTAATAATTTTATATCATAATGTTTAATCTACAAAACGGCCATTATAGTCAAGAGATGAAGGTCAGGAAGAAAGAAACTTGACATTCACCTACAGTCATAGGAAAAACTGAAATCTGGATGCCCAGACAGGGGCCCATTTTGATATAGTGAAAACTTTACAGACACCAAGCAACAACATCATTAATATGTGAGTATACAGGATTCACAGAATTCCATACTGAAAGTAGATAATGTTTTTTGCACATAGTAAAAATAATTACCAAACACTATTATAATGGGTGAATATTGATAATAAGGGATAATTTCACCCTCTCTAGGACTGGTTAACCAGTGATAAGTAAGTTTGATTTGCTATCTTTTTTTCATGGCAATCATTTTGTAGTAGTATTTGTAGAAAATCCTTACATTTCCCCATATTAAAATTCAAACATTTCATTTTTTGTACCCCTCCTCCCCTCCACCAATTTTTAAAACCTTATTTCACAACCTACAAATGGTTTTCTACAGATAAAAAAAAGAGAAAGTGTTTCCTATAGATCTTTATTTGCAATAACATACCAGTAAAATTTTAGTTTAGAGATGGTATAATGATATATCTGATATGGATATGATGGATTGATTCTGCGGAAATTTTTCCCCAAGTTTACTTCTTCTGAAGAAATGCTGTCACAACCTTCCATTTACAGAGACATACAAAATATCTTTCTTTAAATTTTTTGTTGTTGCTTCAATTTACAATTTTCATGTGCGAGTTTTAAAAATTATTGGAACATATCTGCTATCCTTTTCATACTGGTTAAGGAAACATTTTGCAATATATTTTTCCAAAATTGTATACTTTTCTCATTTTGAAAAATGTACATTATTTCCTTTCCAAATAAAATTTTTGGGGATGTTATTTCATCCCATGTATACAGTTTTCCTCAGATGTAAAAATATTAATTTTTAATCAGCTACATTAAAAACTAAACTTTCCATCATGGGTGAGGACCACAGCCTTAATGGATTTGAAAATAGATGGACAATAGAATGCCGACTCACTACATGCAAATAAATTGGTGGAAGAACCAATATTATTTTCACTGTATAATAATACACAATTATTTGAAAATCTCTTGGGTATGCGGCCAGGTCAGTTGATCGTAGATAAATGGATTTGTGACAGCGTAACATGCCATCATCTTCAGGTTGTGTCCACTGGTCAGAGTGAAGAGTGCAGTCTAGGACATGACTGCTGGTCCGGTCCGATCATTTCAGTATTTATGCCATCCCCTCCACTCCCGCCGCAGTGCTCCGATAGTGGTGGTGGGGATGGCACGCTCCAGCGCGTCGAGCAGTAAACATAAGTCTGTATGCCACCTCTTTCACATTGTTCGGCAACTGCGGAGTTGTCTTCCCGCCACTCAAGAACCAACTGATGAAGAGGACAAGCCAAGAGCTACAGCCTTCATCCAGTATGGCAGTAATGTATTGAGCAAGATTGCCAGAATTATACACCGATGCATTTACCACCCACCAGCCAAGATTAAAGCACTACTTGGCTCAGTTAAAAGATGATCTGGGACTTTGGAAACCTGGCATCTATCACATACCATGCGAGTACAGAAAAGCATGCATTGAACAGACCATTTGCATGATCAAAGAATTGTGCAGAGAACATAAATGCCACACGAGCTACAGCTGCTGTCAAAATCCGCAATTGCCGAACATTGTCTAGAGACACGGCATACTATTCACTATGAAGACACTGAAGTTCTGAGAAACACAGCTCTCATCTGGGACTGTGTATACAAGGAAGCCATCGAGACCTGGCTACTGAGTACCCTCATAAACAAAGATAACGGTTTCCAACTAAGCCAGGTTTGGAACCTAGCACTGAAGTGGCTCTGCAAACACTAGAGCCAAGGCACTGTGCATGATGGAGGTGGCATACAGACTGATGGTCACAGCTCGATACGCTGGAGGGCACCACCACCACCACTGCTGTCAGAGCGCTGCGGTGAGAGTGGAGAGGATGGGTCAGAGGGTATAAATAACAATGCGTCCAGACCAGACCAGCAGTCATGTCCTGAACTACGCTCCTCATGCCAACCAGCGGACCCAACCTGAAGATGATGGCATGTCACGCCATCGACAATTCGTTCATCTATGATCAACTGACCCGGATGCATGCTCGAGAGATTTTCAAGCGTCAGATTTGCCAGGAAAACTTATGATTATAATACACAGTTATACTTTAAGTTTGTAATTACACTAATACTACCTTATTTTATTTATTGAAATATAGTACATAAATTTTGTTTTTATGCAAATTTGGGGAATTACGTAATTACATCTGGAAAATCTGTGATCTTTCTTTGGCATATAACTTCCCTGGCCTTCTTTGAAGTATTATTGTGTATCTTCTATAGCAGTAGCAATTGTGTATAGTCTGCCTCCTCCTTATACCCGTCAATAAGCCTTAATAGCACTGTTTCCATTTCACCGCACTATTTGCATGCATGCACTGATGATGTATTTTTGTGAAATTACAGAAAGAAATGAAATATGGAGCAAAGAAATTTTGAGGTTAAAAATAGATTTTAATTTCCTGATTCAGAACCAGCTCTCATAATCATAAGACGTACCATACATTTAAAGTCAGATCTTAAGCTTTTAAACTATGAAAACAGCATCAAAAGTTGTTAAGTAGGTTTTGTTTATGGTGGTGTCAAGATACAGCTGGTGTATTGTCTTTCATTTAATTATATATAGTCCTTCATTTTTTCCCCTCATTTTTGTTTCTTTTCAAACCAAAATATTGTAAAGTGCATTCATATATTTGTGTTTTTATGTTTGTTTGGCCAACTGCCATCATGACAGATTATTTTCCGATATCCTTCCTTAATTTATATATATAGATAAATAAACTTTGGATAACACTTTGATTGAAATCAACATCAAATTACTTCATGTTTAAGGAATACTGTTTAAAGAGTTGACACACTGTTATCCCATTATTAATGTCATCCTCAAAATTATGATAAATTATTGAAAAATATTGTTAGTATACACCCATGATGGAACACTGATACACCTTTTAGATTATTAAACATTTCAGAATCCACAACCAAATTTTGAAAATTCTATTACGAATCCATCTAACTAATCTCACAGAATCCGAAAAGAGTAGAAATCAAAGATGAAAAGTAATAGTTACCTTCAATTCTTAAGGTTTTTTCTATGAGGATTGTTTTTCCTTGAGATAATTGCCAATCTGAGTCATACTTATATAGTGTTGACTGCATAACTGGCAATACATTTTCCACAATATTCTTTTCCAAATCAGCTGATATGTGTTGCTCTGAAATCAGGTCAGAAACAAAAAATATTGGCTTAAATTTATAGGTGTTTCATTGGAAATACATAATAAAAACAACACAAGAAAGCCTAATGCAAGGACAAAGAAGAATATGATGTTAGGCACTAAATATTTACAGCTTGCTGAACTCGCTATTTCAGTAATCGATTAACTGTTAATACTTTTTACTAACAGATTCACACTCTTCAATAGACAGTATTGCACTCGATTTTCATTGTCAATCCAGTTTCCATGTAACAAATTGTCTATAAAAAAATCAGTTATCTTTGATCATCTCTCAGTGAGTGTAAATGTAATAATAAAAATAATTGTGTGTGTCCTGTATGACTGCATGGTAGAGTTTCTTACTGGCTATCTTAACCTGGTAAACATACTGATTATAAGTGACCTATAGGTTAACATGGAATCCTAAACACAGAAGCATTCTGGTGTACTTCCCATACCCAAACCAAGATTTTTCAGTAGTGAAGGATTGGTTTTTGGATTGTTTTTTCTAGCTCATGGCGCCTTAACCCCTGAGCCACCAGACCACTTTGTGTATGCTATGAACCAAGGAAAGTGACGCTTCCTTTTTATATCATTTTAAATTACCTACTGTTTTAGAACTTATTTTTGCAGTGTTTCCATATGTTTCAAAATCACGTATCCTTTGAGAAAATGTGATCCGTATAATTGGCATTAGTTTCCTTATAGTTTTACACCTCATTGATGTCTTTAAAGGCAGGAGAGGATTGGGGACAAGGAATGGAAAGGAATTCATCAACAGCCTTTGAAGGAACCATCCTTGAATTTGTCTGGAGTGAAAGATAAAAAAGAAATACATATTAAATGCTTTATCATAATAAACACATTGCAAATGTTCTATAGGGAAGGTGTGAACATACCAAAGCTCAGTGCATGAATTGCTAGCAGTTGGTAACAGATTGGGGGGTAGTAGAGGTGATAGGGGGTAAACCACTATTAAGTAAACTATTGATAGCTCTCAGGAAAAGACAAAGATATTATTTATCCATATATATCACAGGCATTGGTGAAACGCCGAAGTAGATATTCATAAACATAATAATGAACATTGTATTAATAGAGTAATGAAAACTAAAGAAGCAATAAATATAAATAAGTTTCATTAAAATTATTACTAAATAAGATAAGTTATGTGTTAACTGGCAGGGTCTTATCAATGATAGAGGCTAGGGGGCTGTTCAGTAATCAGGCTATTTTTGTAGACAAGTTCCTGTCTCTAAAGTGTAAGGGAAAATTGTGACTGCTCCCACCATAATGCGATTGTTGAGGTTGTTAGATTTATAGGTAGTGGTATGATCTGCTACTGAATGGTATAGGTTGTGAGTGTGGACTGTTTTTCTGTGGCCATTCATTCTGATTGATAGTTGTTTCGTAGGGAGGCCTATTCAGGAATTAGTGCAGTGGAGCTAGGTTATTTGGTAAATGAGGTGTGTTGTGGAACAAACAGCATATATGATGATGGGAAAGGTTTCAACCTCATATATCATGGTTGGTGGATGCTTGCTGTAGGTTTTGCAGAGAGATTAGATTGAAAAAATCAGTTTTGGGATTTTGGAGATTTGGTGATTTTGGAGTTCAAAGAAAGTATTTGTATAGATTGGATGGTCTGCTAAAACATGGGCAGGGAACAGTGGCTATAATTTTGGGAGCAAGTGTGTATGTGTGTGTGTGCACGCATTTCTGAAAGGAGCAAAGGAAATCATGCCCATGTCGCAAAATCTGACTGATTGGCTCAAGGCCAGGAGAGAACTGGGTGACAAATACAGGTCTATGGTTGGTTTTTGAGGTAAATAGTGAGAGTAGTTATGGGGAGTGTGAGTGATCACATGAGATATTAGTTTGGATGAGGTGTATAGGGTAACAGTGGAAAATAAGGGCTTCAGATAAATTTTGGGAGTACTGGGAGAGGGATTTTTCCATATTCATATGGAAAAATCCCTGCAAAAATGAATGCAAAGCTTTAAGGTAGGGAAATTTCAGTGTGGAATGGATGGCAACTGATCAAGTATAGAGATTGCTACAAATGAATGGGTTTGAAGTGGATAGACATATGAAGGTTCAACTTGCCATGATGTTCACATTGAGGATCATGATGTGTGTGAGAGAGAAAATCTAGGTGATGTTGATCGAATAGCTATTGCTAAAGGTACTGAGAGATTCTAGGAGTTGGTTTTCACTGCTGGACACCACATCATGAATATATCATCTATGTATCTGAGCCACACAGTGTGTATGAAGTGGATGTGGTTCAAGAAATGTTCCTCTATTTGACCAAGGAATATGTCGGCAAGAATAGGACCATACAGGTACACACAGTAGTGCCACAAATCTGGTGATGCCCTTTTGAATTAGAGAAGTAGATTTGCAGAAGATGAGATGAACCATGAATGTAAGGAAGGAAGTACTGGGAAGACTGTAAGGGGCTCTGCAAGTAAAGGAAAGTTCTTAATTGCTGGTGTATGTAGATGGTTAGGTCTGCCATGTGTGGATGGTAGATACTGGTATTGGACAGCCGCCTCAGAGCCTGAGCCACAAAGTTACTATGGTCAATTAATACAGTGGTTCAACCCTTGATAACAGGGAGTATAATGATATTACAGTTTCTGGACAGTTCTTTCATGGCTTTAATTTCAATGGTGCTGAGGTTGTTGGATTGTGGGGTTCACGAAAGAAGGTGAGGAATACGCAAAATAGAAGGAGGGGATGGTTATGTGAGAGTGGGGTGGATCTAATGAAGACAGAAGTTTCAATTGTTGTAGACTTGACTCTATCTCATGGTGCCACCTATTGTTTCCTATTGTAGTGGCAAAGTGATACTGCTAGCTGATAGAATGGCAGACTGATAATCAATTTCTCACCTAAAGAGAGTAAAAGAAAAAATTTGTAATGCCAATAATAACTAATAAGGCTGACTTACAAATAGCAAATGCTTATAGATTAATGTTAAGAGAAAACAAGTTTGAGGGGGAAGAAATATGTGTATCAATGAATAAAAGACATGGAGAATATTATCAGCCTATGTTCTAGCACTAGAAGTAAATGGACAGTAAGTGCAGGATAAAAACAATAATGTGGGAATGGGCTGGCAATATTTACAGGAAAAACTGCCCCTCAGATAGATATACCCTGACATTTAAACAGGCAAGGGGATACAAAAGACAAATATTTATAAGGTAATAACTAAAGAATACAATAAAATGGAAATACTTTATATAAATAAATAAAGGATGGATGGATTTCAGCATTGCTGAATCAACATCTCCAACCCTTTGTATGTAACCTTCCTTCATATGTCAAAGATTTCCTTAAATGTCCATGCACAATCCACTACCTAAAGACCCCTTTCTTGTCTCCATTGATCCAACTTCCCTCTACACAAAAATTCCACACAGTCTGTGCCTCATTGGCCTAGAACACTTCCTAGAGCTGTTATCCCCCACACCTTCCCAACACATCCTTTCTTACATCCTTGGCTCACCTCATACTCTCCAAAATCTACTCCTCCTTCAATTTTAAACTATATCACTATAGTCACAACACCAGCATGGCCCCCTCATGCGACACTTCATTTCTTGGTGATCTAGAGGAACATTTATTGAACCACATACCCTTTAAACCAACCGCCTGGATCACATACATAAATAATATACGAGGGGTGATCAGAAGCTAAGGTAACAAGGGCGAAATTCCTAGAGTGTCATTCATTACAGATAAATTCATAGTTTGTATTAATTCTAATCAATGCTGTTGGCAATTGTGCAGAGGTTCAGCCACCTACAATGCTAGTCCCAAATATCGACTCATTAGGAAAGCTGATCTCATGGTCAGTTATTCAATTTCTGTGCATTAAATATGTAGCTGTGACTGAAATACACCAGCAGCTAGTAGAGGCTTATGGAGAGACTGTAATGTCTCATCCGTATGTTGCAGAATTGTGTCAGAAGTATTCGGCCAGTAGAGGAAATGTCACCAATGAGGATCGCATAGGATGACACAGCATGGCATCAAAAGATTGGAACACAGCTTGCACTGAGGAGCTGATTTGGGACAATAGGAAGATTAAGTGACGATATATTATGGTAGGATTTGCAATATCATTTGGAAGCATTTGTAATATTGTTCATGATATTCTGCAGTACTGGAATGTTTGTTCCCGATGGGTTCTATGAAATTGTTCAACATACACAAGGAGAAGTGCGTGAGGGCAAATCTGCAACTTTTGCAATAATTCTCCATGGAAGGGTACAGTTTGGGTTGCATTCGAATAGGAAGAGGGCTATCAGGTAGTAAACAAATTTAGAATTTCGTTAGCATGTTTTCAGAATATGGATCCGTACGTACTCCTTCATCTGATATGAAATCTTGAGATCCAAAATTCATGTATATAATCTCATAATCATCATTTATAGCCACACAGAGTACTACAATGAAGAATAATTTTGGGTTGAAGTTTTCTGTGATGCTTGTATTGTAATATGCTTTCTATCAATAACTCCAATACATTCTGAAAGGTTTCAAGGTATGTTTAGTAGATTTGCCACTTTTTTCCATTGGTCAACATTCAAAGGCACCTGAAATATTTTTTTCAATGAATAAAATCTTTAGTAATGATATGGAATAATGCAAGGCAATTGTAGTGATCTAGGCGATCACTTTCCCAAATACTTCATATCAATTTCGAAGACGGTATCCAGGTCGGGTGAGCATGAAAAAGTTAAGCAATAGAGCTATGATCTGAGAAGTAGCATGCATATCAGCAGGCTGTAAGTCGCTAGTTGCCAAGCGCTTGTCATTACTGCAAGCTGTTAAAGTTACTCCATACAGCAGGTTAGCGAGGAGTATTTCCTTCTCCACACAGTGATGATAGGAAGGGGGAGTATCTATTTAAACCCTGGGAGCAGGGGTCTGTGAGTCTGTCTACGAAAGTCTTTCAACGTACCAGATCGATGCCGAGGGTGCCGAGAGGCGTCGGCGCCACCGGGGCGGCGGTTGCAAAGAACATGATGGGCGTTGTCTACTAATAAGGTGGGCTCTGCTGCGATAGCTGGTTGTGGATAGTCAGAGGGGCATATTCATGTAGACAGTTAAAGAATCATTTGGTCAATTCATATGAGCATAATCTTGTAGAGTTATTATCAATAGTCCAGTTAGTTTGGGCTGCGAAGCACCTATAAGTTACATGCTCGCCCTTGTCTTTGGCCCTGTATGGAATTATTCGGTGAATGCATAACCATTTTGATATAAAGCCAATTAAACATCGTAGATATTCACATATGCTCATGTAAATAAGGGTGTAAATATGTAACTGCTGTTAATAGTAATTTAACCTCCATTCCTATATTAATATTTGAATGTACAGAGCCATAAAACCTGTCAGGTGTTGCAATAGGGACCTATGACGAATATTCATATCAGAACAGTGGTCAATCTTCTATGGTCGGCCCTTATCCACGGCTCCAGTGGAAGGTTACCCTGTCGGCTCTTATCAATAAGCTGGCAGGGATACTACACAATCATATAAGAATATAATTCTTTTTGTCCAGGACTTGAACACTTTAGATGTTTCTTCTAATAGCAATGCAAATAAAACTAGAAGAAATGAAATATATGAAAAGATCACAATCCACAATACAAGACATTGTGCAGTCTCGCCGATATAAACACTGCCACAGCTGCAGGGGATTTCGTCGCACTGTGGCGGAGAGACTTAAAGAACATATCCGCCACTACAAATATAACAACAGCGACAAATCCGCCATAGTCTGCCATGCTATTAATACCGGGCATGAAATAAAATTTCAAGAAATGAGGCTACTGTGGAGAGAAGACCAGTGGTGGCCCTGATGGGTGAAAGAGGCAGCAGAAATTTTAAAAAATACCAACAACATCAACGAAGATAGTGGCCTTTTACTCTGCGATGCTTGGCGCTCGTTGCTATGTCAAGGCTGGAGGATACCAGCCGGAAGCTCAGGCAATGAAATAAACAACGTGGCATAACCCAAAAGTCAATTAATCATGAACAAAGAGGGCCGCAGAAGTCTGAGGAATCATTAAACTGGTTTAAACATAATAAACAGAATAAAGAGCATTTAAGTAAAAAAAGTTTAGTTATTTTAGAAGGATTTGAAGAGCAAAAACATTTATTATATAGTGTCAATGTTTTTAAGAACATGTAGCCTGTAAACTTCAACAATTAAAAAGTGAACATGGTAAAAACATAGCCAAGCATTTAATTTCAAACATTCTGTTGGAAGCAAATGCTATCCCCCACATGCATACACTAAACCCACTTCAACTTATCAAATGCCTAACACTTGTAATCTTCCTGCTTTTTAAGTAGAAACAACTTCTACACCAATTGCTTGGAATGAGTTGGGAATTGTCAGACTTGATTTACTCATTGGCAGAGTGGTCCAGTGTGAATAAAAAGCCCATATACCAAAATGACTGATTTGCAATTAAAGGCTACTATGTACATCATGAGGGAGATAATTGAGTCTGCTGGCTGTCTGTCTAGACTCATACAACATCCCAGAAATAAGATGAAAGAGCAGTTTTCATTGAAAATATCTGATCAACTCCCTACCACAAATAATAGATGATGCAGCTTACATGGAATGTCAAAACCTGATGAGTCATTTTAAGACAAAATAAATAATTAAAAGTGAATTCAATGAACTCAGCACGTGGAAACAGCAATTGCCAACGAATTTCCCTCCAGAATGTTATTGTCTTTCTTGCATCTCTAAGGAATCACCAGGATTTGACCAACCTCAAGCAGTATGATCCATCATAAGTAGAATACATGCAGGCAATGGACAATATAATAAGGCACCTGGTTACTGGGGGAAAGTACCATTCAATTCAACATGCAGGGTAACTTTATCCCAAACAGGCATACAATACAATTGGAAATTTTGCAGTCTTCCTGAACACAACTAATGAAGTAATAGGTTTTGAATCAGAACTCTAAATTTCTTATGTATCTTTATTAGCTCTACATGTTGTGATTACTTAATATGTCATACACTGTGTAATCGTAAGTTTTCCCGGCGGATCTGATGTTTGAAGATCTCTCGGGCGTGCAGCTGGGTCATTTGGTCATAGATATATGTGTACCACATACCGTGCGAGTGTGGAAAAGCATACGTCGGGCAGACTATTCGCACGATCGAAGAACGGTGTAGGGAACATTAACGCCACACCGAACTACAGCAGCCGTCAAAATCCGCAGTTGCTGAACACTGTCTTGAGACACGGCATAATATTAAATATAAGGACACCGAGGTTCTGAGAAACACATCTCACTTCTGGGACTGTGTGTACAAGGAAGCCATCGAGATCCGGCTACGGAGTAACCTCATAAACAAAGACAACGGGTTCCAACTAAGCCAGGCTTGGAACCCAGCACTGAAGCTGCTCCGCAAACCCCAGAGCCGAGGCACTGTGCGCGGCGGTGGTGGCGCAGAGACTGATGGACACTGCTCGACGCACGGTAACGCACCGCCCCCACCACCGCCATCGGAGCGTCCCGGCGGGAGTGGAAGGCAGGGTCGGAGGGTATAAATATCGATGCGCGCGGAGCAATCCAGCAGTCGCGTCCTGGACTGCGTTCCTCACGCCGACCACTGGACGCTACCTGAAGATGATGGCACGGTACGCCATCGAAAATTCGTATATCTACGACCAAATGACCCGGCTGCACGCCCGAGAGATCTTCAAGCATGTCATACACTGCCATAAATAAATAACCCAACATCCACAAAATAATAAATATTTATTCTTTCATTCAGTCTCACTTTAAATTGAAACAAAATAATCTGGATTACTGACATTTGTTTTACAAGCGCTGGATAACACAACCATTCCTAGTGATGACCTCAGCTGGGCACATCTGTTTGACTGCCATGGCAACATTCTACTTTTTATGGCTTTACTTTTCATCAGCATGAAGATCATTGGAGGTGGGAATGAATTTAACTATGTGTTTTTGAAGGAATAATAATTGTATCTAACTGGAATGATTTTTGGAAACCATGGAAAACTGAAATCTGGATGGCTGAAAGGGGATTCTAACCAATGAACAAGGCCAGAGCATTACTGCTCACTGCTCACACATCATGCTTCGTAGCATCTATCTGATGCAACTGATATGACTTTAGTTACTCATACTGGGCGCCATGGGTATCAATGGATTGCTGGTGAAATACTATTGATATAACATATTTCAGTATATATCATATTTGCTCCAGGAGAAAATATGATTAAATTGGAAGAGATTGTAGCCCTATATCTATCATTTAAATTCTGAACACAATTTTACCGTTCAATATCCAGAGAACAAAAGAACTTTTATACCAGGTGGGGATAATATTAATTTGTGCATGGTACCATTAGAGATTTGTTTGCTGTGTCTGGAAAAGTTTCAGATAATATAACATCTGACTCAGTAAAGCTAAGACATTGTGTGTGGTCTAAATTGACAGAAATTTATAGAGAACCTTTGTTTTCACTTGTAAGAGACAGTCATTGAGTGGTTATAGTGAAATGTGAGGTGAATGTTGAAAATAAAATGAAGACATCATATCAGTTTATACTCACTAAAAACTAGATCCAAATTTAGATAAATATACTGTTGGCACATATGTTTCACCTGTTATCTGGTGATACCCATGAAACACTATGCAAGCGACTTAAGTAGTATTGAGAGTGTAAAACATTCTAAGTAGTGGCAGCAGAACATGCCTACAATGGCAGGAGGTATGTGAGACCACTTTTTCACATAAGTTTCAATGATATTATCCAACCCTGGTGGCTTTACAATGAACAAATTGGAATGTCTCTAAAGAAGAACCAAGCAAATACTTCAAGTTTCCAACAATGGTAGGTACTGATTTTACCAAGTGTACATCCTTAAACAGGTTCTACACGGTATACTGTCAAGGAGGCCGGATGGCTTTGGCGCGTGGGGATGAGTGCACCAACCTGCAGCGAATTGTTACCACGACGTCCTCTGCCGTTCCGGAATTCTTCTGCCGCTCCTTACGGCGTTCGGCTGTTGTTACTATAAATTTCCTGACACCACTGCGATTTAATCTACCAGTCGCAGAACTGGTTGGAGTGCGGGAAAGTCTTGCGGGAAAGAATTTACGCCGCGAACATTTAACTTATTTATTGGCCACAAAGTTACACAAAATATGGCCGAGGAGCGGGTCCACTTCGCTTCCAATTAATAGTAACTTTTCCAGACAGACGACAAAGTTAGTTAGGCAGCGGGGCGACCGTGCAAGAGCCGATGTGAATACTATGATGTTTCCGGGCAAAGAGAGCTCGCGAAGCGTGCCGACCGTCCTCGTAACCTCGGACTCGCGTCAGCGAAGTTCGGAAATTGCCGATTCGCGTCAGCGAATTCCGCGGTCGCAAACAACCGGCGAGCGGTCTGCAGCTCGACCTGCGCCTCGCTTAACAAATTCAACTTTAAGTAACGTTAATAATTTTGAGCTCTCACACTCTTCCCCCTCCAGCTAGGCATCCCTTCCAAGATGCCTACAATTAGCTATCAGTACGCGATTGTGGACCTCACTCACTCGACTTACAAAGTCATTTCAACACAAGGAAATCGTAGTACTAATTCTTGGTGGGTAGGTTGGCCAGACCTGGTAAACAAACAAGTCAATTAGAACACAATTACAAGTATATTATAGGATAACAAATCAATAGGGTTGTACATGGTGAGTTAGGCATGGGTTACAGCAGGTTCCGAAATGTCAGTATTCTCATGTGATTTTGGTAATGAAACCACTATCTGAGTGGCAGTAGGTACTGCATTGTGCAAGCTGTATTGTGATACTCGTGACAAATAACGGCGATGCAAATAAAATAGAACAAAAATAACTACAACAATTCCTAAAATACTGGTTACACTTGTGGTTGCAACAACCGTGCGATGTCTACTGGATGCATGCAACTGTGTCTCCATTTGCGCAAGCACCTGGTTGTATTTAATAGCATCGTTTGAAGATTGTAAATATTTATTAATCTCATTCATGAGCAGTGTATTATCAGTTTGGTTCAAGATATGGAGCTTTTCACTATGATAAATACTATCCTTAAAAGAGGGTATGTGGTAGGCAGGAAACGTGAGATTAACATGCAAATCTGCTTCTGGCATAATGGGAAGCGTAAAGTCCTCACTTACAATTTTACAATTAGTTGCATTCTCTAAAATTCCTGACCCCGAGAGGACTATCTTATTAGTACTAAAGTTGAGTGGGTCAGTTGGACATGTTACTGTTACCGTAATAGGATGAGTCATAGTATAAATCCAGTTAGTTTTCAGCCTTATGAAATGCGGTTTGCTCAGACTTAAAATCTCTCGTTGGCAAGTATCAAGAAAAGTGTCTGAGAAAAATATACTTGTTTCACAGCTTGGCATGCCCCGGTCATGTAATGGAAATGAGGGACATATTAGTATACTGGCAACTTTGCATCTACTAAGATCGTCTTTGTGCAGTAAGGCATAAGATCTGTGGTCCTGACTGAGTAACAAGGTGCTGTGGACTTTCCAGCTGATATAATGATTTGTTTCATTCCATAATACAGGGAAAACATGAAGAGAATACCGTTCTAAGATAAAAGGTGATGATGCCAGGGGTATTTTAATAAGAATCCTGAGGTTTTGTCCCATGAGGACCACGCTAACATCAACAATTTGGTAATAATCAGGCAAGTACTCATGTGTACATGGGAAAATCATATGAGCGTTTCCATTCAGGCGTTTCTGAATCACTTGTAAGTATTGCAAATAGAGGCTAGGGTTGATTAAAACATCACTAAGTTTATTATTGGCTGCCTGTGCAAGTGCAATTCTAAGCTTCACTAGTTCCATTCTTATGCTAGTAATCGTTACTGCAAGGTGCTGCAAAACATGGTCATTATGTATTTGTTTTATGAACAGTTCAGAATGGATTGCATTTCTGCGATTTTCCCCATGGAGGCATTTGCTAATCTTTGTATGGCTAGGGACTGATTTCCAATGGCAGTTTCCAGATTTTTTACGAGAAGTATTTGACGTGTAGCACTAATTTGCAAATTATTGTTAACATGCTCTAATTTGGTGATTTGGGAGTGTAATTTCTTTAGATCGCTTTCGGTTGCTGTTCCGAACAGAGTTTTTAGTACCTTTCCGCCTACATCCAGCAATGATCTCTTTTCTCTATTAGTCATTCTCGGAAGTCTGTCCATTAACTCACTGTACTCGTGACGCATAGCGGTGTAAGCTACCATGAGGGAGTGAGAAATAGTATGCACTAATTCATTGTCAAAGGTCAGATTTGAGCTAAGGGTCTCCATCAGCAGCTCAAACGACATTCGCAGTTGTTGATTTTGGTCTTGCAACAGGGTCATATTGTAATCCAATATGAGAGTCCAGGACAGGTCAGTACTAACAACGCTAGACCCTTTTTCAAAGATAATGCCATTATGTAATGGGGTGATTTTCCATGACTGTACCAAGGGCGATATTCTAAATAATGGAAGAAGCACTACACTGGTAACAAAGGAAAACATTTCTATCAAGTTATGTACTTAAACTAAGACTATAGTACCCCCAGTTAATAGATTCCAAACATCAAAAGTTGAACTATACTTGAACAAATGTTCCAATTAATGATAAAGGTACAATATTAATCCTACTAATCTCATTAACTTATGAGTGTCATGAGAATGCCCTCTTATTATCCCTTAAGTCTATTTCCCCTTAGAAATTAAACAATTATCTTATGCTACGATACTTAGGATAGAGTCCCAATGTTATGACGCTAACTTGAGCAAGCTGGCTGACAGCGCTTGTGGGTCTTCACAGATCAGCTTTAAGCCCACACATGCATGGAGAACAGCTGCACAGCCTGCTCCTTCCTGTGCCTGTAGAACACAATATCACGCCAACAATTGTTCTTATACTTAACCTAACAAGTATATAATACCAGAGGGTAGCTGGTACCAATCTGGCTTGGCAGAACAAGTTAACATGATACAAAATCTTAATTTACAACTAAGAGATTCACTTAAGCTCCCTCTTTGGAAGTTCCCAGTTCACAACCCAGTGATAGCAATCCCACATAAGATTCAGGGTTTTACTATAATATTTTCCCACAATTTTATAGGCTCATTTTTTTCTCTTTCTTAAGTCATAGGGGTGATCGTTAACAGGCCCCTCATCTACTTGAATCATAGGATGACTACGAAGATTATAGTGGTCATTTGGACAGGTGAATTCAGTGTTTGTCTTTAATTTGAGTGTCTTCAGTGTTGTTACTTTTAGCATCTATTGCTAGTTCTGGAGTTACTGCTGTGGTGGGGGATTGTGTTACATTTTGCTGTTTTCCAGGATATGGTTTCACACGGTTTTTGTGAACTACCAATTCCCTGCCAGGTAATTGCAATTTCAAATTCACAGGTGACGTTTGCGCTAGTACCAGTGTGGTCCTGACCAAATTGTTTTGAATTTGGATGATTTTCCTGGTTTATTATAAGGTTTGTAAGCATAACTAGACTACCAACCGGTATTTCTTGGGGTTTTACCTTTTTATTGTACTGTGAAGACTGTTGTTCGAATGCTTTTGCATTGTTCTTCTGGACCTCCTTCCAAATTCTTTTTAACCGATGCGCGAGACTTCGGACATCTGAATTAGTAATATCTTTGTTAAGTTCCAAGACTGTAAAGGGTGAAACCATTTCTCTGCCATATAATATTTCAAATGGAGTGTGTTTTGTGGAGGTATGCACTTTACTGTTATATGCTAATACAATGAATGGTAGAATTCGCGACCAGTTACTCTGAGCTTTGTTTAGATAGCAACTGATTGATTTAACTATGGTTTTATGTACTCGTTCACATCTCCCATTCCCCATCGCATGAATTGCTGAGGTTCTTAGTTTTTTCTATACCTAACAGTTGGCACGTTTGGGTAAATAGTTCTAATAGGAAGTTACTCGCTTTGTCTGTCAACAGAGAAATCGGTACACCAAACCTTAGAATCCAATGTGTTACGAAGGCCCTAGCCACGGTCTCGGCGGTTTGATCGGTTATCGGAACCATAACTCAGTAGCGTGAGAACGCACTCAATAATAGTGAGGATATACTTCTGGCCTCTATCGCTTCGGGGAAAACGGGCCAACGATATCCAATTGAATTCTTTCAAAAGGAGCCCCTGGTTTCTGGGAGTGATTGCAGTTTTTTTTTCTTTACAACCAGTTTCTGGCATTCTTTCATTGCAAATCGAGCAATTTTTAACAAAATTTCCTTATATCATTTCTCCGAGATGGCCACCAATATTGTTTTGCAACCCTTCGATTGACACTCTTCCAGCCACATGCCCAGACAAAATAGATGCATGGAATAATTCCATAATTAACCTTCTTAAGGAGGTGGGAACTACTATGCGACAGCCCTGTTTGGTATTCCTGTATAGAACATTCTCTTTCGTGATAAATTGTTTGTTATTTCGCCATTTTTGGCACTCTTCTCTTTTGACTGTTCTACCGGTAGTTCAGACAAGGGTGGCGATTCCTGTTTTTCAACTACACCGATTTTTCGGCTTAATCCGTCAGCATTAGTGTGTTTCTTCCCAGGGTTTGTGGATTACATCAAACTGATATTCTGAAAGGGATAGAGCCCACCTCGTTAGCCTACTAGAGGGGTCTTTGAGCGATAACAGCCACCTTAAGGCTGCATGGTCTGTCACAATTTGGAACCTAACGACCATAATGGTAGCAACGGAAGTACTTTATACACCAGAGCGCAGAAGGCAGCTCTTTCTCCGTCGTCGAGTAATTGATTCTGCCTTCGTTAACTGCCTTGACGCATAACAAATGGGACGTTCCAAACCGTCATTTATTTGCGAAAGGACCCCACCCAGAGCAAAACTGGAAGCGTCCGTGGATAATATAAAATTTTTGGAGAAATCGGGGTAAATTAGCAAAGGTTTCGAAGTTAAAATTTCTTTGAGTTCCTGCATTGCATGCTCACATTCCTCTACCAAACAAATGGGGTGCCTTTTTTAAGTAAAGTGGTTAATGGTTTGGCAATCTGAGCATAATTTTGAACGAATTTCCTGTAGTAGTTGGCTAAGCCTAGAAAAGACTGTAATTCTTTCACATTATTTGGAGAGGGGAACTCTTTGACTGCTGAAACTAATCGGGGACTGTGGTTTCACACCATCTTTAGAGATTAGGTGGCCCAAATACTCAATCTCTCCTAAAGCAAAATGGCATTTGTCAAAGGACAATGTGAGGTTAGCTTTGTGGAGTCTTTGAAAAACATTTTCTAAGTGCACCAGGTGCTCCTCCAAATTCTTAGAGAAGATTATCACATCATCGAGATAGACCAGGACAGAGTGAGGCTTTAGCCCTCGAAGAACCCCGTCCATTAGCCGTTGGAAGCTTGATGGAGCATTTCTCAAGCCGAAGGGGAGTTTTCGGTATTCGTAATGTCCATCAGGAACACTAAATGCCGTTTTTGGAATATCTCGTTTGGCCACGGGTACCTGGTGGTACCCAGACTTGAGATCTAGTGTTGTAAACAGTTGGCAATTGCTAAGATAGTCAACAGTTTCTGATATGTTTGGTATGGGGTAGACATCCGGAATGGTTACTTTGTTCAGTGCGCGATAATCCACGCAGAACCGAAACTTTGTTTCTCCATTATTTGAGCGTTTCGGCACAAAATCAACCGGTGATGACCACGGGGAATTTGAGTGTTGAATTATCCCATCCCTCAACTGCTGTTCTATAAAATCATTTATCAATTGTCTCTGACTATACGGCACTAGGTATGGCTTTTTGTATATGGGAAAGAGCATCCCCAGTTAAAATTCTATGTTCTACAATATCAGTAGTGGATAAGGCTTGATCAGGCATAAACAATTTTTTATATTTAAGCAACAACTGTTCAAATCGGACTTGCTCCTCCACAGGCAGATGTTGTAACTTAGGCTTAAAGCTAATAGGTGGTTCCGCAGAATTGGCAAGAACATACTTAGTGTCTACTGGCTTTCATTCAACATTATCATTTACACTCACAATATCATGCTTACAGTTAAGGTCTCTTAATACCTCTATTTCGGCTAATTTAAAATGAGCAGGTATCTGTACATCAGCTGTGCCAAAATTTTCAACTACCACTGGCACATGTTTGACTCCGTCAATTATCTTTAGATTACAAATGCTTCTCTTTACATACACCCGTCTAGCATCCAACCAGTCATCCCCAGGTAATGGTTCAACAAGAATGATAGAATCTGTGGTAGCATTGAGGTTATCCATTATGGGAATATGAATAATTTTTCCAGATGATTTTGAAATTGTATGGGTGGTAAAGACCTTCGCAACTGACTTATATGCCCGTGTAGTGAACTGTGACACGTCTGTCTTAGATCGTGAGCATGTTGGTAAGCCTTGTAACGCAAGAAGAACGGGATCACCGTCGTGATCTCCGAAACAAACTGTGCGTTTTGCTAAGTCAATGACTGCCCCATGTTTATGCAAAAAATTTAGTCCAAGAATTCCATCGTATTGCCCTCCCAGCTTTGGAACCACATAGAAGGTCACACTGAGAGATTTTGGGCCCAACGCGACATTAGTATCATGTATTCCCAATACTTGGATTTCCTTGTTGTCAACCCCTGTGATTTTGCAATCTGGCGGGTACAATTTTCCCACACCACATATGCTACGCTTCAGTAACGAGACTTCAGCACCAGTGTCCACCAAGAAATTACACATTACCCCATTTACTTGTGCTTTTATGGTCAACTCAATTTTTGCCACACTATCCGTACCCTATACTGCAGCTACAGGTACATTTTTACACAAAATGGGCAAAATGCCGTGGCCGCATTTGCCCTCCTCTAGTTTAAACTCTCTTTATTACTGTTTTCCGAGCCTCTACAATTCTGTGAAACTTCCTGTTCACCGTTTCCCATATGGCCACTATGATCGCCGCCACACTGCGCACGACCAGGCCCATTCCGGCTCCCATTACATTGATTATGTGGGACCCCCCGTCCCTATTTCCATAAAACTTACTGCTTCCCGCAGTCCGTTGACCCCTACCATACGACATAGTACCATTACTTCTAGTACCCCCGGGGTGATGTGTATTTCCACTACTACCACGATTCCTCTTAAAAATTGCCACCGTCTTCTGTATTTGACCAGCAATTTTTCCTCATGTGTCCACTTTTACCACATTGATGGCAAACAATTGATTTCTTATTACTAAAAACATGCCTTATTCTAGTCTTACTTTATGCAACTGGTTTTCTTTTTGTCTGCTCAAAAAATACTGCATATTTAATGCATCAGCTAGTGTTTTTGGATCTTTTAGTGCAACGTACTCGCTAACATCATCATTAATGCCGTTAAGGAAACTATCAATCCCGCGCTGGTCTGCCTCAAACCTCAAAGCAATATTCTGTGACGCGTCCTTTGTTAGTGCGTAAGTTTGATTGTTAATTGCCTTTATCCGGTCAGCAAAATGTTCAATTGATTCGGATGCTCCTTGTTTCAACGTTCTTAATTTTTCCCGATAGTATCGAGCTGTATTTTTCCTTTCAAACCTTTTAACCAACTCTTCTGATAAACCTTCAAACGTTTCTGAAAGCTTACAATTCTCATCAAACATAGCAAACTTATAAGCATCTCCAGAAAGTCTGCTCCTAAGCAATTTCATTTTATGTTCGGTCTGTATGTCTAAGCCCACTAAACAATCATTGAACCTTGACAGGAACTCGTGAATATCTTCAGACCCAGATCCACTGAATGATAAATTGTGTGCGAAAAAAGCATTAATAAAAGGTACATTATTGCCATCAGAATCCCTACTTCGCGCATTACGAGCCTCCAGAGCCGCGATTTTTCCGATTCAACTGCGAAATTGCTGTTTGCAAATCAATTTCCATTTTAGCCAGATTGGAAGCAACTAACCTCTGTTTGCTGCTAGAAGCCGCCGGTTGATGATGACGCCGCCGTCGACGCCGCGTCGGTCAGCGTGTCTGCTGTCGCCGCCTCCGGTCGAACCCCCACGCACTCGCCGCCTCCGCGTCGAACCACTGCCGCCACGAACGCGCGCCGCCTCCGCGTCGAACCGCCTCCGCCACGCACGCGCGCCGCCTCCGCGTCGAACTGCAACCCGCGTAGTACAGCAAACCCGCGTCGTCCGCGACGAACAGCGACCCCGCGTTGAACGTGTCACCAAGCAACCTGCGCCCAGCTGTTCTGCCGCTCTGAGCCCGTGCCGCGTTGCCATACTTCGTACTGCGCTGCCGGCTCACGTCCTCCGCTCCGAAGTTTACTCCGGTTCGCCCCCGCTGCCCAATACGTTGTCTTGATCTTCTTCGCTGTTAAGTTCTTCATCCCACTTCTGACACCACTTGTCAGGAGGCCGGATGGCTTTGGCGCGTGGGGATGAGTGCACCAACCTGCAGCGAATTGTTACCACGACGTCCTCTGCCGTTCCGGAATTCTTCTGCCGCTCCTTACGCGTTCGGCTGTTGTTACTATAAATTTCCTGACACCACTGCGATTTAATCTACCAGTCGCAGAACTGGTTGGAGTGCGGGAAAGTCTTGCGGGAAAGAATTTACGCCGCGAACATTTAACTTATTTATTGGCCACAAAGTTACACAAAATATGGCCGAGGAGCGGGTCCACTTCGCTTCCAATTAATAGTAACTTTTCCAGACAGACGACAAAGTTAGTTAGGCAGCGGGGCGACCGTGCGAGAGCCGATGTGAATACTATGATGTTTCCGGGCAAAGAGAGCTCGCGAAGCGTGCCGACCGTCCTCGTAACCTCGGACTCGCGTCAGCGAAGTTCGGAAATTGCCGATTCGCGTCAGCGAATTCCGCGGTCGCAAACAACCGGCGAGCGGTCTGCAGCTCGACCTGCGCCTCGCTTAACAAATTCAACTTTAAGTAACGTTAATAATTTTGAGCTCTCACAATACCTATATAATTTTAGATGGCAAGAGTTCTACGCCTCTCCATTTTGGTTCTAGGTTCAGGTACTTTAAAAAAATTGCAACCATAACCTCAAAAGACCAGTAAATACATTCCATACATACAAATGTCTCACTGTGTTCCAGGAAAGAAAAATCAGAAATTAGAAAATGTTAAATATGATTTTAAGTTATTGAGGAAATTTGAAACAGTGAAATAAAAATAAAATAAAAAAATTACACATCACATAGAACCAGAGCTGTTCAAAACCACAACACCACTCACTTCTTCCCAATTTTAAGTGATTTAATTGCTTTCACATAGAATCCCTAATATAAATCTAAACAACAAAATATATACTTAAGTAGTATTTCAATTCAACAGTGGCTCAAGAAGTAATAACATTTATACCTACCATCATTAGACTCCACATTTTCCTCTTCATATGGCACAACCACTTCATTGCATACAGGAAATTCAGCAGCAAACATTGGATCACTGTTAACCACTATTCTATCTAAGCCCTGTAACAATTATTTTAAAAAAATTTGAGCAAAAATGTAGATGTGGAATATTCCATGCATAAAAAATCATGTGACTACTGTGTCCATAACCACTTCCCCATGGTGACTCCATTCCCACTGTAAGACTTAGATGTGCTCTGGGGTTCTGCATAAAGCTTGTCTTAGCTCTGACCGTGCATAGCCTTGGATCCTACAGTTCTGACATTAATATAATGACTCGGTCGCCATATAGCTTATTTAAACCAAAAGCTATGGAAAGGTAAAAGTTCAATGACGTTAACGAGTTCAATTCTTCAGATTTTTCAAAGTAAATAAACTGTACAGGCAATCAGACAAATTTACCAAAGAAATGTTTGTAGATTCGATTAACTGGTCGAGTTCACAGTTCACAGTTTAAATCACTAGTTGAAGGAATCCAATAACAATTTGTCACACACTTCTATTGTTCAATTGTTTGTTTAAATTAAACAATCCCAAGGCCTCATTTGGCGAAATACTATCTTAACGCGACATTATAATAAAACTGAATGATCCATGCTGTATATTCATGAGCCTACAGGTTTTCAAAGCTAACTGATTGCTACTACACTAGTTTGCATCGTGTCTCGTGCACTGACACTTGAAGACTCGCTGGTTTACTGAGCCTACATCTTATCATGATTGCGGTTCCTGCAAGACTGAGGGCGACTAACTGCATGCACTAGCCTATATCATCGCGCTCCCCGCTTCTCGAAGATTCCTGGCAACTCTGCTCTCTCACAAACAGTGGGTATGGATTCTTTTCATTATTCACATGGATAGCTGCTGGCGGGCTGTTCAGATATCAAATTGCATGTTAGAAAAACTTTCGTCATAAAATTTGACCTAGACTATAAAAATAATTCTATCACTCTGAAATTTTACAAATAGCTAGATATTGAAGTAAACGTTAACTTTGGTTATTAAGAAAAATTTCGTAACTTTAATATTTTACCTGAAAATAAATAATTTGGATACGAACTTTTAAAATCTCATTCCAGGCGAATGCCGAAAACTGATGAAATTAAAAATACTATCAAGTAAATCTAACTCATGGTTCTGAGAACATAATTTTGTCACACAGTTACAAAATTTAACAGTTTGCCCTCACCGCCATAAAAATCCAATTATGATATGAGGTACGCTTGACAATTGTGTCATAAGCAACTTCAGAAATTCATACAAGTTATTTGATTCCTGTCACTGAATTTGATATTTTTTTAACTAATAATTATTTATAAACTTCTAACATTGTAAGATATCTCACTGCAATTCATGGCTAAATAACACAGCAACAGAAGAGGTAATAAAGTATCAGCACACCATAGAGCCCAAATTTGTGGACAATCAAATTCAGTTGAATTATTCACATATGTTATTTAAACCATTAATCTCTCAATACTGACAAATACCTTGATTCTATGGACAGATTAGTTGAAAGTAATCTAAAAATGATAAAAACTTATAATAATAAAAGAAATGTGAAAGAATTCAAATTTTAAGCAAATATGCACTTGTTTATCTTCTACTGTTTAATTAGAAACTCCAAGATTCTATCTAATTCCATTTGACAGGTTTACAACCAAATCAGAAATGTGTAAATAAAGCTACACAGAAGCTCTATCACAGCTAATTATAGACTTCTTACAATTTTGATCTGTCACATGTAAAATCTAAATACGCTAATAGGTGCTACAAATTTCCTCATAACTGCATAAATCATTTGCTGTGTTGTAAATTTAATCAACAATTAACAACAATAATGTTATTTTAAAATTATAGTTACAGAGTATCTTATTGTTATTATAACTAAAACAGGTTTGTATTTGAGGAATAGGTAACAATTCAGGTATAGTGTTTTAAACAAAGAATCCGTGCATTCACTGGAGTTATTTCAGGAAACTATGGAAAACAAAATCTGAATAGCCAGAATGTGGACCAAACTCATTTCCCCCAGAAAACAAGCCTCACCCAAGAAGCTCAGTGATTAGTATAAGAGATAGCAATGTTGCAAAAAAGTGAATTTTAGGTCAGCTGTTTTTTTGATATTTACTTTCCTATTGAATTTAGATAGCAATGGGGTACATCTGGCACTTGGAAGTTGTTTCATTTACCTGTGCGTGTCTCTTTTGTACAGGTAAAATTGTACAATTTGAAATAATTTTACAAAAA
>CM061921.1:136241072-136291442 GCA_031002005.1 Vandiemenella viatica | reverse complement strand
CTTGCAAACCAAAAAGATCTGAAACTGACAAATGTGATGGCCATTTATGTATTTACTTTTTAGTGAAAAATAAGTGATAAATAACCTGCTTCTCTATATGAAAGCTATAAACAATGGTACTATCAAAACTGGGGTAAGAAAGACTCATTTTTCAACTCCCATGTAAATATAATTTTACAAAATTTTAAATACCATATAAGGATTTGGATCAACATAAACAAAAGTTATACAGATTTGGTGTCTGATATATATTACATTTAACAGCTAGATGTTTGTGACATACCATGTACCAACAGCAGGCTGGCTCAGATTTCCTCCTGGAACCCAGTAATAGAAAATAGCATAGAAATTTTCAGGTTTCAAATTAATTTACATTCTGTGCATTCCATATTCCACCAATAATGAAAGATTTAAATCCAAAAATTTCTCTACTGCATCAGGTTAATGTATTTTTTTTTTCAAACTTTTGCCCACTGCATATAATATTGATGCTGCATCTGGTTTACTAGTGGATAGTCCAAAAGTCATAGGTAAATCAAGAAATGATTCCATCAAGTTTGTTGGCAACTATCAAGTATTTCTTAATATCAGTAAGCAATTAATTACATTGTGTGATTGGACTATTTTAAATTTACTGATCAACACTTTTATTTTCTATCAGTTGTGATGACTCCGGCCATTATCATCCATCTGTATAGGAAAGCTGTGAGTGAATTTAGTAAAAACTAGTCACATTTAAGCAGCATTATTTAATAAAGTACATGTAAATGTACAAGTGCAAATAAAGTATTATTTAGAAGGTCAAGAGACATAACCTGCTGTTGTCTGCACAATTTGTCCCAGAAAGATCATAACCTCGAATTCATGAACTACTTTATGATCTAGGATGTTGTGAATGGTGCAGAATAATTAGTTTTCAACAATTCTCTTATTAGTTATTTTGAATATGCACCATGAAGAGTCTAGTCAAACTTCCATGAAAGAGTAATATACCAATCTTGTTTACTTGTAGTAGCCTTTCTAGATAATATATATTTAAAATTTTGTAACTTTTGATCACAGAAACTAAACAGTAAGAATAATGTGATATTATGGAATAAACTGTCTCTGCAAATCATTAACCAGTAAAAGCTGCATCTTTTGCTGAAAAAACTATCCTTAAAATCAGTCTTGCTCATTACACGACGATCTGTAAGAAAATCAACAAATACTTTGAAAGAATAGAACACACATAGAGTTCCAGGGATGACAAAGGCTGATGAACTACCCATTATCTGGCAGCTACTCATGCCACAGAATTAGGCCATCTGAAGAATTACCCAACATTACAGTGGAGATGGTGAGGCAAGGCATACTTTGCCACCCATAAAGGGTACTTACTGGGAGCAAATATGGTCATGATACCCACTACATAACAGGACAAAGATCTCCAACCCCTGTCAGAATAGCTAAAGCTTCTTTGTTTGTCACCTTTTTCTATCCTTCCTTGTTTACATAGTACTCAGAAAGTGAAACTCATATGTACTATTTTTAACAGTGTGAACTCACATTAAAAAATCTACCAATATTTCCTGCAATTTTTGCATCAATTATGTAACAGCATTCATTCACACCATATAATTTCCTTACAGACTTCAGTTTTGGTTTAGCCTCTGCACTATTTACCGCCTCTCCTGTGGTGAAGCTTGAAGCCAGACGCGCTGCAAGCAAATAAAGCAACAAAATATATAAAACGTTAAAAAGGGTTCACATCAGCCTATATCCTCAAGTAGTAGTAAAGTACCAATTGAGCATATTAGATATATTTAGTTTGTATAAATTAATCTGTCATAAACATTTTTGCAGTATGTGCCATATATTTGTTACCAACCATCCAATATTAAAATTGGTAGCCCTGTCAGTGGCATATACTTTTGTCATATAGTAGCAAAGTTGTTTTAAAAATTAGAAACCACTGTGTGGGGGGGGGGGGAGGGGGTGATAACTAATATGTTCTACTGTAATCATAATCTGAAATAAGAATATTACGATTTAAATACAAGATGTGCCTGTATTTACAAGTTCAGATATGCTGTTTTAAATAAACTACCTAATAACTATTACAATTAATAATCTATTTCACAAGTGAAATTGCACCAAAAGAATAAGTTACTGGATGTTTCAGTTAAAAGTGTGTAAGAATTTTCTCAAAGTTCTAAACAAGAAATGACTGTATGTCTAAAAATTTATAAATGTTGTTTTACACAGAAAATGTATAATGCCACAGTCGTTCAATATTATAAATGTAGATTAATGTACATAGCTAGATAAAATAATTAACTAAAGAAAAGTAACACAATCACATTTTCTCAACTTACCAACATCTATTGCATCATCATCACTAAGCAAAATGCAGTCATCTTCTGTTAGTGTTTCTAGAGCCTTTGGCTTAGGCTGCTTCAAGGTTTTCTTTTTTGACAAGCCTGGAACAAATGTTAACACTTCAAACAAAAGGGAACTTTTAATAATTGGTTGTAATTTTTGAATGTTTATAATATAGTCTACATATAGTGAGTTTTATGAATTCTTCAATTAACTAGATTTAAATTCATTTTTAAGCATGTTTTATCATCAAGTTCTAAAAGACAACAACAGATAGTTCTGAATGGAATATTCCTTTCCATCCAATCATTTACTGATCCATTTTTAAGGTTCTAAATGAAAAACAAAACCCTCATATATTAACCCTTTGTTTGTCTTTCCTTCCATCCATCTGTCACACCTTTTAACTTAGAAATGTTTGATTGCCATTATTATAGTTCTTACTAAATTTAACATTATTTTAATAAATATTTTTAAAAATGTGGGGGAAGAAAGAAGGTTGCAAATAATAATAGGTGATTTATTGGAAAGCTGAGGAAATGATTTTCTTTAGATAAATCACTGGACTGGTTGTTTCAAAAGGCTATGGTTGATTTCATTCCCATTCCTTGCCTTTAGTCCTTTCCTACCTCTAATGACCACAACATGTTTGAGGCATAAGCCATAAGCATTCTCCATTTATTTTCAAAACTACTCACCTGAAAATTCTTCAAAAATTTATATTGGTGTTTATGTTATTAATGTGTTACAGGAAAACTACAGATTTCTCTCTGGAGTTCATGATTTTTTTTCAAATTAACTAAAGAAAAAAGAAAGATAGAATGTACACATCACTCACCAAAGATGAAGGCAGGAGGGGGGGGGGGGGGGAAGAGTCATTGGGGACTGCTGACAGAAGTGAAAACATGGGAATATTAATATCACACATCATACTTATAGCTACAGATTTATTAGCCATTCAGACAACTTAACCACTCAACCACCAGACTGGAACAGATATACTGTTAGCATTAGCATGTTGGTAATGTGAACTCTCAAGATTTTACTTATTAAAAAAATCGTCCAACACACCAAAAGAAGTTTCCACTTCCAAAACTAAAAATCAAATTTAGTCCACAACCCGGTAGTCCATCGCATCTTCCCAAAGGAGACATACCAAGCTATTGTGTAATACAAGAAGGCTAATTCCTTTCTTAAGGGTCCTGCAGTTTAATATGGAATCAGAACCATGGAACTTCCCAGTGTACTTCATATAATCAAATACTACTCCTAAAAATTCCTAATTACTATGAGATTTGATCCCGCAACCACAGAAAGAACTTACAGAAGTAAGTGCCTTGACCACTGAGCTACCAAACCTCTATGTTTTGAAGTATGCATGTGCTAACTACTATAAAAAAATTATGTAAAATCTGTGGGCCTGTATGAACAATGGTGACAGAAATTAAAGAGGGGGGAGGGGGGGATTGAGGAGAGGGTATGGTTTTCTGTAAATCAAACATAAACCACACGTTTCTATTTGTTTTGAAGTAACTATTTGCGAAGTTCCATCAAAATCTGATAAAAACTGTGTGTTTGTATACAGATTTTGTGAAAAGCATCCAACACGTGGTGTGAGGGTGATGTGACATCATGAACTCAAAAATTTACCCCTGTCCAAATATTTCAAAATGCACCTACAGAAGTTTTCACTTCAAATCACTCCACAAACACTATAAACACAATATTTAGAGCTATAGTTATGCTCATGAAATAGAAACCTGTAACTAGGCTTGCACAGGCACCTGTGGTTAACACAGACACATTAATGTTGGTTTGGATTGTTACAATCAGAGTGAAAGTAGTGGGGGAGCCAAAACAATATTACTGTGAATGTAAATCTCAAGAAAAATAAATCAAAATAAAATAAAAGGTGAACAAGCAAAAGGTGTGATTTTTTTAAAGAAAATATGTAAAAAAATAAACTAATAAAGATTAAAATAAAATCCCAGATGACTAGAACAAAGGGGTTATGATACCAATATTCAAGAAAGGAGACAGCATTAATTACCAAAACTACCATGGTATTAACCTGACGTGCACTTTTAATCACACAACCTTAAAATAGTTACTGTCCCTGCCGACTTCTGCACAAGGGAACTTTACAAAACCACCGAACTTGATTAATTTATCTTAGTACAGTCGCCAGACTATGACTATTTGGGATATATCTCTAGACAAAAGGGAGAATAAATGAAATTCTATCAAACTTTGTTGACATTTACTGTTTGTCACTTGATTTACTAATATTAACTACACATTCTTTCCAGGATAACCATCCTTCAGTAAAATCACTTTCATCAATCTAAAGATTTCAGGTTGTTCTCATGTGAGGCACTTTTAATTTACACACATCAGTCTGCTGTTCACTGTCCAGGCTAGCACTGTAATCCGGCAACCTGCCACACTCAGACATTCCACATGACTGCCATTGCCTGGCTCACAGCAGGGATGTCAACCATCACACTCACAGCAGTACCAATCACCTGTATGGTTACACTCCCCCCTTCATAATTGGAGAAATGGCAGGGATTGACAACTTTTTTTTTCATAAATTTAAGAAATCTAACTAAAATAGACAAAAAATACATCAAAGTAACCACATCTTAGGCACAGAGATCCTGTTATAGCATTTTGATAACCATCCAATTTTGTTTTAAGTATTCCATTCATATGGTTAAGCAAATAATTTTAAAACTATGTAGGTACAAAACAAGCATAAAATTCTATGTCCACTGACATTGATTATCTTACTGCAGATAAGCCATAAATCCTTTTTCTTTTTCGACTGACAGCCCTTTTTTAATAGCTCAACAGCTCTCTCTAAATGTCATCCATGATCATAAAAGATACAGATCAAACCACTCAGTATTAAACTACCTAAAAGCACTGAGCCATATTGGAAGTCATACTTAGTTTCTATCAAGAAAGGAGGAGATTTTTTTTTTTTTTTTTTTTGTGTACAGGATTGAACTAAAACAGCAAGGAGCCGAACCTTTGTGTCTCCTATTTCTCCTTGTTCTCTTGGCTGGAGCCACAGGACTTTTCTCGTAGCCTTCCTTCATTTCTTCTACAACTTCTATGTAATCCAGCTCTGCCAAATACTCATCTCCAAAAATTTTTTCCACCCTAAATTAAAAATAAATATTTGATTACAATAAAGCAATGATTTCTAGAAGCCAACATCAGTATGAGAGTCAGCTGAATCTTATCTTGTAAAACTTATTAAGTATGGCATGGGGGTTGGATGTGTACACATTGTGACCTACTGCATGACTGTCACATGATGAGTATTAGTGTGTATACATTCGATCCCTTTGCCATGTGCCTTCCTCTAGTCACAATAAATTTTATACCAAAATATTGTATTTTCATACTTTTGTATTTGTTGTGGCCCTCCTGCCTTTGTCTGTGATGATTGATAGGTTACTTTACCTAACCTTCCATATTATCCATCAAAAATTAGTAATTATGATGTAATATTGTAGTTCCATCAGAAATATGCATGTTCACAAGCTTGAAATGAACTGGAAAATAGGAAGTTGCTAAAATATTACATGCAAGATTTTAAATTTACAGTAGCCAGGAAAATTATTGTAAATTTTATAATAAATATAAAAAAATGTCTCCTAGTTGTTATTTTTGTTTTGCACAGATGATATATATGGTATCTGGTAACTTCACATTAGAATATGGTTCAGCTGGTCAGGGAGTTTTGTGGAGGTGGATTCAAGATCTCTGCAACCATTAAAAAGGATGATAAATAAGGGAAGGAATTTGGCTATAAAATCTTCTTATGGTTCTTGCTTAGATATTTGGTTAGGGTAGGGGAATCCACATTAGTATATAAAAGCTAGAGTATGTCCAAAGAAGGATAGCAAAATTTATCTGTGGGATTTGCAATACAACACACTCAGTGACCAATATGATGATGGACCTGTTTTGGGAGTAGCTGGAAGTCAGATGATACATAAAAAGAGTGGTGAGCATATACAAGGTACACTTAGAAAGTGATAGCATGATAAGCTTATTGGAGGGAAAAAAGAACCCCAACCATAAAATAGGGCTTGATTTCTATTATAAGAGAGTGGGAGGTTTTCCTTTTTTGGATATGTAACCTAACATGGCGGAAAGTTAGTAAAGGAGGTGATGAAGATTTTAAAACTTAAAATATACGTAATACATGATCTATAAATGGAAATTGCTACCAAAGTATAAATTATATAATAGTTCATAATAAGACAATAGTCTATTGCATCTTTTATTATAATGTGTGGTAACTGACAGCTCCATTTTCTGTTGTTATTTAAAGTTCTGTAATCATTCAAATATGGAAACACTAAGAACCTTTTGTTTAAAAAAGAATATTTTAAAATAGACACACAGTATTGATCACATTCTAAATACCATATTAATGGAACAGGGAACAATGATGCTAGACAATATGAATTCAAACCAGGGGAGAGGAATCTTTCAACTGGTTTGATGCAATCCTCCATCCTTTCCTATCCTGTGCTAACCTCTTCATTTCTACATACCCCTTACAGCCCACGTCCTCAATTATCTGCTTCATATATTCTAATCCCTGTCTTCCTCTACCAGTTCTTACTTTCGACTGTTCCCTCCACTAACAAATTAACCAATCCAGCATGTCTCAAAATATGACCTACTAGCCTGTCTCTTCTTCTGTAAGCTTCTTCCATAAACTTCTTTGCTCACCCATCATCTCCAAAACTGGTTCATTTCTTACTTTGTCTGTCCACTTAATTTTCAGCATTCTTCTGTAGCACCACATTTCAAATCCTTAAATTTTCTTTCTTTCCGGTACTCCTAAAGTCCATGTTTCGCTACCATTAAGTGCTGTGCTCCACACATAGAGTTTTCTACATCTACATCTACATCTATACTCTACAATTCACAATTACTGTGGTTGGCAGAGGGTGCTAAGCACCAATCCTACTTCAGTGCATTCCAATCCCGAACAGAATGAGGAAAGAAAGAATACATAAATGTATCAGAACGGCATCTTATTCTCGAATCTTATCCCTCCTGTCATTGCGACCTAAATAGGTTGGTGGAAGAAGTATTTCGTTGCACTCATAAATTAAAGATTTTCGCATATTCTCCAACAAATTCAACGAAAACGACGTCGTCTGTCCATCAAACAATCCCAGCCCAACCCACGTATCAGCTCTGTGATACTTGCATAAGGACTATAACTAGCGGTCACGAATCGAGCGGGTCTCCTCTGTACTTCTCTAACGTGTCAATCAATCCCTTGCGATATGGATCCCAAATTGCACAACAGTATTCCAAATGCAGACGCACTTGTGTTTTGTACGCTATTTCCTTTGTATGAGCATTACAACTTCTCAAAATACGACCTATAAAATGTAGTTTAGAATTAGCTTTGCCTACGGCGGAAGTTATGTGCAAGTCCCATTTCATATTGCTTTGTATTGTTACACCTAGATACTTGAAGGAATCCACAGTGTCAGCAAATGAATTGTTGACTTTGTACTCATGAGCAAACGGGGTCTTTTTATTACTTATTTGCATTGCCTTGCACTTTTTGCAGTTAAGTGTAAGCTGCCATTTACGGCACCATTCCGAAATAACATCCAGATCGCGCTGAATTTCTAAGCAATCGTTCAGAGCACCTCACTTCCCTATAAATAAGTGCATCATCAGCAAAAAATCGCATCCTGCAATTAACGTTGTCACCGAGATCGTTTATAAAAATTATGAAAAGAAGTGGTCCTACTACACTTCCTTGAGGAACCCCTGAAGTAACATCTAGCTTTGAAGAAGCTTCCCCATCAGCAATGACATACTGCGACCGACCAGATAGAAAATTGCGTATCCATTCGCAAATCTGATCGCATATACCATACGCTCAAATCTTCGCCAAAAGACGGTTGTGTGGTACAGAGTCAAAAGCTTTCTGGAAATCCAAGAAAATAGCATCAACTTGTGATCCTGCATCGATAACCTTCATTATATCATGTGAAAATAGAGCCAGTTGCGTTTCACACGATCGGTTCTTCCGAAATCCGTTGTTGGTTTGCTGTAAGTAACTCGTGTGCATCTAGAAACTTCATCACGTTTAGAGCATATGACATGCTCCAGAATTCTACTGCTACTGCAAACAGATGTTAAAGATATGGGTCGATAATTCCTAGTATCTCTCCGATCTCCTTTCTTGAAAACGGGAATCACCTGCGCTATTTTCCAGTCAGAAGGTACTTTTCTTTCTTCTAAAGATTTACGAAATATATCTGACAGAAATGGTTCTATTTCTTCTGCGTATTCCGAAAATAATCTTACTGGTATACCATCAGGAACCGGTGCCTTCCCCCACCTCAGGAGTTTTTAATTGCTTTATGATACCTACACTATCAATTTGAACTGGATCCATCTCATATTCTACACACCGTGCAAAAGCGGGAATGTTTTCCATGTTTTCGTCAGTGAAAGAATTTTTAAATTCGGTGTTAAATACGGTAGCCTTGTCGCGGCTGTCATCAACTTCCCGACCATCTTTTAAAAGAACTGACATATTTGTTGTCACAACCACTAACGTTTTTTTACATGCGACCAAAATTTCTTTGGGTTTTCGTTGAGACTCTTGGAAAGTGAGTTGCATCTAAAGTCATTAAAGGCCTCGCGCATTGCATTCTTAACATGTTCTTTTGTCTCAGCTAACATTTCTAAATCACTTCTATACAACGTCCTCCTTGAGCGTGCATGCATCTTCCTTTGCTTTTTAAGTAACCTTTTAACTTCACACGTATACCACGGGGGATCGTTCCCATCCCGATTGTCCTTTTTGGTATATATAAGTCCATACCTTCCCTGACTATATGCATGAATCGAAGCCACATCTCTTCAACTGACCTCTACCTTCTAAAAAGGTAATGTAATTATCCCTAAAAAATGCTCTTAAACTCTCCTTTGGGGCCTTTTCGAACCTGTAAACGACCCTTTCTTTTTTCTTTCTGCGCGCGGCTATTAACCTTACTGTAGCAATTACAGCTTTATGATCACTTATTCCCATGGTGGTAGAAATGTCCGTGAATAATTCAGGCCTATTCGTAATGAGAATATCTAAAATGTTTTCGTTATCGTTGTGGCACCGCGTTGGTTCAGTGACGAGCTGCTCAAGATTAAGATCTGAGAAAAGGTCAAGAATAATTTCATAGGATGCTTTATCCCTGCCACCAGTAACATGGACGTAATTAGTCCAGTCGATACGCGGAAAGTTGAAGTCACCTCCTAGTATTATGCCATGATCCGGAAATTGATGAGCTATATTATTTACATTAGTTCTTAGGGCCTCAGCAATAGCTGCATCTGCACCTGGTGGACGATAGAAGGACCCTATTACAAGTTTCGTCCTAGCTACTTTTAGTCTAATCCATAGGATTTCACAGACCGTATCGATAATTATTTCGTTACACGACAGGTGTATACTAACAGCTATAAATATACCACCTCCATTAGAATTCAACCTATCCTTACGGAAAACATTCATGCTATTATAAAAAATTTCTGCTGAACTTATATCCGGTTTCAACCAGCTTTCAGTACCTAATACAATATCTGCTTCTGTGCCACTAATAATGCTTTCAAGCTCAGGCTGCTTATTACAAACACTTCTACAGTTAATAACGAGTACTTTTAACGGTCGAGATTGATTTACGCTACTCCTAACATATGGTGCCGAATTTGATTGGGGCTGCCCGTAACTATAATCCCAGTTTCGTGTCTTCCTCCCTCAGCCTAAAAAATCCCCCAATGCACCTCCACACGGCCCTGCCACCCGTGTAGCCGATTCACGTTGTAGTGCACACCTGATCTATCCAAGGGAACCCTACACGACTCGACCCAGGGCGAAGATCAAGAATCCTCATCCATGATTATCGCAGAAACGCTGCAGCCTCTGGTTTAGACCCTCGACTCGACTCTGAACCAGAGGTCCACAGTCGGTTCTATCGACAATGTTTTTAAACAGTTTCTTCTAATTCCTATGTAAATATTTCAAACTAGAAGGTTTCTCTTTTCATGAAGGCTCTTTTTGCTAGTGCTATTCTGCTTTTAACATCATTCCTGCTTTCGGCCTATCAGTTGTAATTTTGCTTTCCCAGTAACAGAATTCACTTACTTCTCCTATTGCATCCGAACCTATTTTTATATTTAATCTATTAGTATTGGTACCATTTCTGTTACATTTCATCACTTTTTTCTTGCTTTGATTTATAAGTCCAAAATCTTCCTTCAGTATTTTGTTCATGCCATTCAGTAACTTCTCAATATCCTCAGCCCTCTCAGCTAACAAGACAATGTCATCAGCAAATCGTAGTATACTGATTTTTTCTCCCTGAAAACTTATGCCACATGGAAATTTTTCTCTGACTTCCTTCATTGCTTCTTCTACATACAAGTTGAATATTAACGGGGATAGACTACAACCTTGTCTCACACCCTTTTTAACTGATGCATGTTTCTTGTGGATTCTCTACTTTTATTATAGCCACTTGATTCTTATATTGTTTATAGAGTATTCTTCTATCTTGATACTTAAGACCTGCCTTCTTTAAAATTTTAAAACATCATGTCCACCCTAACATTATCAAAAGCTTTTCTAAATCAACAAATGCCATAAAAGTATCTTTGTTATTCTTGATCCGCCCTTCAAGTATTAATCTTAAAGACAGAATTGCTTCCCTTTTACCACGATTTTTTCCTAAACCCAAACTGATCTTCACCTACTATCTCTTTCTACTACCCTTTCCATCCTTCTGTATAGTGACAACTATGAAATAAGATGAACCGAAGTAAACAATATTTCATCAGACTTTATCTAAGACTAAAACAATCAGAAAGCATCTAATGAAGGTACCCACATTGATATCTACCATGTAATTTAATGTGTCGCACAGATTATTGATGATGGGAAGAATATACAAATAATTAATGGTATAGGGGGGATCATGGAGTAAGAAAATGACAATCAGTGGTAAAAACAAATGTAATCATGTGCAGGGCAGAGGTACCAAGTGGCATGAAGTAATAGATAAACAGGACAATACCCAACCACATTCACAAAAACTTTTTCACCTAAAATCAACTAAAGCCCAGAATTAATCACCCAATTCTGTTCTAGTCTCAAATTTTATAAGCCAAATTCTTCAAGTAGTTCTGATCTCTTTAATTCCATCCAAGAAATGTATCTACTTGTGAAAAAAATCAAATCCATAATTGCTCCCCAACCCATCATAACTTAAATGTCAGTCCACAAAAATCTGTCCCCGACTCTATAAAACTAACCACATCTTTTTCTATCATGCTGCAAAACATGCAAATAGCATCTGACCATTATGACATATTAATGTACCCTACAATTTCATAATTTTGCATAATGAAATTGGTTTACAGAATAGTGGGCTTAGTTGAATAACAATACTACGGCCTTAGAGTAATTTTTGGAGATAATTCAGGAAATAATTCAAATGATGTGGTTATGTAGGCAGGAATTAAGTTTAAACAGTAAATTCAAGTAAAAATCTATCAAAACAACTGTGGAAGTACTTAACCTATGATCTGTATAAGCAATATTTGGTTTTGATATAATTTCACTAAAATCAATAGTTTTTCTTCACTTTAAGAAACATTCAGTATAAAAATAGTCAAAAACACATAAATCTTGTAGCTAGAGAATCCTACTATAAATATGGAATACATTGAAGTGAAATGCCGGTACAGAAATTTATGACATAATTTCCCACTTTAAAATTTGAAAATCACATGTTAGGAAGGATACAGTAAATTAACTTGTAGAAAGTGAGGAACGTAATTTTTGTGAAACAACATACTAAAATTTTTTAAAGCTTAGTATTGTCTAAAGATTTTTTTTTAACATTATGGTAAAGGCAGATACATGCTCAAAGGAAAATTAATGATTTTAGTAATATACATAAATTCGAGAGAAGGAATTGTATTCAAATAAATATTAATCAAATACAAAGAGTTTCTAGTAAGTTTCATTTGAATTCACGAAGTCATTGGATTGAGGTAAAAGAAAATAAATTTGGCGCCAATGATACTTGGATAAGCTGGCCAGATATCTTAGTCAGTTAGAAAGCATTCATTTGAAACAATATTTCAAAATTTAATAATAAATCACATAAAGCAGGTAGCACTTCAAATCTTCAGTAGACATTTTTTAATACCTAGAATCATTTAAAGCACTTTCAGATCGATAGCTTTAATAACTTAGGAAATATTAATTAGTTAATTCTATTTTGGTTGACAATTTTATTTCACACTTTGAAAATAGTAAACATGAATATATATATATATATTTTTACAGCCAAGTATTGAGCTAAGAAAATTTTTATCAGGATCAAAATTAATTCTCACAGGATCTAGCGACTTCAAAAGTTCAGAGCAATAGGAATATTTAGTCATCAAGGTCATATGTCTGTGCAATCTTTAAGCTTGAGAATGGATATTTGCTTTGTTTATCAGACTACTTTGATGGGAACCCAGAAATCTTCAGATTCCCATGGTGTTTCTAAAATAGCAGCCCTGGATTTTCCTCGCCAGTATCCAAGATACAGTTAGAATGTTACTACACTTCTTTGTGGTGCAAATTAGGCACGTAGAGGGATGGATGCCGATCTCGGCCATATATGTGTAACTTTGAGGCTAGCGTGTGGCGATACCCATGTAGCTATAAAGTCAGTTAGGGGTTGTGAGGTTGGTCTGTCTCTATTGTGTTAACTGAATCTGCAAATAAAATTCTTTGTAGATATTTTTGAAGCCAATTTAGTTTTTGTGACTTTGGTTCAAATTGAAGAATATAGTGACCATCTACCAGCATATACTAGTGACTTTTATTATCTGTTACCTTTCCTAGTCTGGGATTTAGTCAAGCTAGGTGGCGACCAAGTTAATGTAGCAAAGCATGAATAAAGTTATCCAAGGCACTTGAGACAGAATGTTATGGCTAATCCTCCATGAATGTTTTGGCCTCACAATACTCCAAGCCCACCAATTGTGAAAATATTTCATGCCACCTGCACAATCATCCACCTTAAATATTAATCACTTGCCTCTAATGTACCAACTCATATGAGGACTGTTTGTAAAATAATTTATTTCTAATTATGTAGAAATAGTGCCTGAGTGAAGTGCAGTTGACAGTAATACAGTTTGTTACAGCCTCCTGAGTAACCTGTGAATCTTAAGTGTCTCATATACTAGCAGAATAAAGTCCAATACCCAAATATTGATTTAGAAGTATATGTCAACCTAAACTGCTCTCATCTATAGTAAGTGATGTGTTTAATATACCTGTCCTCCTTAGTTGTATTTTAAAACTGTCATTTTAATTTTCTAACGGCATTTGTTTATTAATTTATTGCTGTTTACTTTAAATTTGCTTTTCCAAAAAAGATTGTCATCTTCCAACTATCAACCTCTGTGCCGTTCCACCCTCCCCCCCCCCCCCACCCACTAGATATCAACAAAATTCATTCATTGATATGATAGACTGTTATTTTATTTATTGTTCTTGACTCCCAGAGCCCTTCTTAATAATTTGTCATTGTTAATATTTATATATGATGAACTAACATTTACCCACTGCTTCACAATTTGACCTTGGTGTGTATAGAGAAGCTTTACCATTTTTATTCTACTACCAAATATTAATGTGGTGAAGCAATAAAAGTAAATTTAATCTAAATTTTCCCCTTTTTTTAGTTATTACGTTATACTCACTTTTCATACTGATCTTTGATATTTTTTGACTTATTCTTTAAAGCAATGTATGACATAAAAACATTAAAGCTATGTGAAAAAATTATTAGTAACAGTTCAATAAAGGTGTACCGAGAAGTGATTGTCCCTTTGGTCCAAATTTGATGCACACCTTCCTGAGGACCTATTTTTCAAGAAAAGGTGCATATCACAAGCAAAAAGTAGTGTAAGTTTGGCATAATGCCATGAAATTTATTATATTGCATTGTGTCAGCTTACGTTCAGCGGCCATTTCTAAACACATCTTTGACGCTAAATCATAGCACCCACAGCAATGAATGTAAAATTGCTGACAAGTTTTCACAATACCAAATTCCAATATCATTATAACAAATGTAATGCAATGGCCAAGTTTTCATATTACAATATAAGTACTTTGAAACAGCGATATCGAAGAGCATTTTCCTCCTGATCCATGCTGTATTCCGACCTAACCGCAAGTACACTGCCATCCAAAAGCTGAGCAACCTTAATTATTAATGAACAATAAATTCTTGTGCCTTATGCTAAAAAAGTGCATTATTTTTCATTCTAGTCCAGGCAGCAATTCAAACTAACCAGTTATGTCATTCTGATGCGTGCTTCGAAAAAACACACAAAATGTGGAGAATACTGGAGTGTACTACAACAGCAGTTTCTCATGTAGATATTTCGCACTTATCTTGCAACAGTTAGGGACATTTCAAAATGCTTTCACTAGAATTTTTGAGAGACAAAACAACTCTGACATATTGTTTATTACCTACTGCTATTGTTGTGAGTGTACACATGAAAGTTTATACAATAAATATGGCATTAAAATCAATTCAATTATATTCCACCTTTTTCATGGGCCTGTACTTACTGATGTGATAAACTCATCTCATAAGGTTTCCAGTATAATTGAGAAAAATCGTGAAATCACAAATGAATTAGATATGCTACCTAACTCCAATCCTAAGAAAAATTTGTGACAGTGGAAGAATATCTTTTCTCAAAATACTCCTACTGTGGATGCACTTAATGTTTTAAATGTTTTTACTGCACCTATCACCAAAAAAAAGTAGTTAATCCCACAAAGAAAAACAAACTACTGTTTCAGTAAACTTTTTGAATCTGCAATGCTGAAACAGCAAATAGAAGTAAAATGAAATCTGGGGAGAAATAAAATTATGTTTGGGTAGAGGGAATGAAATCCATATCTTTTTGTACATAAACAACTCCATAGAAACACGTGACTACTTAGCCACTTAATGTTATGGCTATTTTACAGATACACATGCACCACTTAATATTTCACAGTTTTGAACTCTGAATTTCTTGTAAATGAAGGTCCATCTTTGTAAATACTATTACAGTGAGATACACTGATTGGTAGTTGTTTCCAATTTCCACACTGAAGATCTCTCCTGGTTAGATCAATATCTTTTCCAGAGCAAAGATGTACAATATTTGAGAATACTGAGGAAACAAATAACTGAAGCAAAAAATAAATGAGAATATAAACAGTAACTATGTGTGATCTTATGAGAGATTTCTTTGAAAGAAGTGCTGATCTGAAATAGAGAGTGATCTGTGAACATATTTCTCCCATTTGAAAATTATTATAATTTCTTGCTAGGTACCTCACTATATATAAGTACAATAAGCTATTTTCACAGTTTATAATCTGGACTACAAGCTCTCAAAATTTCAAAAATACCATCCACATTTTTGGTACTGCAGTAATTTTTAGGTGATGCAATATTGAACTGTCAGACACAGGCAGCTGGTTTCCAGATTTGAATTAATTTTGTAAGAGTCAATTGACTTTTGGCACAAATTCTTGGTTGGATCTAGGGGAACAGACAGTAAAATAACCTTTCAATTTTTCTAGAAATTCATATTTACCATCTGCATACTATTTTATACTTTTAGCAGATTAAACAGGTGTATTTTAGAATAATAAACTATTTTTGTGTTGATAATGATGCCATTTGAGTTTGAAGTAAGCTATTTTGTTTCTTGTATTTTGTATCTAAATTGTGTGAATTGGAATTCAATATAAACAAGTTAAAATGTTCTTTTACAGAGTACATGAGGGAAAATACATATTACTAAGAAGTCTTTGTCATTATTTGAGAGTTTTGTAAAGTTTGTACAGAGTTTCTGTAAAAAGTTACACAGTGGCTCTTCTCTGTGCTATGAAACATTTTTAATTCGTGAATGTTCCCCCCCCCCTCCCCCCAAAAAATGATATAGCTCCTACATGAGTTGAAAAAGATGTTGACACCTGGTTCATTAGTTCCAGCTCAGCTGTTAGAGACAAGGGCTTACTGCATTGCAGAACTGTTTAACTTGTTAGTAGTAACTATATGGCCTTGCCAGTTGTGCTTCTCTCTACTTGAATGCCAAGAAAATGTATAATATTCCTTTCCAAGATTGCATTACTTAACCGAGTTCAAAAAAGGAGGAGGATCTCAATTCCTCTGTAATTTTTGTTTTTTTGGTATGTATGTTCAGTGATATCTTTGCCAATTTTGAACTGATTTAAAATATTTTTTTTTTAATCTGTACGGTAATACCTACAAAGTGGTCCCACACAAATTTCATTGAGAAACCACCCCTTCTACCCCTTTACACCCTATAAGTTCATATAAACACACATTTTTTATAACGATTTAGATGGAACTTTGGACATATATAGTCAAAGATAAAGAGGAAAATACTGTCAACTTTAGGTTTGAAAAAACTCATCCACTACCCTCCCCCATTCATTTTTGCCAATGTTCTTTATAAAAAGCTAGTCATCACCATTTGACTGTTTAACCATCAAAGATAGCATATACATGTAATTTTTTATGGAGAAAGTTTCTGACCAAAAAAAATAAAAAAACCACCCCATCTCCCCCCTTACACACCCTTAATTTTATAGAAAACCCACATTTCTTATCTGATTTTGATTGAACTTTGCATATGTATATTTAAAACAAAGAGAAAAATCCTATCAAATTTGGTCTGCCAAAGATCAACCCCCATCCCTCATTCCACCACCTTAATTTTTGTCAGTGTTCTTTATAAAAAGCTTACAGTCACCACCATTTGACTGATTACCACGAAAGTAGGTGATTATATGTATTTTTTCACAAAGAAGGTTTCTGACAAAAAAAAAAATATGTAAAAACCACTCCCTCTCCCCATTAAAACACCACTTAATTTTTATACAAACCCATGGTTTTCATCCGGTTTAGATAGAACTTAGCACACTTTACTATAAAACTTCAACTTCTGGTTTGCAAAAAACTGAACCCCTCTCCCCACTTCCAACCCTCTTAATATCTTCAATTTTCTTTTTAAAAAGCTACAGTCAACACCATTTGAACCGATCTACACGAAAGTTGGCACAAACTTAATTTTTTTATGGAGAAGAAATTCTGACCAATAAAAACAAAAAACTACCCTGTGTCCCCTTTTAACATCCCTTGATTTTTTGTAGAAAACCCATATTTTAATCTGATTTTGGTGGAACTTCCCATGTGTATACTTTAAAACAAATAGAAAAAGAAAAATACTGTCCACATAAAAATCACAAAAATGAAACCCAGTCCCCCTTTCTTCCCCTTTAATTACCGACAATGTTCTTTATATAAAGCTATAGTTTCTATCTGATTTTGAAGGAAGTATGCACATGTATACTTCAAAACAAACAGAGAAATACTGTCTACATTTGGTTTAGAGAAGCCAAACCCCTCTCCCCCTTTCCACCTCTGTAATGTACACAAAGCTACAGTTTCTATCCGTTTCTGAAGGAAAATTTTTACACGTATACTTTAAAATATACAGAACAATTGTGTTTAAATTAGGTTGCAGAAGCCCAAACTCTCTTCCCTTCTACTCCCACCCCTCCTAACTTCCAATGTTCTTTATAGATACCCACAGTTTTTACAAGATTTTGATGGAACACAGCACATGTATACTTAAAAACAAAGAGAAACATAATGTCAGTATTCTGTTTATAAAACCCAAACACTCACTTCCTTACCCCATTTAATTTTTGCAAATGTTCTCTATACAAAGCTACAGTTTTTACCTGGTTTTGATGGATCTTTACACATGTATACTTTAAAACAAAGAGAAAAATACTGTCCACACTAGCTTTATAAAAACCAAACTACTCTTTGCCTCCACATACCTTAATTGTTTTTTATACAGACCTACAGTTTTTATCTGATATTGATAGAAATTTACACATGTATACTTTAAATCAACGAGAAATGACAGTCTACATTTGGGATACAAAAGCCCAATCCCTCTGCCCTTTACCCCCACCCCATTTAATTTCCAATGTTCTTTACAAAAATCCATAGTTTTAAATCCTGTCAAAATCAATTAAGCTATTTTAAGTCACGGCAGAATATTCATAAAATAAATGTTTCCTAATGTCTCAACATGTACTTCAGATTTCAACTTGTACCCTGTGAGAAATGTGATTATGCTGGGGTTATGCATAAACTTCAGTCTCAGCTATGACTGTAAATAACCATGAGTATTTCAGTCCTAGTCTTGCAAATGTACTTGGTCACCACTTAGCTTATTTTACCCCAAACTAAGGAAAGGTGGTAAAAATAATGTTCACAAGTCTATTGCTAGTATACATAAGATATATTCTTGAAAAGTTTGCAAAGACAGAAACTGAAGTGGCATCAGACAATTCTCTGAAGATATGATTACAAGTTCGACAAACCGATTCGAGCCAGCCCATACCCCACAGCTCAAAGTACACTTAGATATCACATGGAAGCATTTTGAAGTTCAACACATGCTTCTCCAGATTAAATTATTCTTTGACTACCGACACTTAAGTAATACCAACACACCCCATGGCGTAATACTGCTTCAAATCTGCATTGTACTAAAACTTACTTAGTTTGAAATACTAAGCAGGCGTACATCTCGCCAACATGGTAGCACAGTAGAACTCTAAATGAAATTTCCTGGCCTACTGAGCTACATGTTGTCGGGTTCGCTTTTCTGGAAAACTGCCCAACTATGTGACTCTACATCCTGTCACACACACGGTTTCTGAATGACTGGGGCAACGGAAGGTTCTAGGCGGGTATTAGTGCTCACACGGACCGTGGGAATGCTGGTCACTTCATCATTCACATGAGAATATGCTGGAAAGCTGATCAGATATCAAATTTGACGTCTGAAATCCTTCTGACTTTGTAAGTTTAATAGTTTCGCCTTAAAAAATTATTTTAATGCAATTACTAAAATCTATTAATAACATTCACAATTTTGTCATTACTAAACTGAAATAAATTTTATTTTACTCTTAAAGAGGTACTCTTTTGTTTATTATCAAGCAAAACATGTTTACTAATGTCAAAAGGATGAAATAAAAATTCGTAATCCAAAAACAGAATGTAACTAATTCATATTTCAGAAGTAATTAAAGATATCGATTTGAAAGTAACTTTAATCAAATGTATATATTAAAAAACCGATTACTGTGTGAATTTGAAGACTCTAAATGTTTTCTACAATTTATTACGAATTTTCGAAATAATACTCCAGGCGAATGCTTGAGAATATTGCAATTGAAAATACTATCTCAAAACTGTTAAACTCTGCTTTCTAGCTTGAATTAACATAGAAACTGACTTTAAAAATGATAAGTAATATTATTCATCCAACTCGTGGTTCTGAAAACAAATTTTGCCACACAGTTACAAAATTTATAAGATAACTGAAAACCCCAAGCTTTCACGTTGTGAAAACCAATTAAAAATCTGTATTTTCTGTATGATGTTGGAACAAGCAGATATATTCCAGAGACAGATTTGTGTATGTGGTATATATTAATGCCCTGATGTTACATGTTTTGATTATTGAACAGCAGCTTTAACAGATGTTATGATTAGGTCGAAACACAGGCTGGACCAAAATGTAAACTTACATTCCTTAAAACAGCATCCAATTCACCCCTTTCTGGAAGTTGTTGGGGTATATAAAGACCGATTTTTTTTTAAAGCAAGCACTTTAACCACTGAGCTGCCAGGAAGATCGCAAAATGAGAACTGTTATGGCATATTTAAAATAAAAAACAGACTATAATGCCACAAAAATTTAAAAATAAAATATATGTCTTTTCAAAAAACATAAAAACCACCTTAAAAAAAAAAGCACAATAAAAATTTTAAAATAACTTTATTCCTTGCTTAGAAGAACGTAAATCTAAATGGACAATATTTTACATTTATTACTGTTATTGAAATTTTTATATTATTTATTTTTGGAGTCGGTGTCCAGCAAAGCAAGTAAAACAAAAAGATAAAAACTATAATGAATAACAATAATACATAAAAAACCATGTTACTACTTACCTACAATTGATGGTATTAACATGTTTCAACAAAACTGAAACATATAAATGATACACCAATATTATACTAACTGTAAAGAATTTTCTTCATGATGCAGCCTAACAACTGATACTGTAGCGCCAGAGATATGCCTGGATGACCAACGAGGCTGAGCCACAGATTAAAATACTGTTAATTTGTTTCCCTAAGCTGTCTCCCATAATAACACTATCTGCTTCATGAAATTCTGTAAAATATTTTGAATTTTGTTCGTACTTCCCATTTTGCCTTGATCACCAAATAAAGTTCAGTAATTTGATCTTCATGATGTGACAGCTGGCACCAACTCCAAAAATAACAAATCAATTTAAACATTTCAATAACAGTAATGTAAAATATTGTCCATTTAGATTTACTTTCTTCTAAACAAGGTATAAAGTTATTTTAAAATTTTTAATTCTCTTTTTTAAGGCAATTTTTATGTTTTTTAAAACAATTATTTTATCTATATAATTCATGTGCAAGTCCTATTGCACATATTTTTTTTGTTTTAAACCTAATTTAGTGTGTTTTATCAATATTTAATTTCAATGAGTTTGCCCTGATCCAGTTTTCTACTTCAACAAGTATTTCAATTGTATTTATTTCTATATTATTATCATATTGGCCTTTTTAAAAAGTTTCTATTTTTTTTACATCTGGTTAGTAGCATCAATGAATAAACTACTTTTTGCACTATCAATTTACAGGAATATCACTGATGTAAAATAAAAACTTAATGGGTCCTAGGACAGATCCTTGTGGAATGCTATGTTGTACTATATTCCCAGTCCGATGATAAATCTTCATTGATTTTAGAATCAAATACAGAAATTTTATGCATTAGGTTTTCTGTGGTTTACTTGCTGTTCAATTTTTCTGCAGTTTTAATTCCTGGTTGTAAGAAAGTTAAATGTGTTTGCATGATAAAAAAAAAAAAAAAAAAAAAAATCCTACAATGTAATTTTTACTATCCAGTTCTTGTAATGTGTTATGTAAAAAAGAATATATAGTGGATGAATAATTATGGAATCCAAACGGTTAAACAGTAAGAATAAGTGCATGTAACGGGTTTTATTACTTTATGATATGACTTTTTCAAATATCTTCGAGCATCCTGGAAGTGGAGAAAAAGGTACCCACATCATATTTGTTAACCCATTGTTTTATTATACCATATGATAAAGGGTTCACTGGAAATACTTTTTACATCTTGTGTTCATTTTATTTTATGTCTTCAGATCTATCATCCCTTATGTTCATCAAATGACATGTTTCCTTTCTCCATCTTCATTCAGATTCAAATTGAAGAAATTTCTGCAAATTGGGCACTCTATTAAGGTGGATAAATATACTCACCTCACTTAGTGTTATACCAAAAATCTATATCTGTTCTTTAAATACTTGTTGAAATGAAGCTAATTATTATATAGCCAGATCTGGGAAAAAGGGGGGGGGGGGGACAGAGCAAACTTGAGAACTTGTAAAGAATTTCTGTTGTTGTACACCTACCTCTGTGCCATTTCTCCTAAGTACAATATAAAAGGCAACTTCTATATAAATGGCTCTCATAATTTTTTAAAACACTGTTGTGCAAGTTCTTTTTGATTTTGTAATATTTAACAAACCATTACAAAAAGAGATAGTGAGAATAATGAAAATTTTCCTTCAATTTTCCATCACTAGAACCACTAAGAGAAAATTCAGACAATCATTCCAAACTATGATTTGCACAAAAGGCCATCGCTGAATTTGCACCCATTCCTTGTCCCCATTTTATCCTGCTTTTAATGACCTTGATCAGGCATAAAGACAGAAGCAAAAAAAAGTTTCACTTGCATTTCCACCACCACCTATATAAATCATCTTTCCCTTACTAAGGTATTTGGAAATCTCTGTACCCTTGGTTTATTAATCTGATTTCCTACCCAGATGAAAACCAGTATATTTAAGTCACCACCAATAATGAAAATTCTATGCTCACCACTGAACTGTGAATATGAATTTAGCTTCTTGCCAAGAGCCTCATCTTCACTATTCATTTTTCTACTATGACAAGTGGCCAAAATCCTGATTTTTTCTTTTTTATCACCCCAGAAATCTATCCTTAGTAACCCATGTTCTTGATCTATGAACACCAAAGAGCTGTAGTTATCTTTGCTAACCAATATGAATACCCTTCCACAAATTGCATTTCTGTTACTGTGATTCATTCTGTAACCATCAGGGAGGACCTCATTGTCTGGTACTGCTTCTTTTAAGACCCATCCCCTATAAACACTTGTGGTTCAAACAACATTGCCAAGGCTACAAAAGCTTTCTTGGAATTAGCGCAAGGTTTTAGAGCAAGGGTCAGGAGGTATTCCAATGATTAAACTTTGATTAATGGAGCAATCTGGATTGTGTTAATTATTAGTTATGGAGCTGAATCTGCACTGCTGACTACTATACCACCGAAAGTGTTCCTAAACTTCGAAAACTACAGCACCTAGCTCACTAACGAAAATTTCCAAGAACCACTATCACCATATCATGGAAAAAAGGAAAAAAAATACATTCAAGGACATAACTTCTATTAGTTTTAGCTTGAACTGTGACAACACAGATGACAAGGTCTGATCCAATACCATGCAACTATTGACTTAGGGAACTAAGAACTAGCTGTTGGCTGTGGCTAATAAGTATTTTGCCATTCTCAGAGAATTCACAGTATTCTCATTGCTAAGCTTTTTTAATTATGTTGCCTCTAAAGCATGAAAGAAAAGAATAAAAAAAAAAGGAATTTTGCATTAAAGGAGAACAACTGAAGACCTTAAATTAAACATGTATAATGCTCAAAATCATATTAATACTGAAATCAAAGATGTTTTACATAAAATAAACAGAATGATTTGTGTACCTCACAGAATGTAAGCATCCTGCCTTTTGTAATAAAAACCAGTCAAATTATTGTAGCAAAGATGTAAGCTTATGCGAGAAAGTTTTTTTAGCTACTAATCATTAATAATGTCAAAAAAATTGCCTCAGTAAGTGTAACAACTTCTGTATCCACCATATTATTAACAGGAAAAGTGTATCTTCACAATAACAAACTATGTCTATGAGCTACAGGACACCGATTATGAAAAACAAGAAACAAAGGGGTGGCAGAATCTGTTACCTCATTGGCTTCTTTTTCTGGCAACAAGCGGCCTGTATATATACAGATGAAGGTACCTTGTGGTATATCATTTAAGCAACGAACACCCCAACCTCTCATCTCAGTCTTGAAAACCTGGAGCTTTAGCTGCAAAGGATGTTGAACAACTCGATTCATACAAGTACTCTTACATTTGCACCTGAAATATAATCAAAACTCATTAATAACAAGAAGATAAATAAAAATCGACATGTAGAATTTGAAGGGGAAAGAGGTTATGAAGAAACAATGGGTACTAAAATCAAGTGCAAAATCATGGGTGACAAGATATTGTGTATGTAACACCTGTTAGATCCTTTCCTAGTTTCCTTTAAAATTGCTGAGCATTGGTACTGCATCAAGTCCTGGCATAAGTTATCACTACATAATCAGCTATAAACTTCAGCAGGCTTTTAATGACTGTACACTATAGACTGTATAAATTAAACATTGCTAAAAACATTGGAAATTACTATAAGAAAGCAGAAAGTAACTAACATCCTGGAATACCATCAGAAAGCTGAACTGCTGCTGTATTGATAAAGACATCGCTTGAAGTACAATTTTTGAAAGTCTGAAAAATTTCTGACATGGGGACTGGTTACACAGACAGCATATAAGGGATGAGCGCTATTCCGGGGTCATAGCATGCGCTATCACCTTAATGTTCTACCGTCTTGTAGATTATTAAAATTACTGTACCATGTATATCTGCCTTTGGAAATCAATTGTAAGAGTTTAGAATGGCTGCCACTCTTCTTGACATAAACCTCTAGAGAGGAAAGGTTAGGTAAAAGTTATTAAATGAAAATCGCTACTACTGTTTTCAAAGTCAACACTGAATATATTCTGAAAATATTTAGTACACTCATCACAATTGAAGGCTGTTGATCGTTTCTCTTCCAGAATAATTGCTGGTTATGAAGTATCAAAGACAGACCAAAATCCCTATGGGGTTATCCAATCAAATTTGCTGCACTTTAAATTTTCAGCATGGCCCCCACTACATATGTCAATGTACATCACTACTTCCAGCCATTCCCTGCCCAAGGGCCTCTCATACTGAACGCAGCAGCACGTCTTTACACTTTGCGTAACCAACAAAGACTGACTGCAAGATACCGCGTCCAGCGCCTATATGTTCATCATCTCCCCCCTGGGTAGCCTTCCACTACACAACATAGTTCTCTAAACTTGGGAAATATGAGCTATAGAGTTCTAAAAGTTTAATAGTAAATGGAATGATGTGTAACAATAATTTAGGTGCATATAAATTTTTTTTTGTAAAGTTAGCAGATTCGCCGTAAAATGTCAATCATGCTACTCAGCCCCATTACTACACAAAGCAAATAACTAGATTTATTTAAGTGGTAGAAGGTTGAAGTGAATTTTGTAGAGCTTCTATTTTAAATATATTTTATTTAATACCAAAATTGGCTAGTTTATTATTCAGGATTAAAAGTCTTCTAAAAGTCATGTATATGTGTCCTTATGCGATAATTCTGGTGCGGAAATATTAAAGTTTGAACTTTAAAACTTATTCCATTGAATTCTACAGTGTCTCAGCTTTCCGAGAAGCTCTCAATCTCCTCTCTAGCTGCCGTAGTTGTTTCACAATCAATTTTCAAAAATATTCACTTCCTCATCCAGTGATGCCTTATGTAGAAATATAGTATTTCACCTGATTATTTTGAAGATACTGTCTATTATCCAAAAAGGCTTATGGCATTAACTTCAGCGCTTATTATTATATATCCCGAATGTATTTTCTTTTACTGACTTTAGTTGGCGGGTTTCTAATAATTAAAACTGTATATGCCACGCTGGGTTTCCCAAGTATTTAATTTCGTAACAATTTTTGACTTGTCTGACTGCATAGAATGATCTAAAATTTTTAACATGCTGTTGTGGAAGAAATTACGTTTATGTCACACTAACAGCTGATTTCAGATACTGCTCTAAACATACGATTTTATGAAGTTTAAGTTGCAAGTTTATGCGGTGGATTATCTTACCAGTGTTTTCCTGTGTTAAGTATCTTTAAACTCTATATTGTGGTTTGTTTATAGCAGACTTGGGTGATTTAAAGCTATTTCTTAATATGAGGAACTTTAAAACATCAAAAAGTGTTGTTTTATAGTGATATTACCTCGTAACAAAGTGTTGTGCTTAACAAGATTAATAATTCACTATTATGGCTATTTGGGTAAGTTTATGATTTGATTTTTACTCTTTAAGGTTAATTTATAATCTGTAGTAACTGTTTAGTTGGTTTTACGGCTTTAATTCGTTGCATATATGGCTCTAAGCTGTGGTATCGGGTCCTGTACTATACCCGTTCTCCACTGACCTAAGTGTTAAATTAGAATTTGAAGAATTCTAAGGTAGCTTACAAGCATTTTAACCAAGGATTTGAATATGAGAGTGGAATTGAAATTTGTGTCACTTCAATACAACAGTGACACATTCTCTGAGAAGCTGAATAGCCCCAACAGGAATCCCAAGTTCCTGAAGCATGATCACTGTTGTGGAGGAGGAAAACACTGGCCTGGCCAGTCATACACTGGAACCGAATTGCACCCGAACCACATTCGTCTGAGAAATTCCCGATTTACGGCCAACCAGACCATTCAATTAAACCTTGCACACTGCAGGTGATTTACATCTAACACATATTACCAATTAATCAGTATCACTTCAACAGCAAATAAACTTTTTTTTTTTTTTTTTTTTTTTTTTTTTTTTTTTTTTTTTTTTTTAAACGAAATGGATAGCAATTTACATTTTGACACTGTGGTGCAGGCCCTTCCCTGCATATATATTGAGATATAATCTCTCATTTTGCAGAATTTTTTGACTAAAAACCTAAAAACAAACATTTTAAATTTGTAGAAAATTTCACTATATTGTAGGCCTATACAGAGGCCTATATAAAATTGCTGAGATAAAGAGAAAACATTGAAAATCATTAAGGTATTCAATACAATTTATTATCAGTGCTATCGACAATTATAGTATAAAAAGAACACAAAATTGAAAGTTATGTTTATATTGCCAAATGTGCCAAAAATCAGAATTTCAATTTTAAAAATAATGTAATTTTAAATAAACATATAAGGCTACAAAAATGGAATGTATCAAACAAGAAAATTTTACTCATACTTAATTGAAATATGGTACCTTCCCAAAACAATCTGACTTAAAAAGAAAGTGCCAAATAACTTGATATGAAATGTATAGAAATATAGGCCAATATGTTATTTCAATCCTTAATTAAATATTTTTAAATCTGTGTATATAATTTACCAATACATTTCAGTTATTACAAATAACATTTTTGCATGATGTAATGAAAGTTATTGATGTGGGATCACAAGTTGATGCTATTTTCTTGGATTTTCAGAAAGCTTTTGACTCTGTACCACACAACCGACTCTTAGCGAAGATCCGAGCGTACGGTATATCTGATCAGATTTGCGAATGGATACGTGATTTTCTAACTGGTCGGTCACAGTATGTCGTTGTAGACGGGGAAGACTCTTCTAAACTAGATGTTACTTCGGGCGTTCCTCAAGGAAGTGTAATAGGACCACTTCTTTTCTTAATTTTTATAAACGATCTCGGTGACAACGTTAATTGCAGGATGCGATTTTTTGATGATTATGCACTTATTTATAGGGAAGTGAGGTGCTCCGACGATTGCTTAGAAATTCAGCGCGATCTGGATGTTATTTCGGAATGGTGCCGTGAATGGCAGCTTACACTTAACTGTAAAAAGTGCAAGGCAATGCACATAAGTAATAAAAAGACCCCGCTTGCTCTGGAGTACAAAGTTAACAATTTAGTTGTTGACACTGTAGATTCCCTGAAGTATCTAGGCGTAACAGTACAAAGCAACATGAAATGGGACTTGCACATAACTTCCGTTGTAGGAAAAGCTAATTCCAAACTACGATTCATAGGACGTATTTTGAGAAGTTGTAATGCTCATACAAAGGAAATAGCATACAAAACACTAGTGCGTCCGCATTTGGAATAATGTTGTGGAATTTGGGATCCGTATCGCAAGGGATTGATTGACACATTAGAGAAAGTACAGAGAAGAGCCGCTCGATTCGTGACTGCTAGTTACAGTCCTTACGTAAGTGTCACAGAGCTAATTCGTGGGTTGGGCTGGGATTGTTTGGCGGACAGACGATGTCGTTTTCGTTTGAATTTGCTGGAGAATATGCAAAAATCTTTAAGTTACGAGTGCAATGAAATACTTCTTCCGCCAACCTATTTAGGTCGCAATGACAGGAGGGATAAGATTAGAGAAATAAGATGCCGTACTGATTCATTTATGTATTCCTTCTTTCCTCGATCTGTTCGGGATTGGAATGCGCAGAATTAGGATTGGTGCTTAGCACCCTCTGCCACCCACAGTATTTGTGATTTGCAGAGAATGGATGTAGATGTAGATGTAGAACTTGGAAATGACTTAGTGGCTGATTGGTTCATGCGTACACTTCATATCATTAAGGCTACTTCTGATATCTCCGCAACGTAGTTGTCTTAAAATATCACTGTCTATCCTGAGCTAATCCAAAACATTGAGCCTGTCTTCTAACATGGAGGTTCAAAGACTGCATTTGATCAACCACAATTTTGAAAGTAATATTCCTCCACAGTGGTTTGTAATGATTACATTCTTATACCGACCTCATTGCTGTGCCACAAAGCTTTTATTTTCGTTACAGGTATACTGAAATGTTACTTCATAATACACCTGTGCTTAGAAGGATTGAAATGAGAATGCATGAATATTGTTTTTAGTGTTCACCCACATTTGACATTTGGTGCTAAAATCGATTTGGATTTTTTTTTTCAGCCCCTTAGGGTGAAAACATGCCGAGCAGCTCGCGCTGAAGGTCGCGGCCGCGGTCGCGGTAGATGTTTCATCCACGTGAATCAAAACCATTGTTAGTAATGAGTCAGCGCACGCCGAGGCGGTCGCGGTCGCCGTCGCTGCTCGCGATTCAGCTGCAGGTCGATGCCAGAACAAACTATTTTGTTTTCTCCTCGCCGCCTAGCGCGCCGCTGGAGGTCTGCTTGGCGCTGATTGGCTGAGCTATGTCAAGGCCACGCGATCCAGCTGCTACACTTGATTACGCAGCTCGGCTTTCGTATTATACAGAGTGGTGTTGTTTAATTTTGTCTTGTTCTAAATATTGATTTATTTAATGGATGTCATTTCGTTTTATACAACTGCAGATATAAATTAACAATGTACTGACATTGAAAATGCTACATTCTGTATTAAATAAATTATTGATGAAATATTAAGTACAGATTTTTATAAATTGGACAACTACCGAAAAGTTAATGTTTCAAGCAATTAGATAGTCAGCGGTAAATAAATTACAATAAATTTTATAATAATAATAATATTTAATTAAATTCCAATTCAGCGCACGCTTCGCTTTTCAATTTACCTACACTTTTCAATTTTCCTACGCACCCAGCTTTCCTCCTTTCCTGCTCCCACCAACATTTGCGCTAATTGAAATAATTATCTATTGTTGATGACTTGATTGACTATTCAGAAATTATTACACATCACATACCGACGAATATGGAACATCAGACAATTCTGTCCAACAATCATTATAAATTTAAAGAAAGTAAAAAAAAAAAAAAATATTTCGTGTTAATTATTGTTTAAAATAAACTGTTGACTGATTTTGAAATGGAAAATTCTGATTTTTAAATAGAAATTCTGATTTTGGATTGATAAATTTTAGATTTGACTCGAAAATGTTTTGTTAAACGGTATATTACTTTATTTACAATAATTACCATTAATTTATAGTCACGACGAGTTTTCACTCAGCATATATTGGATTGTTGTGGTAACTGTTATAAACATTTGACTTCAGTTTGTCCAGGATTTTACCGTTAAGTTTGTGGTGTGTTTCGTAGGTGGGTATGGAATTAGTCTGGATGGACAAAAGTGAAGAAATTGTTTTAAATAAATTTTTAAAATCTTGCTTTTATTGAATTTGTAATGCAATTATTAATAATTTGGCAAAACAGTAAAACTTCATATAAACGGTCCTTAGCCATTTACAGTTTATGCTGGTTTAAAACTTCAGTAACACACAAAATGTTTATATTGAATGGGTGATAATTTTGTTATGTACACAACACACAAATAAACTCAGTGGACAAGTGGCACACCCCGCGAAACAAAAGTCTGTTTAAACAAAAAGTAAGTTGGCAGCCGAATTTGAACTTCTAACCCCAAGACACCTGATGGCATCGTTCACTGCACTCGACCCATTCAATCGAATGCACCAGAGTAACAAACAAACCCCAATGTTTCGTTCTAACACTATTTTTATAGGTAAAAAGACAACCAGTAATGTGAGAATGTGTATTGACTAAAAAAAATATTTTAACCTACTGTATTTCAGGTGGCCGTAATAACTTACGAAAGTAAAATAGAGAATGGGTTGCAATCCTATCAAACGGTACGTTACTTTCAATAACTATTTACGATAATTATCATTACCATATGGTCACGACGAGTTTTTCCTCAGCGTGTATTGGGTTGGTGTGGTAATTGTTATAGATAATTGACTTTTCTAGTTCGTCCACGATTTTGGAGTAAATGTACTGAAAAGTTTCTGGTGTCATTCGCAGGTATGCGTGGAATCTATTTGGGTGATTTTTCAGTTCTTGATACAAATGGTGATATTCACCTAGCGTTTGTCTCTGTTCATTTATTGGGTGTAAACTGAACTGTCTGTTGCTAGCCCTAGAAAGTAGCCACCACTTTGTTGTTACTGACAGGCCATCATCATCACTATCATTTTCACTTGCACGAATCATTGCAGCGTACACAGACTTAACTAATACTCGGGATAAACACAAAATCCAAACAATGTGCGATGTGTGGCACCTACGAAGGTTTGTAAAGCACTGTTGAACGCTAGCAGCTGTACCTCGGCAGCGAGCTGTGCCGCAAGCATCTACCGCGACCTTCACGGCGAGCTGCGCGGCAAGCATCTACCGCGACCTACAGCGCGAGCTGCTCGGCATGTTTTCACCCTTAGGCTGCAGGCTGCAGTCTACATAGCCTAAGCATAAATCCGGCCTGACGATGGTAATATCTCATAATCATTCCAGTATGCAATGAAATAATTGTGTTTACTGTATTTATTTTTATTAAAATGATTATTATAACAATGTAGATGCACTTGCAGTAATTGTCCTTTCCAAAAATATTTTTACTAACTGTGTGCCACCAAAATAAAAGATAAAATGAGATTAGTTTATTAGGAAAGCTACAGATACTTAGGAATAAGCTGAATACATCTTACTAATCGTATTTCTATGGGATTCATCCATCCCTCAGCCATATTTGACCATATACTGCCAAGTAGGTCATATCTAGTGGATGTATTATGTCTTTACCTACCTTGGAATTAGTCAGTCACAACCACTAAGTTGGATGAATTTGGTTCCATTGGACAAATGGGCTAAAAGGATCCCATCTTCAGGACAGTGAGGATGCAACACAAAATACAACAGCACAATATTCAAGAAGAATCTAATATCTTCTTTCAGTGATAGAACTACCACTGGAATAAGTGTGTAAAATAATACAAACATTAAGGTGACATCTTTTTCTTGCCCCAAGTTAAGATACTTTTCAAGAACACTTTGTAATTTTATTCATATATAATCTTTAATCAATGCTGAAAGTACAACCCAGGCTTTGCATTGTGGTAAACAGGTAGACCTAGCTGCCAGCGATCTCTCATTCTTTGCTATTGAATTAATACCTTTGGTCTAATGAATGAGACTCTAAAGCTATCTCTAACAACATCTGATTTCCTGAAGGGGTTGATCTCATATTGGAAGTGGACATGGTTATATACAGCTACACTTATACTCTGCAGTTAACAAGTCAAGGGGGGCAGAGTATGCTTTGAATCAAAACTAATCTTTACTCTGTTCATCCCAATCTTGAATGGTACAAATGAAGAAACTATTCATATAAACATTGGTGTGGCACCTTATTTCTCTAATCTTATGTCTCTGGTTATATTTCTAAAAAGGAACAAAAGAAATAAGAGAAAACATTTTGTCTGCACTAGATAATTCCCAACAGTTATGGAGGAGGAAAATGGTTATACCAATTTGACAGAGAAAATACAATTCAGTAATATTTATATGAGACAATAAAATATGATACCAGTTGAATACACGACATGTAATTTTATATGATCTGTAGCATTTGGGTCAATTTCCTGGAAAACTGCAACATCACTTTTCACTCTGCTTTAATTGCAAGAGACACAGGTGTTCTGGGGTCAAACTGGAAACCACTGGTTCATTCCTTCATGTGGTATCAGTGTGTGATAATCACCTTTTGCAACTACTAAGGAAGTAAGTCCTCAGTCTGTATTTAGGGGAGGCCTATTTAGAATCTGTGTTGCTGACCCCATATATTATTTATTTTGTATAAATGATGTGTGGCAAGGATTGGCCACACTACCAAGATGTAAAATTTTAAAGTTTTTATAGAAAAATTGGCACTGTTTTAAATTTTAGTTCCAGTGATGCTACATGAACAATTATGAGACATTTTTATAGCCTAATAATTTTCTTTTTATCTAGTTCAAAGGTTCCAAGCTCTTAACCTGGTAGGTTCTGTTCCAAAATTACATTTATAATGCAATACTAATCACATATAATTTAAGTAGGCCTCTGTATTTATTGGAATACTCTTTGTTGTTTGCTGCCATGCTCTATGAAATATCTACCAATCATCTGAGAATGTAGATTACATATCACACTCAAGTTTATTAGAATTTACCTCAAAAGAGAAATCCCTGTCACACTGATAGCCAATCACAATATGCTGAAAATAATGTGTTGTTCTAACATATGATGAATATAAAAAAAACAGTCTATCGTTTGAAAATTTAATTTAGTAATGACCAGTATGATTTTATTTGATATTTTAATCCTTTCTTCATAAGTAGATTTCTCCACATGCATCAACTGTTCATTAAATATGCTGGATCTGTTCTCAGGAGGATATTGGTGAAACGGATGCACCATTGAGGAAAGATTAAATGCACACATGAGGCAATTTAAAATAATGGCATCAGCAACTCTGCTGTAGCTCAATATTCAGCCAACAGTTGACATTCTATTTTATTTTACCAGACCAGTGGTGTGGCCATAGAGTGCAGATGGTTTCCAATGATGGTGAGAGAGGTATGAGAAGTACAAAAGACATCTAACAACATGAATACTGATAGTGGCATACAATTTGACCATATTTGGTCATACCTACTGAGGAGGATGCAAGACGAACTACCCCATTCGACCACCTATGCTAGGTGCAGTAATGTCTGTGACGTAATCGTGGACAGTTAACGCGCGCACTCCCTTTGCTTTATATAGATGACAGTAGTGACAGACATGGCAGTCATCTGATGAAAGCCTCAGCAAGATGGCTGAAATTTTTGTTTTTAATAAATCGATAGGGCTCCACCCACAGAACCATAATTAGAAATACTTCTTTGTTTGAGATTTTCAGCCCCAAAGGTATGTGTAAAGGATGATGGCACAGTTACATTCCAGAAGCAGCAATTCTTTTGTCTTATGTCTAGATTTTATATTCCCAGTTGCAGACTAAGATCCTATTTTATGAAAAAAGATTTTCATGCTAATAAAATGTCTCCTGGACTCTTATATTCTAGAATCTTTTATGCAATGACACTGTTAATATATCACAGTGCTCAAGCATTTGAAGGAGGATACTTGATTGGTCTTAATGCCTTTTATTGACAGGGTTCTCTGGATTTTTCTCTTAGGTAAGATCACAACCTTGGTTATGGAAAGTATTGACAAACAGGCCAAACTCTTCACTATGCTTAAATAAATTTTCTATCATGTACTAGAACGCAAGGAAATCACTTTCTATGACAACAGTGCTTATCTGCATACCTGATATTATTGATTACCTTTCCATTTCCTGCTGCTTTCTTCCTTCAACACTTCACTGAAAATTGCATCAGAATAAGGTTAAATAACTGAGGTGAGAGTACATAATTCTGGTTGACATATTTCCTGATTGCAGATGCATGTGATGTTTGTTGGTCAGTTTTGGCATCTATGATCTGATTTCAATAAAACAAGCTGATAGTACATACATCACTTTGGACAATATGAGTTGATCTCAAAATCTTTTCATGTCTCCAGCAGTTGAAGGCTTTTTTTTTTCAGTAGACAAAAAATGTATACACATTAACTTTCGTGTCCCCACACCTCTGCACTAATGCATTTAAGGAAACAATGTACTTCAAATGTGCAAACCACATTTCAGAAGTCAAACCGGGTCCCATGAATGTGAGATTCACACTACTTGTAAATCTGCTTGTGTATGATTTGCAGAATTATTTTAAATACAAGCAAGACTTAATTGATCATATAATAGTTTTCACATAGTGGGGAGTTGGTCTTCTTTGGCAGTGGTTTGAAAGCTCATCTGAGCCAGTGATAATGGATCTTTCCTGATGACAAATAACATTATACAATGATGTTAGGAGCCTGAGACCATTTGACTCCTGTTCAGCTATAACTTAAATAACTTCAGTGTAAACTCCATCATGAGCAGTGGCTTTACCATTCTTCTGAAGTTTTATGGCAGGTACTATTACACTCTTTATGTTTTCAGGAGAGACTTTATTGATTCTTTCATTGTGTGGAGAGAATCATCTGTGTCATCTTTATAAAGAATTTACATATGTTCCTTTCACCCTATAAGATTTCCTTCAGCTAATAGGATAATTTAATTGTTTGCATATCTCAATATTTGTCTATGTTGCTTTCTTTGTAGACTACTATTTTACCATTTTACATGAGTTAAAGTGATCATTTTTCTTCTGGAATCTCTTTGTCTCCATACATTTGTGAGGAAGTGTAGGATAAATCTTTCAAAATTGGTGCAGATCATAAATATATCTTCTATTTATCAGAACCAAACAAGAGGGTCCCATGAATGTGAGATTCACACTACTTGTAAATCTGCTTGTGTATGATTTGCAGAATTATTTTAAGTACAAGCAAGACTTAATTGATCATATAATAGTTTTCACATAGTGGGGATTTCGCTATGAAATTGTTCCTCCAGACCACCCAGAATTAGGTTAGCATAGAATAGGGTCATGATAGTACCTATAGCTGTGCCAGTTATCTGAGAATATACTTGAGAGTGAAAGAAGGAGTTTTGGAGAATAAAGAGAGCCAAGGATTCATGAAAGGATTTGCTTGGGAGGCTGTGTAGCAGTTGTATTCTATTAAGTGTTCCAGAGCAATGACCCTAATAGTGGGGGATGTTAGTCTACTAGGAGGTGACATCTATCGAGTAATGAAAAGAATGAGATGATGGTGGTAGGCGATTTAGGAAATAGGAGGTGTTATTGCTGTAGGAAGGAAGATTGTGGTCGAAAAGCTGGAGACATTGAACAATAAAAGCTGAAATCTGTTCACTTGGAGCAACTATTGATTGATGGCAACTGTATGATTTTGCACACATCTCACCCCCTCACCATGTTTTTCTCACCTTTGTATACAAATAAGGTTTATAACAAATATTATAAATTGTATTAGTCTTATTGTGTTTGTTTCTGCCCTCCTTCCTTCACCTTTGTAAGTAATAGGTTTATTTTACCTATCCTTCTCGATTTTCAGAGCCTAAATACTCTTTCCAATCTCACTACTGCTGTAAAAGATATTATGAATATATTGGAGACAAGAAAATGACATTAGGCACTAAAAATATGAGAGTGAAAAATAACCCATCACTTGCCACAGATGAAGGCAGGAGGGTGAGACAAACATGCAAAAAACAAAATACACAAACAATAATGCACAATATTTCGGTAAGTAACCTTAGTCATGTAAGAGGTGAGACATATGATTTGGCAGGGGGTGGGGGTTGGGGGGGGGAGATGTGAATACATCCTGGCCTGCCACATGATTTATGGTTGAATTTTGGAGACTTAGTTTCAATAAACAACAGAAGTACACAGAAAAGCAAGAGGGATTCTGTCATAAGAGTGAAAGTAAGCACCGACTGATGGGCTGAAGAAGTAATGACAGATACAAATCATATGCAGACATTAGAAATGGTTTTGGTTGTTATCAAGCACTTTTGGAAGTTCAAATAAATGGAAAAATTGAATAACCTTGCAAGGAAGTTATATTTGTTTTTTGACAATAGTTGATGGTCAAATGTTATTAAAACTGCACAGTCTGTTCTTTGCACATAGCAAAATCATGTTTTGTCAAGGACACAAACTTTTCAGGTCACTGTATAATCTGTAAGAATTCTATTAACAATCAGTAAAAATATTAAGAAAATAAACAGAAATTTGAATCATTTTTAAATTTAAGATTTCTAATATTGAAACAGGACATAAAAATTTGACACTGTGGAATATACAGTAGAGCATCAATAATCCAAATGCCAATTATACAAAATTATCTGAACAAATATATATATATATATATATATATATATATATATATTTTCAAATTGTGTACTAGTTGACAGAAGAATCAACTTTGTTTCTATTTACATATTTACAGTACACTACACCATTGTAAATGTTTTGTTTGTAAATTCTACTAAGAAAGAACTAGGTACAATGAGTTTTACACCTTGTGTTTGTTATTGCACTATCGCAGCAATATCATCCTGACCAACCAGATACTGGTTTTGATGTGGAATGTTTGTTGCAACCGTGACAACAATTCTTTCAGTGTATTGGTAGTTTTGAGTTTCTTTCAGAAATTTGAAACCTGCCATGTTGTTCCTGTGCCTCTGTTATTGATTAGCTGTGTTGGTGAGTTTTGTTGACTTCAGTATCTTGTGTCAATATTATAGACAGGAATTCTTGATGGGTCTTCTGCCGGATAAGATCTTTTAAACACGACGTTTTGGCAGTCACCTCCGCTGCCTTCATCTGGTGAGCTGTCATCGCGCAGCAGGCAACCGCTCGGGCTAGCGGGCCGCTGGCCGCAGGGTATATAAGGAGCCAGTACCACGAGGCGCACACATTCGGTGCCGAACCATCGCGGCAGCTACTTCGCGATGACAGCTCACCGGATGAAGGCAGCGGAGGTGACTACCGAAACGTCGTGTTTAAAAGATCTTATCCGGCAGAAGACCCGTGAAGAATTCCTGTCTACCATATGCCGGGAAAAACTCAATTGTCACATCAATATTATATGCCCATAATAGCATCATGTTCATCATCTAAAGGAAGCATAAATGTCTCCAAAATGAAGCAGAAGAAAATCAGACACTTGTTTTGCTTGGGATATGTAAAATTATAATGTACCTAATGTAACTTTAAAGGCAAAATAAAATCTATATAAACCGAAACTATACAAATAAAAAATATGAACAAATAGATGCTCCAAACCACCCTCAGTGTCAATTAGTTCAGATTATCAGTGTTCTACTGTACATGGGAAAAGAAAGGAGAAAGTAATCTCAACATTTGTAATAATATGGTTTCCAGGCTGTCTGGCTGTTACACTGTGTGCAGTTGTTGTTCTGGGCAGAAGAGAGGACCTATCCAATTTTGAATCCCTTGACTTATCCAACGATACTGAAAATCTGTTCATAAAATTCACTGACATATTGAAGTCAATTGTGCTCAAGTATACACCACTGAAAAAAAATGGAATGTCAAAATTCCCATGTTGGATCTCTACAGAGCTTATACAATTGGTCATAGAAAAGAAAAGACTCCACAAAGCTTATAAGCAGACCTTTGATTATGAGTACTATGTCCTGTTCTCAAAATTGAGAGATCAATCTCGTCTCTTATCCAAAAAAATGCTTCAATGACTATGTTGAACATGTGCAATGTACTATTCCTGGCAATCCCAAATTATTCTGGAATTTCATCCGTAACACTAGCAAAGCTGAAGGAGCACCAAGCATGTTAACATTTAATAATCACTTCACTTCCCACCCACAGCAAATGTGTGATCTGTTTGCACAATACTTCTCTTCAGTATTTACACCTCCATCTTCGTCTACTTCCAATATCCATTTCAGTACTAGTAATAGTCTGAGTTCACTTGCAGTCACTGATGAAGATGTTTATAAAGCATTGGGCAAGCTAGACTGTTCAAAGAGTTGTGGCCCTGACCAAATACCACCTAATGTTTTGAAATACTGTAGAGTCTTGCTTTGCCATCCTTTAAAACACTTGTTTAACAGGTCTCTAAAGTCAGGAATTTTTCCAGATGTATTTAAGCTCGGTCATGTTGTTCCTGTGCATAAATGCGGATCGAAGGAAGATGTTAAGAATTATAGACCTATTGTTATACAATCGGTGTTAGCAAAAATCTTCGAGAAGTTGGTGCTAAACAAAATCTATCCCATGTTTCGTAACATAATTACTCCAAAGCAACATGGTTTCTCTCCTGGAAAATCAACAACAACTAACCTTGTGATTCTTCAAAATGAAATAATTAGAGCATTTAGTGAGCGTAAACAACTCGATGTCATATATCTTGACTTTTCAAAGGCATTTGATAAAGTTAGCCATCCCCACCTTCTTACTAAGTTGAAGGAATATGGCATAGTTGGTAAATTATTGGAGTGGTTTTGTAGCTACCTCAGCAACAGAAGGTTGATTGTAAAGGCTTTTGGCTCATTGTCATCTGCTTTCGCAGCAACTTCTGGAGTACCTCAGGGTTCACACCTAGGACCATTGCTGTTCAATATATTCATAAATGATTTAGTTAGTATTTTTGCCAGTTGCCTTTTCTTTGCAGATTACATTAAGATTTTCAAGAAAATCATTACTCGAGATGACTGCTTAGATCTTCAGAATTGCTTAAATGCTATTGTGAAATGGTGTCAACAAAACAGTATGCAACTTAATGTTAATAAATGTTCCTGCATTACTTTTCACCGCACTAAATCGGCATTACATTTTGAATATGAAATGGAAAATCAGCTACTGAACCGATGCACAACTGTAAGAGACCTAGGAGTTCTTCTGACGTACAATCTCAGTCCAGAAGAACATGTCCACAACATATGTGCCAAGGCCTCCAAGTGCCTGGGCTTATTGGCACACACTTCCAGATTTATTAATAATATCCAGACACTCAGGCTCTTGTACTGTGTCCATGTCAGACCCATACTTGAGTATTGCAGCGTTGTATGGTCGCCTCATCAGATCACACTAATTCAACACATTCAGAATATTCAAAATAAGTTCTTAAGGCTTATAGGTTGTCGCATGGGCTTTCAATACAAAGACGTTCCGTTGGTTGCTGTTGGAACCTACCTTGGCCTCCATCCTTTGGAGTCGAGACGGAATGTTCATGGTGTCCTTTTTCTGCATAAACTAATCTCAGGTGTTATAGACTGCCCTGAAATTCTCAGACATGTATATTTTCGTTGTCCGTCTGGTACACGGTTGAGAGAACTATTTGGTCGTAGACATCTGCGCACAAACTATGAGGCTAGCAGTGCCTTAGAAAGGATACAGAGGCTAGGTAACAGAATACCTCCTGAACTTGATTTTTTCATTGACAGTGTTGCTGTTTTCAAGCAAGTACTCATACGTGAGTGGAGTCAGCAATGATGGGCTTAGTCACGGTCTATTATTCCCTGTAATAATTTTTTTTTTTTTTTTTTTTTTTTTTGTAGTTTTATGTTGAGTCTTATTATTAGTTTTAGAATAATTAATAATTTTCTTCTGTGTAATTGTTTTTCTAGTTTTAATAATATAAAACTATACTTGATATTTGTTGTTATCTTCTTGTTTTCACTGTAACTAAATTGTTCATAAATAGTGGTAATTGTGTTTAATAAGTAGCTATCATAAGATATATTAATGTAAAATGGTTTTTCCGTTGGAATAAATAAATAAATAAATAAATAAAAAGAGGGCTGCAGCATGAGAGCTGATATTCTGGCATTTCACACAATGATGTGGCATCACTCTGAAAAACCCAGATATCACTTATCCCAACGCTGACTAACATCTTTGCATATATTTTTTATTTATTTTATTATTATATTTTTTGTCACTGAAATCCTCATTCATTTATCTTTCATAATTTCTCTATTCTTTTTAGTATTTATGTAACATAAAGAAGAATGAAAGGATACAAAATAATAATAATAAAAAATCTAGACAAAAGATAAGAAAGATTTTCAGCAACAAATACTATACAATATCAATCACTTTGCAAGCTCTGTCTTCTACAATGAAGATCCTGTAGTTGAAACATGAAATAACATTTTTAGAAGAAAGAGAAGTGTTAATTTAAAATTTGAAAACTTAATGCTGAAACACCAATTACATATGAAAAATTATATTAATACAAAATATTACAGCCAGCTATAACACATAAACTATAAAATGTTATTACTTTATAAACTTAACGAATTGCTTGCTGTGGACTATTATGTCCAGGTACTGTGAGTTTTCCAAAAGGTATCGTGTTTATAACTAGGAAATATAAAGTTCCAATATTTGTTATGGTTTATGCATCAAAATATCTGTAAACTAATCAATTATTTACAAATCTGATGAAATATATAAAATGCCTGAGGAAGACTACACATAACTAAATAAGAAAATTTCTTGTGAGCAAAAATAATTCTGAATTAATATTCTAATTATTTGAGCTCTCTGTACTATGTGCCTTCATACAAATCAGATTTGGGCATATAGAAAAATGAAATTTAAAATGCATCTAATAGTAGGATGTATAGGCTTCTACCTAAATATCATCTAAATATCATATACCAAAAATTAGGAGCAGTAAATGATGAGATAAAAACCAGTCGATGATATGCTGTTGTAAACTGGCAGAAAACAGTGAAAAAAATTATGAAAATTGTTGCAATAAAAATAATGATAGATGGGTATTATGGCAAAAGAGGAGGTGATAGCAAATATAGAAACTAAAGACAGACTAGAATGAAAAAAATTTTTCCCTTATCAGATATAGAGTGTACTTGGGATATCACATTTTTTACACAGAGATTGTATGCCCTATACTACATACAAATTATATCCACAACCAAAAATTTTCATAACAGAACACCAAAATTTTTTATTTAAAGAAATTGTAAGGAACTTTGGCCGATACCGGGGTGTAGTATCGCCTATGTGCCTTAACTTACTCTCTTGATCACACCTCCCAGTCCGATGAAAACTTGTTGAGTACTTTAATTTAATTTGACCATGTTGCCAGGATACAACTAGAACGCTACAGGTCGCCACAATATTTGAAGACCCCAAATATTGAAAAGGTATTACAGCAGCTACAGAAATAAAACAGTTCACTTTTCCAAAAATTCTCAGAGTTTATTTAGAATGAAATTCAAAGTTCAAACAGCATTCTTAAGTTGCTTAGGCAATCGAACAATCGTTCCAAAAATTACAGATTATGGAGAGAAGTAGAGACCGACCAACCCCGATGAGAATTACCAGTTCATGTTAAGTAAACAAATGCCACGCCCCCCGACAATGTTCCATCATGGCCGACCCCGGTAGTGCCAACCGAAAACCTGAGCTACCAACCTAAAGTCGGAGTTGCCAACCTACCAGCGCACACGCTTATAACATCTTATTAGCACGACTTCAAACCCGGAAAAGACCCCGTCTTCACCACGCGTCATGTTTTATACCTTCGCTGACGTCAGAGCCAAAATACAACTTTCTGCTAACACATAGACGATTTAGATCGGAAATATCTCAGTAACTAAACAGTTATCCAAAACTTTAGGTGTGACAGTGTTTCTACATATTTAATTGTGAAATAATGGATATTTAGTGATTAACTTTAAGTGTTTGGTTTAAAAGATCCTAGCGTAGGAGTGAACTACTTTCCTGCCTGGGGAACTACTATTGTTCTGGAAATTTCTTCATTTCGTCATTTTATTAACGCCACAATTTATGCAAATTATATTATTATCACCTTGTTATATAAAAATTCCTGAGTCTATTGGTGTAATTTTTATTAAGATTGGTGCAGGGAAAGTTTAACTACGACGTAACCAAAGTGCAATTTCAGTTTTAATTTTATAACTTTATTTCTATTACTTTTATCGCAAATCTAAAATTACCACGAGATTCTCTGAATTAAATTACGTATTCTGAAAGTTATCTCATCTCTGTATCTACTTTAGATCGGTTGAAAAATATTTCTAAGTTGCCCACATGGCTGCAATGAAAAATAAATTTAAGATCTCTATAAGATCGGTTCTATTACTTGGAATTACTTGAAATTATTATATGTGATATTAGATTTTTAGTTCTTTCCGGAAATCTACTTTTTATTTCGAATGTTCTCTAGGATTTTGAGATAAAAAATTATTAAAAGTGCAGAGCATCTGATGAAGTATAAAAATTGATTTAAGTTATTTAAACGTTCAGAAACTACGAAATTTTAGTGAATTTATATTTTAATTGCATGATTACTTCCCTACAATTACTTTATTTTGTTCGAAAGTGTGTGAAAACAGTGAAATGCCAAATATTAGAAATTGCTTGTGTACTAAACTGGATTATTTTGGATTATCATATTTAAGGTTAGTAAAAGGTGTTAATATCATTACAGAAAATTAGTATAGTTGGATTATTAACTATTGAGTTACTCTCTTGCTTGTAAATCGGTCTAAAAATGTCAAAGTACTTCCAAATTAGAAGTTCATAATTCCAAGGTAATATTATTACTGATTATTTAATTTCCGGTTGATTTAAAGTTTGTTTATTATTATATAAAGTTTATATCCGGCATTTAACAACTCCTGAAAGTCTTTACTGCTTTCAAATTGGTTTAGAAACTACAAAGTTAACCTATATCAAAATCTATTATTTGAAACTGACTTGGGGGATTTAATCTATTTCCTCCCAAACTGATGTTTTCTTTTTGTTATCAAAGGTTTATTTAGAGCATTTATTTAATTTTGAATACTTTTATTATCCCTAAAGGGTTTTATTTAGTGTGTTTGGTTACATTATCTCTATGCTATACAAAGCTTTACTCCCATAACCTGTACCTGAACTGAAAACTATCTTTTACTACAGAGTAAACTTTCCCTCTAATGCCTAAAGGTGAGAGGCTAGAATTTACCAAAATTCTAAGATGCTTACAAAATGAACAAATAATTTGACAAACATAAAACTTACTGAGTGTTGCATTCATAAATTCCAGTGGGGACTGCTTCATATAGGCGCTTGAAAACATATCCCATTTTATGATTTATCTTCCCTATTGGACCATATGCTGTTCCCTGGATAGTCAATTGCCAGCAGGAACACTTATTACGGTCCTGAAAATAAATCACACAAAAAATTCTGTTTAAAATTTCCTTGAAAGTTGATTCTCATATACATACTTCATCATAAGCCTCTGAATTACCGGCAACAATATATGGATAATGGTGACAGTAAAACTGCTATTAGGCAATGAAAATAAGGAATGATTGGGAAAACAACCACCGACCGATTAGTGGCAGGTTTTTTTTCCGATCTTCCCTTATTTTCAACGCCTAAGGTTTTTCTGGCACCATTATCCAGATATTGCTGTTGGTAACTCAAAGGCTTAGCATGCTATATGTGTATACGGATTAGTGACTGGTTATTTTCCATATCCTTCCTTATTTTCAACAAGAATTTCTTAATAACACATAGTGAAATTATGTATTGACAGTTCAGAAAAACTGCCTGTCATATAACTTCATTACAATAATGATCATTTTAAAATAGATTCTGTGTGTGAAATGGTCTAATAAGTAAATCCAAGTTCTTCAAGGACAAAGAAATTTTTCATAATGATTTATATGCATCTTGTTTTGGGAGTTACATTTTGTCTATGTTGAGGTCATTAGAAATGGGGATTGTGTGAAAGGATGGAAAGAAAATTGGTCAGGACCTTACAAGGTAACAATCTCAGCATTTGCACAAAGTGATTTTGGGGAAATCATGGAAACTCTGAATGCCTGGACAGGATACCCAACCACACATGCTCCCAAATGCCTAGTCTGAATGTTATCACTCGTCCCACTTCTCTTCAATCCACTTAAATATTTTTATGGAACTTAATCCTTATTAAAGAATCTCATGTGTTAGGAAAGTGAGTGCAACTGCTATGTATGTTAGATTTTATAGGGAGCAGAACTTCTGATTTATAAAACTTAAATAAGGACAGAAAAGAAATTACCACAATTCACTACAATATTAAGAATTTTTTCCCCCCCTGCCTCTCAACCAGTTTGATGCTATCCTCTGTTTTGTAGGAATCTCATCAATTTGAAGTAACTTATTTGATATCAAATTTTGTCCTCAAAGCAGGATCACCTAAGTCATCAATTTCCATATCAGGGGCGTAGCTACTATAGGGCTAGGCGGTACAGTGCACCGGGGCCCTCATGCTCAGGGGGCCCCCAAGCATACCTCAAGGGGCCTCTAAGTGCAGTTTAGAGGGCCCACGAGCCTTCATGGCAAACTGGTGACCTTTTTTTTTTTTTTAGCTCTACCATCGTCTAAGGGGCTCCTGAAAGAACGCAGGAGCCCCTCACTAAGGGCCCTCGCTGCTCAGGGGCCCCTAAAGAACAATTGAAGGGCCTCCATCCTAATTTCAGGGGGCCCCTACCAGCACACAAAGCAAAAAAAAAAGGTCACCCGTCTGGCCTGAGGGCCCAAAATAAATTTTTTGCACCGGGGCACTTGTTGACCTAGCTATGCCACTGGTCCATATCACCTTCTTTTTCCAGTACACTGATGTTCATATCAACATCATCATGCAGTTTCTGTATATATTTCTTCCATCAGTTAGCCCTATCTTCTGAACTTAAAAGATGTTTCCCATCAGCAGCTTTAATGTTTATACATGTTTTCTCAATCTATCCAAATTTCTGTTTGATCATCCTATATGCCACATCTTCCTTACCTACGACCATTTCCTTTTCTACTTCTTCATACTTTTCTTACAGCCATTTTCATTTTTGAATTTCCTGCTTATTTGTTTTCTGAATTGTCCATATTGCTCTCTTCCTGCTTCATCCTGAGCATTTTTGTGCTTTCTCCTCTGATCAATTAGCTCCAAACTTTCTTACAGTATCCAAAATTTTTGGGCAGCTTGCTCCATTCAGCCTAATGTTTCTTTACCAGCTTGATTATTTATATCTTCAAAATATTCCATTCATCCTCAGTTGAATGCATTTCAGAATTATTTCTTTGACCCATATCAACAATCTATGCAAATTTTTTCCTCATGTTAGATTGTTTCCTTTTGTTCACTTCCAATCTATTCTGTCTGGGTTGTTTCCTTATTCTCTTAAATTTCAGCCTGCATGTTATGGTCAGAGTCTATGTATGCTCCAGGATATGCTTTACAATCTAGAACTTGAGTCCTGAAAATCAGTTTGAACATGATATAATCTAGATGATATCTGTCTGTATCCCATAGAGATTTCCAGGTGTATGTTCTTCTTGCATGATTCTTAAATATTGAGTTTGCGTTTTTCACAAAATTCTAACAACGTACTTCCTCACTCATTTATTTCTCCCAGACCAAACCTTCTTACAGTAGTCCCCTCTTTCCCTTCTCCCACTATTGCACTCCAGTCACCTATGATTAATAGATTGTGCTCCCACTTAACGTATTGGATTTTTTTTTTCAATTTCTACATATCTCTATTTCTTCATCTTCATCCTATGATATTGACATATATACTTGTTCTCTCATGGTTGGAGCAGTCTTTGTTTCTACCCTCATCAAAATAATCCTGTCACCAAACAGTTCATTTGCTACTCTCTTGTTCATGGCAATTGCTACACCAGTGACTCCATTGACAGCTTTTGTATTAATTATTCTGTGTTCCCCAAACCATAAATCCTGTGCATCCTTCCACTAAATCTCACTAATCCCAATGACATCTAACTTAAGTCATTCTATCTCCTTTTTAAAGTTTTTTTTTTATTTACTTGTCCTATTCAGACTTCTAACATTCCACACTCCTAGTCACAGAATGACTCTATCCACTCTGATGATTACTCCCTGAGTACTCCCCAGCCACCACATATTCAACTGGGAAACTATTTTACTTCCAGAATATTTTACCCAGGAAGAAGCCATCATACTGTATGTAATTTGAGCTGATTACTTGACCTTGGTATACCCTTATGTTTTTTAATGCAATGGTTTCCTGATGCCTTCTGCATCCCCATGCTGTCAACTATTTCTGATTCATCTGTGTGTAAGGGGATGCTGTGGACCTCTCCTTGCTCTTCCACGCTCCTTTAGATGGCCATTGGCAAGTGGGAAATGGGAATCTTTCAGTCGCCAGAGCTTCGTCTGTACAATGGGGTGCACCACATGAAAGAGAGATTGACATATCATTGGAAGAGGCTAATACAGTCTTTCACCAATCCTTACACCCATAACATTGAGGTATTAAAAAAAAATTGGCAAGGATAAGACCACCAGTGATTGGAAATGATTATTCTTATTACTGATTCTCTGGTTACTGTGACTCTGCAGCTTCCTGCTATCATCTTACAACTAATGTTAAGCTGTGTTTAAGTTTCTTCAACTGGAAACTGAGGACCATGCTATTATTTTGTTTAAGAAAAGACACTTCAAAAGCTATCATTGAGAGAGCAACAGATTTGGATGGGCACAACTAAGACTGGTATGCTGGGGAAATATTTCAAACATTTATCAGTCTCATCTCTTGGTTTTTATAAAATTGGAAATACTTCTCTGCTGGTAGGAACTGTCAGATCAATCACAATGTAAGAAGCTAATAGGTAACAATAAAACTTATACACCAAGGACTTGCCTAGAAGCAATAAAACTTGAACTTATGAAAGACTATTATAGGTCTGACTATAAAATATTATGATAGTTAGAAACAACTACTCAAAATGAATGATGTTTCAGCATAGTATATTAGTATGAGCCTACACACTTCAAGGGAAAATGACCACCAGAAAAACTGACTTTTATAGCAGTTTGTCGACAGACTGACATGGCAACTAAGGGCATTGCTATGTCAACTGGTTGCAATCTCATCTGTCATCATGGGCGCCGGCAGGATTGCTTCTAGGGGGGGTGCACCAGGGCTGCATTGGTGCCCCCCCCTCCCCTATCGGCCCAAAAATTTCCGGGCTGGGCGACCCGGGATGTCAGGGGGGTGCAAGTGCACCCCCTTGCACCCCCCTTCCGGCGCCCATGTCTGTCATTACTGTCGTTAATGGCCTGCGGAATACAAAACATAGAACGTTGGCATCGAACAGCCTCCATAATGCAATCCAAGCATCACAAAGTTGGAAACCACAATTCTGGTTTTAAGACCATGTAACAAAATGGTGGCTTTCCCTTCTACTGGTTCAGAAAGTTACGCCAACTCACACATTGATATACAGTTAGTTAGTCATACTGGAAACTTGGAGAGTCGTGAAGGGCGCTGCACGTGATCGTGGCCTGTAGCCACTATAGCATGAAATAGTGTAAGGTGAATTTAAGATCGTGGACCTGTAATGTTACCAGTGATCAATAGAGCTTAATGAGTTTTGATTGAACAGTGAGTGCAACAGAGTGTATTTTGCACTGTACGAAATGAGAACATTAGCTCGTAATAAAAAATAATTTGGTGCGAAGTGAACTCAATACTAATTTTTCCTAAAGAATTTTGCAATTTTTGGATAGTGAAGCTATGACTAGGAGTAGTTATTAAATTTTGGTGGTGGCCAATGAGTTCAAGTGTTTCCATGCATCTAGAAATAAACTTATGGTGAACAGAATTATCTTTTAATGAACTTGAATGATTTGTTAGAAGTAAATTATCCACACTATGAAGAGCAGTATTGGTGACAGCCCTGGTCACTGCACCATTATCGGAATGTTTAAATTAATAAACAGTTAATTAAAAAATAGAAAACTGGTTAATTAGCTTACAACTGGTGAGATGACTTTCTACACTTCAGTAAGAACACTCTGTTCAAAGCTACTGGTACATGCAAGCATCTTGGCTGTTCAAAGTCTAAGCCATGTCCTAGTTCAGGATTATGTTACACCACTGTATCCTTCTGTCCCAGGCAAACCTGTCAGGCTTGTTCGAGACAATGCTGTTTGAAGGATCATATTGTCTTGCCAGTGTACTTTCTACATTAGTCACAGGGAATGCTATAAACTGTCAATGAATGAAGGACAAGGTCACCCTTGGTGGAGCACAGAATGTTCTTCAGTTTTGATGGTAATTGGAAAATGGTCTTAGTTCCATTTCTTGCCAGAATTCTTCCCACTCTCGATGTTGTAGTACCAAAATATGGCAAGAAGGCCTCTAGAAACTAAAACACAGGCCTAATAATGAGCCATGTGTCCATCTAACCTTCTTGCCAAATGCTGGTGCTACAATGTTGAAGGCTGGAAGGGTTCTGGCTAAAGATGGGATTTAGGGAAAGTGCCCGTTGCCGCCCCCCTAAGGAAAATCCTTAATTCTAAAAAATTGATTTAAAGAGCTCAACTCAATACCTATTAATGCTGTTAGTGTTTATATAGTAGATAATTCTTCCTCTTGAAAAAACAGTAAATAATAAAAAGAAAGCACATTTTGAGTTTTCAAAAAGGGTGTCTTAATTCCATTCCCCATTCCTATTATTATTTCCACATTTATTTTTTGAAAGCATTAATTAAAACAGGGTCTGAAGGAAAATTTATAACCATTTACAACCTTGACAATATATTTATACACTTTACTGAGACCAGTAGAACTTGTGTTTGATATACAGAGTCACTTGAATTTGTCATATTTCTTTGCTTTTTTTGTTTTTGTTTTTTTTGGGGGGGGGGGGGGGAGTGGGGGAAGGTTTGTCACTAATGTCCTCACATGATTTTATTCTTCAATAATGAGATGTCTCGGCATTTGAGTGCAAATATTTCTTCTTATGTTTAGCTGCAATTTGTTTCTTTTTGATAGAGGCTTCTGGAAATGTCTTCCTACTTCCAGCAATGGTGTTCCGGCTCTATAAAATGGAACTTTGTACTTGTTTTTTCTACTTTGTTAGCCTTATAACAACTTTATGTCATTCAAAATTGTTATTTTATTTGTAAAACTTTCAGTTTAATACATATGTTTCATTAATCATGATGGTTGTAAATTCGTGCCTGGAATAGATCTGAGAATCTCATTGTGTACATATTTAGGACTCAGGTTACGATAAAAATGGTGACTGGTTCTAAGCAAACCGCTAGAGTTACACACACATCTGTGATAACTGGAATGCAATTATAAAATAGCAATTTATAATTACTGATCACTAAACAATGAAAAACGAACTGTGAGATGTCAATATAATAATTTAAAGTTGATTACACACAATTGCAAGCTTCCACAAAATCTATTTTTGAAACATTGAAATACAAATGAACACAGCAAAGCAACTATGTCACTGCCAATAATCCATCACATTTTTATGAAGACTTTCCTACACTCTTGCTAGATTTCAACACTTACCATGGAAGTAAAAAGTGGTAATGAATTTAGGGAAAGGGGGATATCGGGCACTTTACTTTACTTCCATTTTGTACCACCACAAAAATTGAAAAATATTTTGCACCTCCTCAAGGATTACCTTGTCTGTTGTATACTTGGAGTTTACAGCATTCCTTGTGAATGTGATACATGTACAAGGGTCATTCAAATATAAACTGGAATTTTGTTAATTACTTTGGTGTAGTGACCTGAGCAGTGTGGCTTGGTAGTAAAATGGGGGTGGGGGATGGAGAGAGTACAACCATGCCCACATCCCTCACACACAAGTCCACATTTTCATTAATGCCATGATCAAATGATATGTAATGTCATCTGTTGTGCAATGAATTATTTGTTTTCTTGTCAACAAAGGTGTTAAATTGAGTGAAACTTTGAATAGATTCTAAGCACAATTCGGAGACACAACTTTAAGTAAAATCAAAGAGTATGATTTGGCTAAAAAGTTTCAAAATTATCATGATAAAGGGAGAATCAAAGCCATAAATGGCGTACGGCAACCAACCTCAATGATGTCAATATTCAAGCCATGCGTGAACTTGTGAAAGACGATCATCACATTAGTGTTTCCAAGATTCCACCAGAGGTGGGTGTCAGTGAAGTGTTCATACGATTATACCAAATGTACTTGAGTACAGAGAAGTAAAGTTAAGGTGGGGTCCACGTCTTCTGAATGAGACACAAAAGGATGTGTGAAAAGACATCCAGTTTTGATGTTCTCCTTCTGCATGACAAGACACGGCAGCATACAGGAATTATAACTCATAACTCACTGCAATACACTGGCAACCTCTTGAACACCTTCCTTACAGTTCAGATCTGTCCCCATGTGACTAATATATGTTTGGTCCACCCAAGGAGGCAATAGGAGGGGAACGATTTGAAAACGACTCGGCAAGCAAACAGTACTTGCACAATTGACTACTGGCGCAGCCTCTTCTTTTTTTTTCTATGATGGGATCTGAAAGCTTCTAGTCAGATGGAGA